>JAPPVO010000024.1:101454890-101913022 GCA_030407325.1 Camellia japonica
TAAGACCCCAGTGTCCCTCGTTAGGGAGTAAATGAGATGCATGCCAAAAACCGGAGGAATCGGGGATGGTTGGGTGATCCCAAACCGAGGCACACGACCTGACGGCTCCGAAAACCGGGAACCGGGCTCCGAAATGGGCAAAATGGCCTACGGCCACGAAAAGTAGCCCACGGCCACTGAGAGATGATCTGCTAGACCTCTCCCTCCCCTCAGGAAGAAAAACAGAGAAAATCGAGTCTGGTTCGCAAACCGAGACAAGGTGCAGAAGAGGGTTCGGAAGTCCGGAGGCAGGGCTCGCAGCCACGACTCTGAGACTTCTGAACGAGCACGATATGCAACATCACCGAGCACTCAATCGGTGACGTCTGAGTCTTAAGGTCGGTCAAAAATGGGGTGTCTACAGTTGCCCCTCTTTGACAGAACTCGGAAGTCACAAGTGACGGGAGTGAATGTCAAAGCCCAGAGACGACCCATTTTGACAAGGCCGAAGACTTAGACAATCATACAAGATGAACAGAGATATGCGCCCGCAGGCGTGCCCGCAGGCAAAGGGGGGGCAAAATGCAAATGATATGCACAGAGCCAAATGATCATGCAAATGCAGCAAGCTGTAATGAGGCAAGTATTCGCAAATAGATGCAACAGTTTTAAGCAAGAATGCAAAGCAACAACTACATTTCATGCAGTTAGGAATGCGGAGAATCATTCGGTTCTCGTCGCGTCTCACACGGAGAAGATACGATACCTGCGCGATTCGTCTGGTCGCACCAGCCTCAAATGAACCGTACATACAATAGCGTGCCTGCAAAAGAGAGAAATTCAACAAGAACAACATGCTAATAACATATATTCAATGTGATTCCTGTGATTCCGAAAGTTTGACACACGCGGTGTCGGCGAGTGAATGCAACACAATGCAAGGAAGGAACACGCGTGACAACGCATGCTCGAGCACAGAGGTATGGTACACCGAGCAAACATGCATAACAATGCAAAATGAGCACGAATCAGGGTGCCCGTTGCTGCGAAATAACGAGTAAGAAAACGCGCATTTCGGTGAAGGCAACTTGATCGCGACCTCTGATTCACCTCCCAGAGAGGTTACAACATGTTCAAAAAGGATACACCTTGATTTTGATGAGTGATGATGAGACACATGTCAGAAACTGCAGCTGAAGTTCCGGCGGACCGATTTCGCGACCGGAAGTGCACTTTTCTTGAACTTTTTCAGGTCCCGGGAGCTCCAATCTTCCTCAAAATTTGCAGAGAGCTAGAGGGGGGTGTGGGGGAGATGGCCGGCCAAGTGGTGGTCCTAGGGGAGGCCACCGGCCATGCTTCAAAAAGCAAATGGCCGGCCAGCCAGGAAAGGTGGCCGGCCGGCCATCTGCCCAAAAGTAGGGGCAATTTCGTCTTTTTTCTCATTTCTATATATACACTCACCCATTCAATCCGAAATCACTCCCACAGCCGTGGAAACTTCTCTTCTTGCTCTCTAAGCCATTTTTTCTTTCAGATCTGCACTTTATACGCGCTTTTCAGCCTTTTCTGCAAGTTGTTTTCGCGAAATCCTTCAGTTTTAAGCACTTTGAAGCGACTAAATTTTGATTTCGGAGCTTCTTCTCTCATTTTCACCACTTGAGGTAAGTTTGTCTCAATATTTGGAAGATTTTCTCTGGAGTTGACTTTTGTTGACTTTTTCATTTCCCGGGAGTTGACTTTTGTTAACTTTTTCCAATTTTGGCTCATTTTTGCTCATTTTTGCTCCTTTTTGCAGATTTCTTGAAATGGCAGGCAATTTCCCTCACGGTGGAGGTCCTCCAGGCGCCGGAGATGATTTTGATATTATGGCACTCCCCCCGAGGGTCCGTCCTTTTGTCCCTGAGAGATATACCCCGGCAGTGCACATCCTTCCGCGAGCGGTTTTCCGTCATTTCACTGACTTCAATGATCGGGTACCCGGAGACTTGCTTCTGCGAGAACCGGAGCAGCACCTCTCTTCCGAGGCACGAGAGGTATTTTACTTCATTTTCTGCATTTTCCGTGCGCTTTGTAGCTTTGCCATGCTTAAACACACAGTTTTAGCTTATGACATAGTACTTTGCTTGCATCCTGAACATGTGACTTAAACACTTGAATTTCTGAACATTAGGCTCACTGATTCATTGTGAATGCATGGTACACATTAGTTAAGCATTGAACCACGGTCCAAACACTGATTTGTCGAACACACAGCCCGAATTCGAAGGTGAACACACGGCGCACACTGACTACGAGTAGAACACACAGTCCTAAACTCTGATTTTCTGAACACACAGTCCAAGTAGAATGGTGAACACACAGCCCACACTGATTACAAGTAGAACACACAGTCCCAGATATAAATTAAAGTGAACACGTAGCCCACTGATTAGGATTTGAACACGTAGCCCAAAACACTGATTTACTGAACACGCAGCCCAGGTAGAAATAAAGGTGAACACGCAGCCCACTGATTAATGATTTGAACACGCAGCCCAAAACACTGATTTACTGAACACGCAGCCCAGGTAGAAATAAAGGTGAACACGCAGCCCACTGATTAATGATTTGAACACGCAGCCCAAAACACTGATTTACTGAACATGCAGTCCAGGTAGAAATAAAGGTGAACACGCAGCCCACTGATTAATGATTTGAACACGCAGCCCAAAACACTGATTTACTGAACACGCAGCCCAGGTAGAAATAAAGGTGAACACGCAGCCCACTGATTAATGATTTGAACACGCAAGCCCAAAACACTGATTTACTGAACACGCACCCAGGTAGAAATAAAGGTGAACACGCAGCCCACTGATTAATGATTTGAACACGCAGCCCAAACACTGATTTACTGAACACGCAGCCCAGGTAGAAATAAAGGTGAACACGCAGCCCCCTGATTAATGATTTGAACACGCAGCCCAAAACACACTGATTTACTGAACACGCAGCCCAGGTAGAAATAAAGGTGAACACGCAGCCCACTGATTAATGATTTGAACACGCAGCCCAAAACACTGATTTACTGAACACGCAGCCCAGGTAGAAATAGTGAACACGCAGCCCACTGATTAATGATCTGAACACGCAGCCCAAAACTGATTTACTGAACACGCAGCCCGTAGAAATAAAGGTGAACACGCAGCCCACTGATTAATGATTTGAACACAGCCCAAACACTGATTTACTGAACACGCAGCCCAGGTAGAAATAAGGTGAACACGCAGCCCACTGATTAATGATTTATTTGCACATTGCTACTTCAATTCATTTGCACACACTCTTATCGTTTCATTGCGTACTGAACACATGTATTCATTCTGAGTGCAGGTTGGCTCTCGCACTACGAGGATATGGCTCCACTGCCGCGAGGGAGTGGTACGCCGAGCTCCCGGAGGCTGTCCGGGATTTAGTTGACGCAGCGGGTTTGGACCATTCTGCATGGGATTATCACACTGTCCTGCCAGCAGGACACTATTGCTGCTCTGGTGGAGAGATGGTGGGACACCACCAATTCTTTCCATTTTTCTGCCACCGGGGATATGACCATGACCCCGCTGGATTTTGCTGTACTCACCGGTCTAGACACAGGCGGTTGGCCCTTCCTTATGACGAGGATATGGGTGAGTGGGAGGCAGCATGGGTGCATCTGTTGGGGGCTCGCCCACCTGTAGACAGAGCTTCCAGGAGAGTCCGGTACACCTGGTTCTCTGCCCGTTTTCGGAGGCCAGAGATGGAGCCTGAGTCTCCTGAGGAGATTGAGCAGTACACCCGAGGTTTTCTCATGTTCCTCTTTGGCACCACTTTGTTTGCTGATAGGGGGAACACTGTTGGATTGTATCTCCTGAGTGCCCTAGTGGACCTATCACAGGTCCATCGGTATGACTGGGGTGGCGCTGGCCTGGCTACCCTTTACTGTTACATGAGTGCAGCCTCTCGCGGACGGGGAGACTTACTCGGCGGCTACTGGAGAGCCTGGGAGGTACGTTCTGTCCTCTTGATTTATGTTTCTGCTTCTCATTACTTGTTCATTGCACACACGGCGCACTTTACATACTGTATTTTGCCCTCAGCACTTTGTCACATTCCGCACTGCTTTTCTCAGCTATGGGTGTACGTGTATTTTCCCGCGTTAGCTCCAGAGATGGAGGTGGCAGGGTTTTCTTATGGCTCCGTTCTCATTGTATTTGAGGGCGAGCACCGGCCGAGACCTCGAAGACTCTCTTCTACCTGCGACAGTATTTTGATACTGTGCGGACGACAGAGGTATTTCAAAACTCTCAGTTCCTTTCATTTTCATCTTTGATCTGCCCTGTATACTCCTGATCTCTGATTGATTTATGCACTGGTTATCCGCAGATCACTTGGCAGCCCTGGGCGGTCTTAGGAGATGGCCTCCGATATCAGTATCCCGGAGGATCGAGTAATTCCCAGTATAGGTTCCTACTCGAAGGACCGATCGGTAGGGCATGGTTCCTGGGGGAACGCTTTCTGCGCCAGGTGTGGGGGTACGATTCTCAGGACCCTCCCGCTGTACCTCCAGCCACTATGCGGACTGCAGATAGACTTCTACCCAGGAGTCACTAGTGCTATGCAGGGCACCGATGCCTTGTTATATCTCATGGATGGGGACTACGCCACCTATCGTTGTATATATCTGATGCCCCCCATTGGCTGGAGAGTGCGTGCTCCGACACTGAGGCCTACTGATGCACCATCTTCGAGTCGTGCCCGTGCTACGGACATCCCTTCCTCTAGCAGGGCTGGTGCATCTAGGGGTAGAGGTAGTTCGATTCCTCCGATCCTCCGTCTCTTCATCCTCATGCTGGGTGGCCAGACATGCCGACCGAGTTGACGAGTTGGCGGTTCGGGACTCCTTACCAGGTCCTGCTAGAGCCTCCTCTTCCTGACCACGATATGTCAGAGACCCTGATTCACCACCGGTATGTTTTACAGCTTTGATTCATCAGTCAGATATTTGGACATTCATTCCTTTACTGATAGTTTTGCATTTGTACTTGCAGCCTCCAGTTGAGTACACGGACGAGCTGCTCGGGATGTTGGCCACATTCGAGGGCATGATCCTACGGAGGGAGGCACAGCTAGCCATCATGGGCGTGCAGGTATTATCCATCTTTCTTGTATTTAGCATAGTTCTGATAACATACTGGTTTTGAACATTCTGCTGTATTAATAGTCTGTGTAGAGCACATCTGACACACACACCCCACTCACATATTGTACTTGTATCTGCTTTTCATATTTGAACTGATGCATTGAACTCACCACTTTCAGATGCCTCCCGTATATACTCCGTCGCAGGCCAGGCCACCCGGGCCTTCTCAGAGAGGTCGAGGTACTGGGCCATCTGGGCCTTTGAGAGGAGCTGGGCCTTCCAGGCCTTCTCAGGGAGTAGGGCCATCTAGGCCTGACCGAGGAGCTCGAGGAGCAGGGTCGTCTCGCAGACGTAGGGCACCCATTGTTGAGGAGGAGGAGGAGGAGGTCGCAGACCGTGAGTCAGAGACATCTGCTGGGAGGAGGCTCCGTCTTGGTTCTGGGAGTGGAGGTGAGGCTGAGGGGGATCCTGAGGATGACAGCTCTGACCCGATGGTGATGATGGTGCAGAGGTTATCCCGCAGAAGAGATGAGAGGGCCTCCTCATTCCCGTTCCGAGGATATTGATGTTATTATTTCCTGCTTTATTTTACCTTTTGGCTAGTAGTTTGTAGCACTTTGCACATTCTTAGGCAGTTTTATATCCTGTAAAACTTGTACCTTTGTTTTTGTGAAACATGACGGAATGAAACAGCTTTTGAAAAGATGTTTGTATTTGAAATTCTTAGCATCGCATCGCATCGCCTCATCATTTTGCACACAAATGAAATTGATGGGAATGTGCCTTGTGTATTTACCAGGTCAGGTAATGAACCGACGCAACAAATCAAACAACTCGACTCACTAAGAATAACAGAATCTTAGCAAGTTTACAACTCGATAAGCAAAGTACAACAATGTTAACGACTCGATAAACAAGACTTAAACAAAATTGCGTGAACCAAAGTAACAACTCAAAACATAAAATGCGACAGCTCAACAAACTTACAACTCGATAACAAAGCAACAACTCGATAAGCAAAAGTACACAAAGCGCACTTCGGACGGACGATCTGGATGATGGAACGTATCCGAAACTGAGAGAAATGGAGGCCTTCGACATCCCCGATGCGTAGAAATGCCTCAAACTTCTTTTCGGAGGGTAAAATAGGACCAATGCGTGGCCGAACACATTTTGCATTTGGAGACTAGAGAGTGGCCGGCCTACTAGAATAGATGGCCGGCCGGCCACCTCCCCCACACCCAGAATTTTGACACGTGTCCTTTGAATAGTGTTTTTTGCCCCCCTATAAAAGCCCCAGCCCTGGAACTATTCATTTCATCACCGTTTCTTTCTCACAAAAATGGAGGCATTTCTCGCAGAAAATCTCACAACTTGGATTTCTTCTTTAGACGGCTCAGAAAAGTTGAACTTCCGGGGTTTCGGCTTGAATGCACTATTCACGATGCGCCGGACTCCGCTACATCTTCCTTTCCTCCATGCCGCGGCGAGGTTTTGGAACCCGGTGACGCTGTCTTCAGCTTCGGAGGGCAAGAGGTATGTCCCACTTTTCGAAATTTTCAAGTCTTGATGAGTCTGAACACTCAGAAGAGATTTTGCCTCAGTCTCGTTTTGGCCATGCCCAAGCTTTAGGGCGGATGTGTGGTTTCAATGCGCATGATGCTCGATCTCTGATTGGTGATGGGATGTTGGATATCCCGAGCCTGATTTACCGATTCTCTGATGCGGTGTGACCGCAGTGACCATCATTGGCAAGGTTTCCGACAACATGCCCTCTGCTTGTGCATGCTATCTCATTTTCTGTTTGTCTCGGGCTCCAGAGGGGCTAGCATCCGTTTGATTGAAGTCGCTCAAGGCTTGAGGAAGGAAAAAGCTGTATCGCCATGACATTGGCCGAAACGCTGCTAGGTTTGGATGCCTTCTATTGCCGGGAGACGACTAGATTTGCAGGGAGTCCACTACTGCTACAGTAATGTTTCCCACCCGATCTCACACATGTATTTGCTCACATCACTCGGCCCCAGGCTCGGTTTTTCTCACAAAACCCTCATCTTACTCTTCTCTCATCGCACATCTCTCTATTCTTTATTTTCTCTCATTTTTCATCCCTCCCCAGATTGGTTGATGGACAAATTGCAAGTTGTGGACTCTTGCCCTGCTTACTCAGCCCGCGGCTACTTCTTTCGACAACGCCTAGTTGACGCCCTTGATGAGGGATGGTGGTTTGAATGGATGTGCAATTTGTCTGCCGATCACATTGCTTGGCGCTGTCCTTGGCTTAACCTTCCGGCGATGAGCTATAGCATGTTCCAGGATACTGGGATCCGTCTGATCGGCTTGACTCATTGTGTATTCTATTTCCCATTCCGTATTCTGCGTCAGTTTGGTCATGATCAGACTTGCCCTCCGGAGGGGATTGAGTACCCGGTCACTTTTCCAGTTCGAGGCGCACAGCTGGCTCGGCATACTACGGCCTGGAGGACTAGAGAGCTCCTGCCCTCCGCCCCTATTTTCAGTTGCACTCTGTCTGATGAGTGTTGGGATTGGCTCAACGAAGAAGCACAGGTCGGGCCTAGGTTGGCATCAGAGACTTCAACTAGCTCTGGCAGGGGGCGCAGGGACACCTGACTTGACTATGCCCCGGATTTATTGCTTTACTAGTACTTTCAAGTTTTCTTCCTGAGTGTAATAAAAGCAACTTCAATTGTATGCAAGAGCAAGAGAACTCTGTTTTGAAATCAATGAAATTGAAGGTTGTGGTACTGAAATTCTCCGCTTTGGTCCAAAATGGTCTTAGTTGTGAAAAGATTAATTTGAACAAAGTCAACTTTTATTAAAACTTTTCAAAATTATTTTCGATATGGATCAAAACTGGACATGCCTGAGATCTGTCACTGAGATGCACAACCCCAGATCCTGGCAACTGGAAAGTTGCCCCTAGTTTGAAAGGTACCGCAGCACTTCATTGCAACGGAAAGTTACCCCTAGTTTGAATAGCACTGTACCGGAGATCACAATAAATGCTGATGAATAGAGATGACTGAGATGATCGAATGGACAAAGTTGATCGGGGAAAAGATTGTGGCTGAACTTCAAGACAAAGTTGCCTACGTATCCCAAAGATGGGAATCAAGCCTCACGTAGTTCCGGCTCAGGTTCGCTCGGGTATTTTCACTCTCCTTTTGCGCTCTAAACTTTTGCCAAGGCCGCCCTTTGCGGGTTTTCAACCTTGCGAGCTCAGTTTTTATAATTTCAAATTTTCTGTGCTCTGAGTTTTGCCTAGGTCGCCCTTTCGGGTTTTCGGCCTAGCGAGCCTCTCAGGGTAGTATTTCTTCTTCAACTTGTCATGTTGATCGGTTTGGGAAAACTCTAAGCCATCTAGATCCATCAGAACCACAGCTCCACCAGACCAGATTGACTTGATAATGTAGGGACCAGTCCAATTAGGTCTGAACTTGCCCCTTGGGTCGTGGATGGGAGCTCGGTTTGTCTTTGAGCACCAATATTCCTTCCTTCAAATTCCTGGACTTAACCTTCTTGTTAAAGCCCGGGCGATTCTACGTTGATAACTTTGGACATGGTACAGTGCTTTCAGCCTTCTTCTTTCATCAAGCATGAGTTCCTCAAATCTGCTCTGTTGCCCAGTCTGCCTCGGCTATTTGACACTCGGCCATACTCTTAATCGGAACCTTATCTCAATAGGTAGAACGGCCTCCATCCCATAAACCAACGAGTACGGAGTCCGCCCAGTAGAAGTTCTGATTGAAGTCCTGTAGCCCCCCACAGAGCGAACGGTAGCTTATCTGGCCAGTCCGATAGGTTTCCACCATCTTCTGCAGTATGCGCTTGATATTCTTGTTGGCGGCCTCAACTGCTCCGTTGGTTTGCGGCCGATAGGTAGATGACTTATGAAAACCACATTGTATTTCTCCAACAAATCAATCACCTCTTCTTGAAGTGGGAACCATTGTCTGAAATTATTTCGTTTGGGACCCCATAGCGACAGATGATGTTGTTTCTGATAAACTTTGCGACGTGCGAAGCCTTCAACACCGCATAAGATTGGGCCTCAACCCACTTTGTGAAATAATCTATCGCTACCAAGAATGAACTCATGCCCATTCGACCCCTTCGGCGTGACAGCTCCGATTACATCAATTCCCCAGACTGAAAACGGCCATGGCGAAGTCATGTTGTACAGCTTTGTTGGCGGATGTTCATACGATTTGCATGAATCTGACATTTGTGGCATCGCCGGACGAAACTAATACAATCCTCTCCATGGTGGACCAGTAATAACCCTGTCTGAGAATCTTCCGTGCCAACATTACCCCATTCATGTGTGCACCACATTCTCCCCGTGGATGGCTTCCATCAGACGCTTTGACTCTTCGGCATCAACACACAGTTTATGCATTCCCAGATGACCTCGTTTATACAGTTTACCCCCGCAGATGATGAACTGAACTGCCATTCTTCTGATTGCTCTTTTGTCTTTGGCATTTACCCCTGGCGGGTATGCTTCTTTCTCCAAGAAGTTCCAGATGTCGTAATACCAGGGGTGTTCGTCCTGAACTTCATCTATGGCTGCAATCGACTCATAGGCAGGTGCAAATTTCTGGTCAATGATGACTGGACGCATTCGGACTCCACACGGGATGTCTATCATAGAAGATAGAGTTGCTAAAGAATCTGCGAACCTGTTGTTCTCTCTTAGTAGATGAGTAAAACTTAGCTTCTCAAACCGAGGAATCAGCAAATCCAAGGTCTGGTGATACATCATCATCTTTTCCTCTTTTACTTTCCAGTCTCCTTTAGCTTGAGACACAACAAGGTTCGAATCCCCAATGACGTCCAACCGTCTTGCCCCTAGTTCCAAGGCTGCTTCTAACCAGCAATACACGCCTCGTATTCTGCTTCATTGTTCGAGACTTTGAATCGGAGTTTGAAGGCTAGAGGGATACGGGAATTCATCGGGTGCTATCAGCAACACTCCTATCCCATACCCGTGTTGATTTGACGCTCCGTCAAAGTACATCGTCCAAGTTTCATCGTCGATATGCAGAATTGATTTCATCCGGGAGGGAACAAGTACTCAACTGCTTCATCCCCCTCGACCGGGTGGTCGGCAAGGACTCTGCCACTGCTCTTCCTTTCACTGACTTGCGTGTCACGTAAGTGAGATCAAATTCGGAGAGCAACAGCAACCAACGAGCTAGCCTACCCGTAAGCGCTGGTTTCTCGAAGAGATATTTGATGGGATCAAGTCGTGAAACCAACATTACAGAGTGAGCTAACAGGTAGTGCCGCAGCTTCCTGGTAGCCCATACCAAAGCTAAGCAAGCCTTTTCCAGCGGTGTATATCGGGTCTCATACTCCAGCATCTTCTTGCTGAGATAGTAGATGGCTCTCTCCACCTTGTCTTCTGATTCTTGTGCAAGCATGCAGCCCATCGTAGTTTCAGTCACTGACAGATACAAAATCAACGGTTTCCCTGGTTCTGGCGGTGACAACACGGGCGGGTTCTGTAGATATCTTTAATCTGTTCAAATGCAGCTTGACATCGGCCGTCCCATTGGAACTTCTTTCCTTTCTTCAGGAGACCAAAAAGTGGTTCACAAGTCAAGGTTAATTTTGAGATAAACCGTCTTATGAATTGCACTTTACCCAGAAAGCCTCGCACCTCCTTTTCAGTCCTTGGTGGTGGCATTTCTAAGATGGCCTTGATTTTGGAAGGGTCGACCTCGATGCCCTTTGTGTAATCAGAAACCCCAGCATTTTTCCCGCTGTAACACCGAATGTACATTTCTGAGGGTTTAGCCGCAACCGGAATTCCCTGATCCTTTGGAAAAACTTATGCAAGGCGGTGTAGTGGCCCTCTCTTTCCTTGGACTTGACAATCATGTCGTCCACATACACCTCAACCTCTTTGTGGATCATATCATGTAGTATTGTGGTCGCGGCCCGTTGATAAGTAGCTCCAGCGTTCTTCAACCCAAACGGCATTACCCGGTAGCAGTATGTCCCCCACGGGTGGTGAATGCAGTCTTTTCCCGGTCTTCTGGTGCCATCACTATCTGGTTGTATCCTGAGAAGCCATCCATGAATGAGAGCAATGCATGCCCTGCTGTGAAGTCTACCAACTCATCGATGTGCGGTAAGGGGAAGTCGTCCTTCGGACTAGCTCTGTTCAAATCCCTGAAGTCCACACACACCCGGATCCTGCCATCTTTCTTCGGCACCGGAACAATGTTGGCCAACCAAGTCGGATATTCAGATACCAGCAGGAAGCCTGCGTCGATTTGCTTGGTGACCTCTTCCTTAATCTTGAGAGCCCAATCCGGGCGGATCCTTCTGAGTTTCTGCTTGACAGGTCGGGCCTCGGGGTCAAGGGGGATCCGATGCTGTACAATCTCAGGATCGATTCCAGGCATGTCTTCGTAGGACCACGCGAAAACATCTTTGAAATCTTTTAATAAAGCGACTAAGCGCTCGCGTTCCTCAGAAGACAACGTGGACCCGATCTGGACCAGCCGCGGGTCCTCCTCAGTACCAATGTTCACGGTAATGATTTCATCCATTAATGGTTTAACAAATCTCTCTTGCTCTTGCTCAATTAAACGTTGTAAAACCGGAGGAACTTCGTCCTCGTCGTTTTCATCAAAGTTTTGAAAGTCTGAATTAATGCAATAAATCAAGGGCACAGAGAAATACTCGGAAACCACATTCACCTCATTCTCATTAAGTTCATCCAAATCGTCCAATTCTTCTGTTACAACAGACTCAAAAGAAAAGGAAAAAGACGACCTGGACAGGACTGTGGCATCCGGGTTAACATCCCCAGGGTACCAGACTCAGACTCAGTCGAGCTGGAACCTGATTCCGACTCACAGGACTCGGTGGAATCAGATTCCGGCTCACTACCTGACCCGGTGCTGCTGGACAAAAATCCCTCCTCGTACTGCCAAGTGAGAGAGGGTGCGATTGATGCATCCAAGATAGCTGCTGGTCGGCTCGCAGCCGTTTCATCCCCAATCATGGAAACCACGAAGTTATCCCCAAGCACTCTTGGTCGATCGGAGGATCAGAGAGGAGACATGCCAGTGCTACCCCCATTTCAAATTCTGTGCCCTCAGGATCCACTGCCTTATTCTGCTCAACCTCAGTTGTTGGGTCTGTCTGCTCTGTGGCAACGTCATCCCCGGATAGTTGCAAAACGAAGAAGATTTCGAAGCCTGGTACGCGCTTCCTCTCCGCGTTTATCCACGGCTCTGGGAAGCCGCAAAATGGAAAATCTTCCCCCTCCCGGACAAAGCGTCCGTTCAGGGTACCCTGAATGGGCCTGTGTATTAGGTCAAACGGCTTCCCAGCCTGCTTCGCTCTGGCTCTGTCGGCCATTTCCTTTCCTTTCCTCACCCAGTCTTCTTTGGTGGGCAGATAACCCAGCCCAAAGGTATGCGGATTGTGTGGCACTTCGGCCAACGCTGCGACTCCTTTCCTGCCGCTCCTTCCTAATCCCATCCCGGGGATATGTTGTAGCTTGTTCATGAGGTAGACGGATTGGGCACTAACGTACACACCTTCATTCACAGCCATAATATTCTGTACTACCCGGGCCTCAGCCAAAGTGAATCCTGATAAGAAGACATCTTCTGTGCCATGCTCAATTTCCAGGACCGGCGTAGATACCTCGGGAGGGGGATGGATTGACGAGTTCCCAAATACAGTGGCTACTCCCTTTCTGTAGGGGTATTTCACCATCTGATGTAGAGTGGAAGAGACTGCCTTTACTTGGTGCAGCCACGGCCGCCCCAAGAGTAAGTTGAAGGTTGCGAGAACGTCCAAGACATGAAATTCGATGTTGTGTTGTCCTGGACCAACCTTAGTTTGAATCTTGACAATCCCCATCACTTCCCTACTCGTATTATCGTAAGCTTTGATCACCTGAGTTGTTGGTGTGAAGTCCGCGGGTTTCAACCCAACTGCATATGCTGTTCTGACTGGGCAGACATTGATGGCAGACCCGGTATCAACAAGTACCACCGGTATCCATTTATCTCTACACTCCACGGAGACATAGAGAGGTTTGTTATGGTTCACGCCCTCAGGCGGCAACTCCTTGTCTGAAAAGGTTAATGCTGGGGAACCTCCTCCCGGAAAAACCAGCCCAACTAGCTGTTCTGGTGTAGTGTCTATTGAGAGTTTGGCCTTGTCCATGGCAGATAGGACGGCCTGTCTGTGTACCCTTGATGCCATAAGCAGTCCCCAGATGGAGATATCTGCTTGTATCTTCTTCAATTGTTTGAGCACAGCTTCTTCTTCTATCTGCTTCTCTCTCTGTTTCTCAGCCTCTTTATCTTTCCCAGATGCCTCAGGTTGGTCAAGGTGTGGGGGCTTGAAATACCGCCCACTTCTGGTCATATGAGCGATCTCGTCGATATACCAGGTATCATCTGGTTGGTTACATCCCCAGTCTTCGTCTGTGTGGGCAAGACATAAGTCATCGTCTTCCCACCACATTCCGTCGGCAGCCGACAGACATCTATCCGGCTCCGGTATGATTGTGCTCGCGGCACCTTCAGTCTTTATGCCCACAGCATTCTCGGTTCCTGTGCACACAGCACTTTCGACCCCCACATGGGCCTTGGCTTTTCTAATTCTCTCGGAATCGTCAAACCTTTGTTGTTCCAACTGCGTCAGTACAGCCGGTTGTTCAATATTCCCTGTATTTGCAATCCCCAAATTCTGAGCGAAATTCTTAACGCCGGCGCTCTCCGGCGGTGGATTCTGACCCTTGGCCCTTCCGGCCATCAATGATACTCTCGCCCCTACCGGGCCCTGTTCAGTTTGAAATTCTGCAGCATCTGGCTGATCGTCTAACCACCCGGTGACTTCTGCCGACTCCTCATAGTCGAACCAGTTGATTGAAGCATCCCCTGATTCTTGGTCGTTGAAGAATTGGAAGTTGGCAAAGTCCTCTTCCACTGTTGTCAGATCATCTGCCCCTTGTTCAAGTCTGTCCCCCCGAATCATACACAGCTCAACTTTTTCTGGCAGCCCCACACTCAGCTTGGACCGGCCCACTAATAAGATGTACTCGCTTGGATCATAGGCTCCTTCAGCAAGATTCCCAGGCTGTTCCATCCCAGACTCAACAATTCTGCTCTCCTCTGAAGCCTGCCCCGTTCCATCTTCGGTGGTCACCACCACTGGCTTAGATTGGGTTGTGAAGGTGTCCAACATGCACAAGTCAGTGCAATCAGGAAGGATCACCTCCGGCTTGGGTAGGTGAGAGGGAGTAATATAGATACTAGGATCGTAGGACACGACCCCAGTTTGGATGAGGTTGACTCTTTTGGGAGGAGGGGCTTGGTTGTGTGGTGGGAGAGGATTTGTTGTGACGTTGGGTTTTTCAGGAGGTGTGATCACCTGCTTGTCGATAAGATCTTGGATCTCATGACGCAATCTATAGCAACGGTCGGTGTCGTGACCATGCTGTTGGTGGTACGCACAGTACTTTGCTGGGTCATGAGAGGGAGGGAGTGGATTTGGTAATGGCCTCGGCTCTAAAGGTGTCAGACGCTTCTTTCTGATTAGCACCCCGAGAGCCTTGGACAAAGGCATGTATAGTGGAGTGAAAGTTCTTTGGCCTCTGGGCTGAAATCTCGAGGCTTGGTTACTGCTCCCGGAGGTACTGGAAAAGGGTGTGGCCGCTGCGGGCCTTGGTTGGGAAGGGGGAGTGGTGGTGACCATACCGACCTCAGAAGTCCTTGTGTTTGCAGCGCCACTCGGGCCTGCATTGTTATTGCGGTTGAACGTCCTTCGGGGCTGCTCCCGGTCCTGGTCAATCAACCCTTGCTTCATCGCGTCTTCGATCTGTACCCCCATTTCGTGTAAGTCTGAGAAAGTTGGAAAGGGGAGTACAATCATCTTCTGCATTAACTTCGGTTGGAGATTGCGCACAATCATCCGGATTTGATCTTTATCTGTTGGCCTCAAGGTCATCATCGATGCCTTTGCTCTCCACCGAGTTACAAAATTGGAGAAAGACTCCTTGGGTTCTTGTCTCGTCGTTTCGAGATCACGTGTTGTAATCTCGATCTGTGTATTATACGAGTACTGCGCCACGAAGGCCTCAGCCATCTCATCCCAATTTCTCTTCACATCATCTTCTAACTTGGCGTACCAGATGGCCGCCACCCCCGACAAATTTCTGCCAAACAAGGAAAGCTTTTGCGGTCGGGTTAGGCCCATTGGCCTCAAGATGTCTGAAAATAGCCGGAGATGGACCATAGGGTCCCCGGACCCATCAAAATGGTCGATCTGTGGCATCTTGAATCTGTCTGGTAATGTTACAGCCACGTCAGTGTACCCATCTTCGATGTCTGGGATGGCCTTCACCCCCTGTGATTTCTTGAAAAGCTTTTCCAGCTTACTCAGCTTCAGAGCTGTATGATCTACCTCGAACTCAAATGGAGAGTTCGGGTGGTTGGGTGTAAGATTCTTGGACAGTTGAGGCAGAAGCGGGGGCGGAGCCAGCCCCGTTGGAATGTTGGTGTCCTCTTGGATATTTTGGACATTGGGTAGGGTGTTCTGGGTGTTGGGGAGGGTATTCTGAGGGTTTGGCAGGGTATTCTGAGGATTCGGAGGATTTGGCAAGGTATTCCGGCCCATAGGTGCCTGCTCGGGTAGTGAAGCCGCTGGTGGAGGAGGAACCTGATGTGAAGCAGAGGCTGCATTCTGCTGTTGCAGCCTAGTAATCAGCTCGGCCTGCTGGGCCATGACTGCGGCCTGTTGTTTAGAAAATTCCGCTTGGCGGACTGCATCCTCTTGCATCTGCCTCATGCTTTCTTGCATCTGGCGCATCATCGCCTCTACCACTGATGTATTCTGCTGTTCAATCTGGATGACCGGTAAATGTACTTCTATGGCAGTCACAGAAATCTCAGCCTGACTGTTCACTGTCAAAGTAGCCCTCTGTCCCGGTAATCCCTGCTCTGATACACTGCGCCTCCTTGGCCTTCTTCTGGCAACTGGGGGTAGGGAGTGGAACATTGGATGTCCGTCAACGAGATCCTTGGATCGGTTGAGTCGGCGACCTCGTGTCCAGAGTGCTTGGGGAGTATCTACTGGTTCGGAAGCAATCGTGCTAAAAACTGCCCTAGCAAAAAGATAATAAAGCAAAAAGGAAATAAATAACCAGAAAAAGGGGCAGCATAACAGCTTAAATTAAATACGCACAACACACAGTCGAGCACACAACACGCAGTTGATAAGCTGGAAATACACTGTCCTTAATCACTGATCACTGTTCCCATTTCACTGTTCCCCAAAACCGAATCGGATATCCGCAGACAACTGATTCTCAGATACTGACTGATGCCCGCAGGCCTGACTGATGCCCGCAGGCCTGAATGATGCCCGCAGGCCTGATGCCCAAACTTATAGACTGATACATGCATTCCTGTAGAGACGCACTCTAAAGCATATAACAGATAAGTGAGAGCCAAAACACCCCTATGTTGGGGGTAGGGTTTCCCTGTCCTATTTTGTCAGGAGCTAGGGTTTCACTACGCACGCAGCGGTTTCAAACAACCTATAAACGGGTAAGCAACCTGTCCTAATTTGGAATGGTCACTATGGATCCGAATATGCACTAGGTCAAATGGTCAAAAAGGGTGCCCCGGTAAAACCGGGGTTTGTGTTCCCATGCTGGCAGAGCCCGTAACCGGTCAGCCTTATGGACATGCCTTGACAAGACAAGCCTCCGGCAAACCGCTCAGGAATAGCAGATGGCAAACACGGTGTCCTAGGCGCACCAATGCAAATGCAATGCAAAGAAACACACAAGTGTAGTAAAAACCAGATATCACGAGTTCGAGTCAGGTTCTCTAAATCCCCAACAGAGTCGCCAGAAACTGTAGACGTCCCCGAACGCCCCGGGAGGGTTAAGTCCCGTTCCGTTCATATTGGGGTCACTACAGTTCAAGGACTCAAATGTCACGGTTCTTAATCTCGAACCAAAGAGTCCAAATCCGGCAAATCGTTTTGAAAACAGATTTTTTGAAAGAAGTGCCAAACATGGACTGCTTTGCCAGATACAGAGTCGCCACCTAAATATTTTATTTTTGGGAAATTTAGGAAACCCTGACTCGGTGCCAAAGGCCACGTGTCCGTCATCACCAAAGTTGCCTCGGCTCGGGAACTTGGGTACGATTGGGGAAGGTCACTTCGTGAGCACCCCCGCTCGCCCGGTCAAAGACCGGCCTCTACTAACCATGATATCTAGTTTTGAAAACATTGTGAGTTCTTATTCCGATTATTAGCCTAGGTTACTATGTGATGCTCGCAGCAAATAAGTATAGACTGGGCCGCCTGAATTGGAACAAAACATTTCATGTTTGTTTGTTTGCAAATGGTTTGATGGTGCTACCCGCAAGTAGGCTAAGACGCGGATTTGCCACCCTCGGGTGGGCTTAGAAAAACATGATTTTGCCGCTATCTGGTGGGCTTAAAACAAACATTTGATGAATTGTCCAATCCAAGTAACCCAACCTCCACCCACAGGCATTCAAGGCAGTTATATCACATAAGCACATAGCCTCATGGTAAGCATGCTATTCATGGCAGCACTCACACGCATGCAAGGATGCTAAAGCATAAAACTCACCGAGTACTCCGAGCCAAAAACAGAAAACCGATTAGAAATCATGCATGATCCTAATTATACAGAAATGTATAATGCAACGCATGCAATAATGCAACTATAGCAGACTCGGCTATTCTAAACATGGCATATGGAATGCTACAGCTAACAAGTATTCAACTTGGAATTGAAATACAATGCAGTTTGTATGATGCGCCGAGCCCGGTGCATGCAAAACAAATGAATGAATGCAAACATGCTGTCATACTGTATGCTAATTGAAATATGCCCTATATCTAACCATCATAAGCGGGTAAATAAAAGGGAAGAAAGACGTGGGGTTGGAAGACATACATCACACTCACCCACACTTATTACAGTTATGCCCTCGCGCAGAGGGTCCGAATAAATAATATAGTCCCAAATGAAAGAATAATACAGTCCGAATATTATACAAATCCCTAATTAATTATCAAATTAAACTAAGAAAGCTGTAAAATTGGCTTGCAAGCCAGGGGCTGCCTTGACTCCGCTCCGGATAATAAAATGATGCATGTTGGGCTGCCTTGCGCGGAAATCCATGGCGATGCCCCGATTAGCCTCTGTTTGCAATGTTTCTCGAAATGCGTGCCAGACTCCGAAAAGTTGCTGATTCTCTATTTTGCTGCAACAGAGAGCAGGAAAGGGGCATATCAATGTATTTCACAAATATATGCATGCCTCGATCTTCGTGCCACCAATCACGCATCTCGATGCATGATGGCCGAGGAATCGGATTGCACAACTCGATATAGGATGAATGTATATGAATGTTACAACAAAACCTAACTCCATCATGGGTAATCCGGAGTGTCGGTGACTTGGGATTTGAGACCCGTTCCGTCACTCGGAGTACGAAACGCGCCTCGTTTCCCGTGCCCGGGCTAACTCCTATCCCGAACACGATGTAATATGCGTGATATACATGAAATGCAACTAAGATACAATCCTAACATGCACAATGCTATGAAAATGAGATGTCTCAAAATGCGTGCACGCGGGCACGCAAACCGAGGCGATGACCGTAAGGCATGAAATGGCATGGAAATGATATGTAATGAGATTAAAATGAGATGTCTCGAAGTGCGTGCCCACGGGCACGTAAACCGAGAAACTGACCTACGGAATGCAATGATGCTAAAATGGCATACAAAATGCAGAATGGACTAAAATAAGATATGCGATGCAATATGGGCTTACACCAACATGAGAGAGCCTCAGCCATACTCACACGGGAGGCCGTCAGATGAAAATGAGGTGCCTCGAAATGCGTGCACACGGGCGCGCAAACCGAGGCGATGGCATACGGAATGCGATGAGACTAAAATGGCATACAGAATGCAGAATGGACTTATACCAATATGAGAGAGCCTCAGCCACACTCACACGGGAGGCCGTCGGATGAAAATGAAGTGCCTCGAAATGCGTGCCCACGGGCGCGCAAACCGAGGCAATGCGTTAAAGCATGGGATGACATGGAAAATGCGAAATGGACTTATACTAACATGAGTGAGCCTCAGCCACACTCACATGAGAGGCCGTCGGATAAAAATGAAGTGCCTCGAAATGCGTGCCCACGGGCGCGCAAACCGAGGCAATGCGTTTAAGCATGAAATGACATGGAAAATGATATGCAAACATGCAAATGGAATTTCAGCACTTACAAATGATGCAAAACAGTCCCGAAAGGTGGGGAAATGATACCAAATGCCCGGAATGGTCCCGAAATGCGATAATAAGCACCCGGAATGGCCTATAGCCATACTAAACATGCATAATTGGTACGTGACATGCAAAACAGTAGCAAGGCAGCCCCAAAATAGCATTATTTACAGTACAAAACAAGGCGAAATAATGAGCATAGATAGGTCAACAATAGCATGCAAAAATACGGGCCAAGAGAGGGGTATTGAAGCAAGTAGTGTATGCGATGCTCAAATGGAAAAGTACCCTTCTACAACACTGATTAGGGGCTAAAAATATGCACATTTACAGTAGATGACATCCCCCAAATCAGCATGAAAACATGGTAAAAATGCTATGCAAGAATAAGGATACATTAGGCTATAACATGAAGTACCCCAAACATTCATCAAACCAGAAAAGATCCTTAATGAAATATGTCAAGAAGATCAAAATATGACTCTTTCTAGTTCTGATTATGGCCGAGAACAGAAGCTAGATAAGCTTAAAAAAGCATGCAAAATGGGGGTCAAAGAGGGGTATAGAGACAAGTATAACATGGAGACCCCAAACAAGATTGATCCATTCTACAATGTTGTAGAGGGACACAAAATAAGCTCACTCACAGTTCATGACATGTTCCAAAACAGACTGCATGTAGGTCAAAAAAATCATGCAAGTTTACGGTAAATATGAGAAATTATGAAGCAAGTGCATGATAGAGAGGCCAAACAGGGTTGAGCCCTTCTTAAATGTTGAAGAGGGGCTCAAAATAGGCCCAATCACAGTTTATATTGTGCTCGAAAACAGATCACTCATAAGCCTAATATTTCATGCAAAAACAAGGGTAAAACATGGATTCAAAGCAAGTAGCATATGGAGCATGAAAAAAAGGTTGAGCCCTTCTTCAATGTTGAAGAGGGATTCAAAATAAGCACAATATCAGTTCATGAGATGCTCCAATTCAGATCACACATAGGCCAAATATTCAATGCAAAATAATGGCATATAAGAGGATATTGAAAGAAGTGCAAGATGGGGGGCTCAAACAGAGTTGAGCCCTTGAACAAACATCAAGAATAGCTCAAAATAGTACCAGTTTCAGTATTGGTCGGAGCTCAAAACAGTGAGCAAGTACGGTTAAGAAAAGAGGCAAGAAAGTGGTGTAAAAGAGGGAGTTTGAGACTTACCCTTGAAGACCTTTCTTTCCTTGCTTCTTGGCTTGAGAAATGTTGATTCTAAGCCTTCAAGAACCTCTTCTTGTTTCTGGAAATGGAGTGGTGATGGTAGGGCTTGATGATGATCAAGAAATGGCACTAAACTTGAAGATTTGAAAGAGATAGAGAGAGATATCAATGTGTATGCTTGAAGCAAAAATTTCTAACCCTCCTAAGAGTGTTTGAGCTGCTGTTATATGGACAAAAGGAGGGGTGGCAAGTGGAGGGAAATGCACCCAAGTATTCCCCTCCAAAAATATCCCCCGGATACAGATCTTTTCTGGGGGAAACAGCTGTGCAGCTGTAAGGAACACATCCCAAGGAGCATGGCCGGCCAGCTATCTTTATTGGAGGTGGCCGGCCGGCCACCCCTCATGGCCGGCCGGCCAAGGGGTAAAAATGAACTCTTGAATTAATGGCCGGCCACCACACATTGGTGGCCTCCCATGTGTGCTGAACAAGACCCTATGGTTCAAATTTGACAATTCTGAAACAGGAGAGAGAATAGGCCAATTCAAAGAGGGGTTCAAAAGGTTCAATGAGAATTACTGACCGGCCATATGTTTTTAGGGTCCTCCCATGTGTGTACATCACAAATATATGGTTTTGGTTTGAAGAAAATGGCCCTAGGGTGGTCAACATTAGCCCGGAAGTGAGAAAAACGGGCGCCGGGGGGCGCCGGAAGAAAATAACAGGTTGCTTGGACAATTACTAGCCTCCCACCCTCCAGTGACCTTCCTTATGATGAAACAGAGGTACCTGCCAAAAATGAACGAAAACCGATGCAAAACGAAAGCTCGGGGACCAAAACACGCAGTTCGAGGTCCCGAAAATAGGCTGTAAGCACCGAAAGTGGCATTCGGCCACGAAGTGGGTATCTAAGACCCCAGTGTCCCTCGTTAGGGAGTAAATTAGATGCATGCCAAAAACCGGAGGAATCGGGGATGGTTGGGTGATCCCAAACCGAGGCACACGGCCTGACGGCTCTGAAAACCGGGAACCGGGCTCCGAAATGGGCAAAATGGCCTACGGCCACGAAAAGTAGCCCACGGCCACTGAGAGATGATCTGCTAGACCTCTCCCTCCCCTCAGGAAGAAAAACAGAGAAAACCGAGTCTGGTTCGCAAACCGAGACAAGGTGCAGAAGAGGGTTCGGAAGTCCGGAGGCAGGGCTCGCAGCCACGACTCTGAGACTTCTGAACGAGCACGATATGCAACATCACCGAGCACTCAATCGGTGACGTCTGAGTCTTAAGGTCGGTCAAAAATGGGGTGTCTACATTATGCCAAGTTCCTTGTGTCAAGAGTCGTCACATGCTAATCTATGGCATTTTGTTGATTTTTGAAGCGTTGCAACCTTCCTCTTTGAGTTCATACTATGACAAGAAGGAGGGTGGTCCTACTCTTTACATTTTTATCAACTTTTGTCCAAAACTGAATCCGAGATCATCAAGCAATCATATTGCTCATTGATGGCTTTGGAATCAATTTCAACCTACTCTCGAGGATTTCCCATGACAGAGAAGGAAGGAAGGACAAACAGAGCTTGAGAATGCTCTATCTGCACTGATTTCACCTCAGAACAGAAAAATAGAGCTTTGCACCAAATTGATGCACGGTCGGTCATCCATAGACTCGGCCAGCTGTCAGTGATGCACGGCCGACCTTTGGTGTGCAGCCAACAGTGCAATTTTGTAGAAACAGAGGCAGTGGCTGAAGGTGAAATAGAGACGACCTAGGAAGATAGAGTAGCATTCAGGCGCTGCGCATGTAATCTCCATCCATCTTCCATTATGCTCTTATCAAATGCGATTAATTGCTTCATTAGTATTATTGTCATAGTTGTGAATAAATCTTATTTTAATTAATTGGTTATAGCTAGTTGATTAATTCAAGTGTTGTAATAATTAGCTTAATTGGTTGTAGCTAATTAGTTTACTTATTTAATTAGTTTTGATTAATTAAATTAGTTTGTGTTGTAAATATTTAATTAGCTTAGTCTAGTTAAATTCCTAAGTAATTAGCTTAGATAGTTAGTTTTTTATTCGTTCAAGTTTTGTAATAATTAGTTTAATTAGATTAGCTAGTTTATTCATTTGGACTCTCCGTTGTGAAAGCATAATGTAATAATGTGTATGTCTTCCAACCCCATGTCTTTCTCCATTTTACTTAACTACTTTTGATGGTTAGATTAGGGATATGTTTCAATTAGCATACCTTATGTCTGTATCCCTTTATCTTGTATTGCATGCACCGAGGCTCGGTTCATCATTCTAACTGCACTGTCATTTCAATACTTCGTTGAATACGTGCTTAGACCGTATGTAATCAAAATTGCCACATATGCCATATTAGTAGCCGAGCCTATTAGTTGCATATTGCATGTGTTGCATTAGACATTTGGCATAGTTAGAAATCATGCATATTTTTCTAACTCATATCTTCTTAGCTTGGAGTACTAAGTGAGCTTTTAGTGCTTTAGTATACTTGCATGAGTGTGAGTGACTACCATGACTAGCATGCTTGCCATGCGGCTAAAGGCTTACTTGTTAAACTGCTTGAATGCCTGTGGATGAAGGTTAGCTGCTTGAATTGGAACGATTCAACGAATGTGCGTTTAAGCCCACTAAGTCTAGTGGCAAATTCACATTTTTAAGCCCACTTTGTTGAGTGGCAAAGTTTGCAAACTTTAAGCCCATTTGAGGTGGCAAAATCAAACCCTTTTCGCAAAACAAACATGAAATTGAGCTGTTCCAATTTGAGCAAACTAGTCTATACTTGCTTGTGCGCATCACATAGTAATGCTAGCCTAATAACTGAAACAAGAGCACATAATGGCGATAAAAATTGTATCATGATTAGTAGAGGCCAATCTTTGATCGGGCGAGCAGGGGTGCTCAATTCATGACCTTTCCCTCTCGTACCTAAGTTTCCGAGCCGAGGCAACTTTGGTGATGACGGACACGTGGCCTTTGGCATGAGTCACGAGTTTTCTGAATTTTTCCAAAAATAAAATATTTAGGTAGCGACTCTGTATCTGGCAAAGCAGTCCATTTTTGGCAAATTTGATTCAAAATCAAATTTTCAGAAGATTTGCCTGATTTGGACTCTTTGGTGTTTATCAGTTTCACATTGCACCTGTGAGATTAGATTCAGAACCGCGGGAGTCCGAATTGTAGGGCTTCTTTCGAGCTTCCGAAAGGGGGGGCGAAAAAGTCAAGCTACAATTATACTAGTGACCTCTGCATTTATTATTTATTTATCTACTGTTGTGTACGCGTTTTGCATTGATTGCTCAAATTCCGAGTTCTACTTGTGTGTTACTTGATTATAAGACATGACTAAGAGATTGAAGTAGTATGTGAACATGGTGGTGTTGATTTGGTGAAATTGATGATCTGATTCCTGTAAATATATATATATATATATATATATATATATATATATCTCTTTTGGGGCTAATTATGGTGATTTGGTAAGTATTTACTGTTGCAAATTATGCTTATTTGGATATTTTAATTTAAAATTAGATAAATTTGCTTATTGAGCTAACAGAATCAAGTTGAAACATGTTGAAACATGTTTCACTGGGCTTTCGCTCACGCTCATTCATGTGTCTGTAGGTGAGCCAAGGGAGGTCCAAACCCAGCCTCAGTGAAGTTTGTATGAAACGGTCAAGGTTTTGAAGAGTCAGCCCATATGTCTCACGCACGAGACTTGTTCTTGCCCTTTTGCCATTTTATTATATTTTGTCATATTGGCAAGAACTTTGGATTACAGTTGTATATAGTTTTGATTGGCTGACTTAGACTTGAATGATCCTGTATGTATAGAACTTGGTGTTATTACATATCTTGATGTGAGTTATTAACATGTATGTGTATGGATTGTTATGACGTGCCATATAAGCACAGCTCTATGGACAAAAGTTTGAAATTGCTTCCGTTTAGCCCCTTAACTCTGTTAAAACATATCTGATTTGGTTTAAGGCCGTAGGTAATCTCATGATTACTGGTCGGTTATGTCCTTAACCTATGGGGGCAGGTTTGGGGTCATGATAGAGTGGTATCAGAGCACGAGTTAATAACTCAAACACTTGTCCAAAAAAGCAATAAGCGTCTAGAAAAGATCTCGGATGCATTCATGTGATACGTATGAATCTAAAAGCATCTAGAATACGCTTAAATGTTTTAATGTGAACGATTATGTGTTATAAGTTGTCATTTGCTTGCATTGCAAATTATTTGAATATGTATGCTCTTTAGTATATGCATACCTGTGAATCTTTTGTATAAAATCTAATGCAAGTCTAATCAAATGGTGAGAATAAGAGGTGATGAGATAGAGGAGTCCTCTACTGCCAAAATGGATAGAATGGAAAGATTGATGCAGGAAATGGCAGAAACATTGAGGCAACAACAAGAGTGGCAACAACAGTGGCAGCAACCACATCCTCCACTTCCACCTCTGGCACTTCCTGTGCCAGACTTATAGAATGATGACCGAATAATAGCTCTCACCAAAGAGTTTAAGAAAATGAAACCACCACAGTTCCATGGGGGATGAGATCCGTTTAAAGCCGAAGCATGGGTCCTCGGCATCGAAAAGCTATTTGAAGTGTTCCCTTGTTCGGAGACACAGAAAGTACTTCTAGCCACCTTTATGCTAGAAGATGAAGCAAGAAGATGGTGGATATTAATGTGTGAGAATCATAAGGATGTTGATTGGACCAAATTTTTGGAAATTTTCTATGATAAGTACTTCCCGCAATGTGTTCGGGACAGGAAAGTATCAGAGTTCATGGAACTAAAGCAAGACAGTATGACTGTAGCTGAGTATGAGGCCAAATTCACTGAGTTGGCCAGGTTTGCACCACATGTAATTGATACTGACTATAAGAAAGCGAGGCATTTTAAAGGTGGGCTTCGAAGCGACATTTTAGAAAGGGTGAATGTCTTGAAGCTGGAAACCTATATTGGGGTGCTAGACCGGGCCATAATATCAGAAGCTAACATAGCTAGACAGACTAAGTCAACAACTGACTGGAAGGGCAACAAAAGGCAAGGCTTCTTTTCAAAGAAGAAATTTTCGAAAAAGCAAAACACGGGGCTCCTCAAGTACTTCGAATTCTTCCCGAGATACATCTCCTATGTGCAATATTTGTAGTAAAAGGCATCATGGGGTTTGTTACCGTGTGTCGGGAGCCTGTTTTAAATGTGGTAAACAAGGGCATATGGCCCGAGATTGTAATCAGAACAGTGGGAAGATAGCTGCTAGTTCCACTGCATTGATCCCAAAACCGGGAAATACTATGAGATCTACTACCACCGGAGATACCGTGAGGCAAAGAAGAGTTTTCGCGCTTGTTCCAGGCGATACGCGGAATGCTAACACAGTTGTCTGAGGTACTATTTCTATATGTAATCAGGATGCTTTTGTGTTAATTGACTCCGGATCGACACACTCTTTTGTGACATGTGCATTTGCATCTAGACTTAGTAGACCTCTAGAATTATTGCCATATCTGCTATGTGTATCTGCTCCATCTGGGGAATCTGTATTGTGTGAATCTATATGCCGATTTTGTGACGTGCGTATTGAGGATGCCACCCTATATGTAGATTTGTTGCCCTTGGACTTTAGACATTTCGATGTAATTTTGGGCATGGATTGGTTAACCAAATATTGTGCCACTATTGATTGTGTGATAAAACGGGTTGTATTTAAACCACCAAAGCATAAAGAAATTGTGTTTGTGGGAAATGGGGTAGTGCCTCCACCTTACTTAATATCTGCAATGAAGGCATGTAAATTAATCAGGAAAGGGTGCCAGGGTTATTTGTGTTATGTGTTGTCTGAACAATCTATGAATGTTGAATTGAGTAGTATCCCTATTGTTAGAGAATTTCCAGATGTATTTCCAAGTGAATTACTAGGGGAATTGGTAGACAGGGAGATAGAGTTTACAATTGAGATCATGCCAGGCACCCAACCTATTTCTAAAACTCCCTACAGAATGGTTGCTGCTGAAATGAAAGAACTGAAGGAGCAGTTGCAAGACCTGCTTGACAAGAGGTTTATCCGACCTAGCACTTCGCCATGGGGTGCACCAGTATTGTTTGTGAAAAAGAAAGATGGGACCTTGCGTTTGTGTATCGACTATCGAGAACTGAACAAGGTAACAATAAAGAATAAATATCCCATACCCCGTAGTGATGACCCATTTGACCAGTTGCAGGGATCACAAGTGTTCTTCAAAATTGATTTGAGATCCGGGTACCACCAGTTGAAAGTAAAGGCAGAAGCTGTTGAGAAAACCGCATTCAGAACGAGGTATGGTCATTTTGAATTTCTTGTTATGCCATTTGGGGTAACTAATGCTCCGGCAACGTTTGTGGACTTAATGAACCGAATTTTTAAAAACTACCTTGATGAATTTGTTGTGATTTTTTTTGATGACATTTTGATATACTCCAAGAATAGACTTGAACATGAACATCATTTGAGAACCGTCTTGCAAACACTTAGAGAAAAGAAATTATTTGCTAAACTAAAGAAATGTGAGTTTTGGTTAGATGAAGTTATTTTTTTAGGGCATGTGATCAACAAGGAAGGAATTTCAGTGGACCCACAGAAAATAGAGGCAATTGTGAATTGGCCTACACCGACAAATGTAACAGAAGTCCGCAGTTTTATGGGCTTAGCCGGGTATTACAGGAGGTTCGTGAAAAAATTTTCAAGGGTAGCTGTGCCTCTTACCCAGTTGACATGCAAGGGGCAATCATTTGAATGGAATGACGAAAGAGAATCTGCCTTTCATGAACTAAAAACGAGACTGACTACTGCACCAGTATTGACATTGCCCACAGGTATGGAAAATTTTGTAATTTTCAGTGATGCGTCTTATAAAGGTTTGGTTGTGTATTAATGCAGAACGGAAAGATTATTGCTTACGTCTCCCGACAGTTGAGACCACACGAGAAGAACTACCCAACACATGATGTAGAATTGGCCGCAGTTGTTTTTGCTTTGAAAATCTGGTGGCATTATTTGTATGGGCAAAGTGTGAAGTCTACACGGATCACAAAAGTCTGAAATACTTCTTTACGTAGAAGGAGTTGAACATGCGACAGAGGAGATGGCTTGAACTGATAAAAGACTATGATCTTGAGATTCAGTATCACCCCGAGAAAGCTAATACAGTTGCTGATGCCTTGAGCAGAAAATCAACAGGGAGTATGGCTTATTTGATTACTGAACAAAAAGAGATCTTGCAAGATTTTGAGAAGTCTGAAATTGAAGTGGTATTGTGTGAACAGGGCGGATTGATAGCCGCTATTTCAGCTGAACCGGCAATCATTGATGAAATTAAATAGAAACAAAAAGAGGATGAATTCCTCATGAAAGTGATTGACGAATTTGAGACAAATCCGAAAGCAGAGTTCAACATTAAAGGTGAAGTGTTGAGATTTTGGAACCGAATGTGTATCGCAGATATTCCGGAACTAAAGAAGAGGGTTCTAGATGAAGCCCACAAATCAGTGTTTGCTATGCATCCGGGTAACAATAAAATGTATCGGGATCTGAAACAAAGCTATTGGTGGCCTAAAATGAAGAAAGAGATTGCAGAATATGTGTCCAAATGTCTTCAATGTCAGCAAGTTAAAGCTGAACATCAAAAATCGAGCGGTCTACTTCAACCTCTCCATATTCCTGAATGGAAGTGGGAGCATGTGACTATGGATTTTATTGTTGGTCTACCTCGGACTCCTCGAGGTATGGATTCTATTTGGGTTGTAGTTGATAGACTGACTAAGTCTGCACATTTTCTACCTATTAGAACTACATTTGATGCTTATAGACTGGCTACTATATATGTTAATGAGATTGTTCGTTTACACGGAGTCCCAGTATCTATTGTCTCGGATAGAGACCCGAAATTTGTGTCTAGATTGTGGAAGAGTTTGCAAAGGGCTATGGGGACGGAATTGAGGTTTAGTACTGCATTCCACCCACAAACAGATGGACAATCAGAACGGATAATACAGACTTTGGAGGATGTGCTAAGGATGTGTGCCTTAGATTTTCAGGGGAGTTGGGAAGACTATTTACCACTTGCAAAGTTTGCATACAATAACAGCTTCCACTCCAGCATCGGTATGGCACCATACGAGGCTTTGTATGGTAGAAGGTGTAGATCACCAATTTGTTGGACAGAAGTCGGGGATAGAGCTTTACTTGGGCCTGAAATTGTGCAAGACACTTCTGAGAAGATTAAGACTATTTAGCAAAGGCTCAAAACAGCTCAGGACCGACAAAAGAATTATGCAGATGTACGAAGGAGACCTCTCGAGTGTGAGGTTGGTGACCATGTGTTTTTTCGTGTGACTCCAATGAAAGGCCAAGTTAGGTTTGGAAAGAAGGGTAAGTTGTCGCCCCGTTACATTGGGCCGTTCCAAATTCTAGAAAGGCTTGGTCCAGTTGCTTATAGAGTTGCTTTGCCGCTGGGATTTGAGCAAATCCATAATGTGTTCCATGTGTTAATGTTGAGGGGTTATCTTCGAGATCTGTTTCATGTGATTGATTATCACCGGGTAGCGCTTGATGAAAATATGGAGTACGCCGAGTGGCCGGAACGAATCATTGACTGGCAGGTGAAACAATTGAGAAGCAAGTCCATCCCAATGGTGAAAGTGGAATGGAAAGAGCACTATAGGGCGGATGCCACATGGGAAAAAGAGGATGAAATGCGACTACGCTATCCACATTTGTTTCCCGACGAAGGTAAAATAAGTTTGGAGGACCAAACTTCCTAAAGGGGGGAAGACTGTGATAACCCTGCTTCGTATTATACTAACTAGTCTTAATTATGATTGTGATTATGTGTTTGATATAATTTTGAATGCCATTGATATGAATATATGTGGTTTTGAATTTCTATCTGCTCACCGTAGGAATATCTATTCAACTTACTGTTATAAACTGAAAATTTAAGGCCTCATCGGCCATAGAAACCGAAATTGACTACGCCATTGTGATTAGCGTAATTTTTAAAGTCTACGGTGAAATTTAATTGAAAATTGATTTGGATCAAAATAATTAGATTCAGAACAATTAATTAAGTGCCATTAATTGGCTATAATCAATTGGATTAAGAGAGGCTATATAAGGGCCATTATACACTCTCATTTTGTTTCTTTTGAGCTCAACATCTGAAATTATACTCTAGAGAGAGAGAAGGACTGAATTTAGAGAGGGAGGGAGCTCAAGATAGAGATTTGGCTAAGGAGCTTGGTGATCTTGACGCTACATTCAAGAATTAACCATAATTTGGAAGATTTGAGCCTCTAGGGTCGAGCTCAAGGGTGAATCCACCGGCAGAACACTGTGAGTAATATCTTAGTAAAGATACTTTGAAGTATGTTATTTGTCCAATTGCTCATTTCCTTATAAGTCTTATAAGTCTGTTAATATGAATTGTGGACAAATGTTTGCTATGCCATATGGTTGGGCGAAAGGCCGTTTGACATGAATGAAAGAATGAATGGGCCGAAGGCCGTATGACATGAATGAATGGGCCAAAGGTCATTTGACATGAATGAAAGAATAAATAGGCTGAAGGCCGTATGACATGACTGAATGGGCCAAAGGCCGTTTGACATGAATGAAATAATGAATGGGCCGAAGGCCGTATGACATGAATGAATGGGCCAAAGGCCATCTGACATGAATGAATGGGCCGAAGGCCGTTTGACACGAATGATTGGGCCAAAGGCCGTCAGACAGGAATGATTGGGCTAAAGGTCGTCGGGTATGAATAAATTAGGCCCGAGGCCGTTTGATATGTTTGGAATCGCAGTCACTTGACCTATATATACATATATACATACTAGATAGAAATATGAATTGGGCCCAAGGCTGTCTGATGTACGTTGTTCTAAATACCGTTCGCGTATCTTCTTTATTTGATATTATTCACTGGGCTTTCGCTCACGCTCATTCATGTGTCTGTAGGTGAACCAAGGGAGGTCCAAGCCCAGCCTCAGTGAAGTTTGTGCGAAATGGTCAAGGTTTTGAAGAGTTAGCCCATATGTCTCACGCACGAGACTTGTTCTCGCCCTTTTGCCATTTTATTATATTTTGTCATATTAGCGAGAACTTTGGATTACAGTTGTATATAGTTTTGATTGGCTGACTTAGACTTGAATGATCCTGTATGTACAGAACTTGGTGTTATTACATATCTTAATGTGAGTTATTAACATGTATGTGTATGGATTGTTATGACGTGCCATGTAAGCACAGCTCTATGGACAAAAGTTTGAAATTGCTTCCGTTTGGCCCCTTAACTCTGTTAAAACATATCTGATTTGGTTTAAGGCCGTAGGTAATCTCATGACTACTGGCCGGTTATGTCCTTAACCCATGGGGGCGGGTTTGGGGTCATGACAATTAGCCCTATTAGATTCTTGTTGGGAACTTGGCAGTGTGTTTTTGTCAGTTGAACATGTGGTGACTTATCATGGATTGGTACATATTGCCACTAGGTTTGGGTATTTATTATCGTATGAAAACAGGCTCAGCCCTAATTAGATGTGATTTTCTAATTTCTCTACCTCGATGTTTGACTATCTCCCTCATGATTTTTTCTTTTTGGGGCGATTTTAAATATGGCCAATGTGATTTTCTAGTTTCTCTACCTTGTTGTTTGCCTATCTCCCTCATAAATTAGTTATTTATTTATTTATTTATTTTTATTTTTTATATGACCAGTGGCCACCAAGATTTTGTTTCTTAGCTTATTGACAAAATAGAATGAAACAAATGAAAATTAATAGCTGTACCACGCAACTCTGTGTTTAAATCTCTTTTGTGTGGTTAAAATTTCATTAATTTGCAGGTTCACTACTTCTGGCCTCTAGATAGCATTAGAATAAAAGAGTTTGCTAAAGTATGGGATGAGGTTACAAGATAATCTGGAGGAAAGCTCACCTTTGATACTATCCTTGTCATGTTTGGGAGGTATACCTTGAAATGTATTTAAACTTTTTGGACAGTTAGAATGTAAAGATATAGTTTTTGAATGTTTGGAATGAATAGACAATTGTTGAATTTTCATAATTTATGGATATAGTTTTTTTTTTTTTACTCAAAATAATATGTTAGTGGTTGATTGATGTTTGTGAAGCTTGTTTGTAATGTTTGTTAAATTGTATAGAATAGGTCAAATAAAACCTGCCAAATTAAAAAAATAAAAAAAAATAAATAAATTGCATATTCTATGACAGGCATAATAGGTCGTTGTATTACATATTTTACGACGAGCAATGAGAGTTGTGATTTGTCCCAGGAATTAACAGCATGCAAAAGTAGTTATAAAAAAATCAAACACAACACACAAGATCCACTATTAAAGAGTTTTTAACGGCATGCAAAAGTAGTTGTAGAAAAGTCAAACACGACTCACAGTGTGATACCCCTATTCCGTAGTATGCTAATTGGTCCATAGTTTGAGTATGATTATGTGTTTAATATAATTTTATGTGCCATTGTGTGAAAATATGTGGTTTTGAATTTCTATCTGCTTACCATAGGAATATCTGTTTGACTATCTGCTTTGGAAATTAAATTGAAGGCCTCATCGGCCACAGAACCCGAAATTGATTGCGCCATTGTGATTGGCATAATTTTTAGAGCCTAAGGTGAAATTTAATTGAAAAGTTGATTCGGACCAGATTAAGTTGATTAAATTGGTGAATTAGTGCCCAATTATTCTTATTATTAAATTATGGCTAGTGGGAATTTATGGAAAAAGGCACTACACACTCAAATCCCTCTTTTATTTTCATTTTGGCTGGTTTTGACTCCAAGAGATAGAGAGAACCGAACTAGAGAGAGGGAAAGTGTAGGAGAATCAAAGTTTGCTCTTGAGGCTTGGGAGCTTTGAAGTCTAACTCAAGAATTAACCTTAATTTGGGAGGACTAAGGCTCCTAGGTTAGTGAATTTGTGCATCTCAGATTGTAATCCTTGTGAATTCAAGTTGAATGTTGATAAGGAACATAAAATAAATTGTTCATGATGAAATCAAGTTGGTTTTGTTGATTTGGTAGTCTATATGCACATGCATGTGAGGAAGTACTTTGAAATTGCATGTTTGAGCATAAAAATGTATAATCCATGTGCAATTTTAAATGAAACTCGTGTTTTGATCACCTCTTCACTAATTAAGTTGTGAATGATGAGCATCTCCCACATGCATGTACAAATAATGGGGGTGTAAGGCTTGATTGTTTGAATTTGAGCATATTGGTGTTGAGTTTGAGTTAGTTTGAGTCATGCATGTGATTAAATGGTGAAATTGAGCTCCATTGTGATGTAATTTGGTGTTTGTACCATGTTAGTACATAAATATATGAAGTTTGAGCCAAAAATCATGAATTGAGACCTTTGAACATCGAATTTGAACTCCAAGAACAATTTTGGAATTTCCAGAAAGTTTGATTACCGCTCGAGCGGGGAAACCGCCGCTCGAGCGTGAATTTCGTGCTCCCAGCACTTTTTGCAGACAGGGTGTCCGCTCGAGCGGGATATTTCACGCTCGAGCGTAGAGCCATGTGGAGAGGCCTTCCGCTCGAGCGCCAGAGTTCGCGATCGAGCGTAATTTTGATGCATCCAGTACTTTTGCAGGCCTTAAGGGTCCGCTCGAGCGGGGACCCTGTTTTCTGAAATTTTGAAAATGCATTCTGTGTTCTGTTTTCCATTCCCTTTCACTTCTAAACACTCTTAGGCATACATTGAGCATTGTAATTGAATTAAAGAGATAAGAATGAAGCCTAAAGAGGAAAATGTGAATTTTGAACGGATTGAATTGTTAGTGACCCTTTTATGTTCATGGCATGTGTAGGGTCGAGTTCCAGGGCGAACCAATCAACCGATCACTGTGAGTAATATCTGACATATGTTATTGTCCAATAGCTACTTCTATGTAAGTTTTGTAAAGTTCATTAATTTGAATGGTGGACATAGTTTGATCTGAACGTCTGAAAGGCCTATGAGCCAGTTTGATCTGAACGTCTGAAAGGCCTATGTGCCAGTTTGATATGAAAGTTTGAAAGGCCTATGAGACAGTTTGATCTGAAAGTTTGAAGGGCCTAAGAGCCAGTCTGATATAAAGGCCTAAGAGCCAGTCTGATATACAGGCCTAAGAGCCACTTTGATATGAAAGTTTGAAAAAGCCAAAGGCCATGAATGAAACGGGGCCCAAGGTCGTCTGTTGTATAATGTTTCAATGCATTTCCCTTACTTGGTATTATTCACTGGGCTTTTGCTCACGCTCATTCATGTGTTTGTAGGTGAGCCAAGAGAGGTCCAGACCCAACCCCAGTAAAGCCTAAGCGGATCAACATAGCTTTTGGAAAGTCAGCCGTCGTGTCTCACACACGAGACCCATCTTCGCCCTTTTATTATGTATTTATATTTTGTCATGTTGGCGAAGTTTTGTATATGTCTGTATATAGTTCCATGGGTTGACTTAGTTTTGGATGATCCTGTCTGAATAGAATTTTACAGCACTGTATTTCAGTTGTGAGTTATTAATATATATATATATATATATATGTATGGTTTGTTTTGATGTGCCATATAAGCACAGCTCTATGGACAAAGTTTTGAATTGCTTCCGTTTGGCCCCCATTAACTCTGTTAAAATACGTTTGGTTTGATTTGAGGTCGTAGGTAATCTCATGATTACTGGCCGGTTATGTCCTTAACCCACGGGGGCGGGTTCGGGTCATGACACACAGGATCTGCTGTTAAAGGGTTTTCAATGGCATATTAGGCATGTCGTTGAAGTGAATGACTTTGTATGACTGGTTATAACACGACTTTACATCGCGCGTAGTAAAATCATATCCACGACATGTATTTGGTGCCATAAAAACCCAAATTTGTTGTAGTGCTATATAAGGGCATGCTCAATATTATGAAGATCATCACAAAATAAGCTAAGTTCTCTCCTCATCTTTCCCCCATTGTGTATAAAATAAGGCTTTCTTCCTTGGGTTTTAAACACATAATTTCTTTGCTCTTACGTGATAGTCAGTTTGCTTCTATATTTTTCTTCATGTGTAAGAGAATACTGCCACTGTCAGTTCGTCGGGGCTCAATAGAAGGTGCTTTTGCGTTAGCAGGTTCTTACTGTCGTATCTTGGGAGACAAACACGGTGAGGTGACGAATTTGTTTTAAGGAGACTCTGGTATCACACAAGTTTCAGTTTGTTTTCTTTTCCTCATTTTAGTGTTTGATTTGTTATATGTATTTTTGTTCATCAAGATGTAATATCCTCCAATTTCTTGTTCTATGTTTTTCCAATTTAATTTACAATGAATCTATTTATTTATTTTTTATTTAAATACACAATATGTACAACATTTTTATGTTGATTTTTGCGAGTGTACGACTGGAAATGAATTATTCATATACAAATCTGATTAACCCAATTTTTTATTATAAGATTTTAAATGCTTGTCTTGCAACTGCACCTAGTCTATAGATTGTGTTTCCACATTCCATAAACAAATGTTTTCTCTCTCCTAAATTCTAAGTTGAACAAAAAATGAAAAGATTTTTGAATATATAATATTAATATATTATTATACTTGTCTTGGGAATACACATATGTGCTTTGGTAGATGTGGTTTTTTTACTTCCATAGGCATTAATCTCTTCCTTACCCTTAGAAGAACAAAAATGAAGAGTCTCCTCACTCTTCATTTCGGTCTCTTTCTCTCTTCGACTCATTTCTCAATCTATTTTTCTCTCCTCAATGCTTCTCTTTCTTTCCCTTCCCAACTTTCTTTGGCTAGTGATGGTGGTAGACAAGGTAGTACACAACGGCGACTATGAGCAATGGCGATGGTGGATGTTGCAATTGCAATGAAATGTGGTGTAGTGCCGTTTGAGCGGCAACGACGTCAATTAGTTATGGCGACGGCAGTGGTAATGAGTCCCCATCTCTTTCTTCATTTTCTCTCAATTCTCTCTCTCTTTCTCATAGATATGTAAGTATATATATGTATGATTTCAGTTTCATTTTTCATAATTTTGTTTACCCCTATTAGATGTTTGAAATCGACCGAACCAGCCACCAAACCGAGTTATTTAATTTGGTCGATTTCGAAGTGCAATGCGGTTGATAACGGATGACTGGTTTAGTAACCCAAAGGAGTCTGTTCGACTAACAGGTAAACTCGAGCCAAACCGACCCATGCACACCCCTAACTTTCAGTATAGCTAAAGTGACTAAAATAAATAAAGGTATTTTAGTTGAAAATAATGAAAATATCATTTTTTTTTAAATTCAAATGACTAAGAAATTACTGATAAAAATGATTCAACTGTAATTTAACTTAAAACTTCATGGGAGACTAATAAGTTCTTGAATGTTTATAGGCCCGTAAAGTACATTAGTTAAGTCTTCAACGCTAGTTACTTAATGTATTCTAATGCATTTTTACTTTTTGTAAGTGTTTGAGTTCATGATGCTAAAATGCTATTAATTTGGAGATTTTAAAAGCTTGATGGAATATATATAATGAAGCCAAAAATTAGGTAGTGGAAATGAAGTTCAAAAAGCTCAAAAGAGCAAACAAGTTTACCTTTTTGTCCTCGAGCAACGAATCTGAGTATTTGAGCACTTAAGTTGCTAAAGAGAAAAATATTATGTATCTATGTGATCAAGCACAAACGCAACATGTTGGAGTACAACTTATTACAAATTTTATTATTTTTAAGAGTGTTTTTAGCACATATAAAAGGGAAACTAGTAACTTCTTTTGAAGGGAAGGTTTTGGGGCCTCAAGTATTGAAGAGGCACAAAAGAGAAGAAAGGAAAGGAGATCCAAAGAGCGTTTCGTGGAGATTCAATTAAAAATTTTGGATTCTTTTATCATGAACAGCTAGACTCTCTACCCAAATTAACTAATTAGATTTTTGTATTTTCTTTATGAATTTCATTTATTATGATGATAGTTGTATAATATTTATAAATGGACAAATTACAATGGTAGTCCCTATACATTGTTCCTTATATCATTTTAGTCTCTATAATTTCAATTGGCTTGATTTTGACCTTGAAGTTATGACTTTGTCTCAATTTGGTTCAATTGGTTACAATACTTATCATTTTTTAATGAAAAATACGTACGTAAGTGCTATGTGCCATATTTTAAGAGCAAAATTATAAATTTATCTAATTCAGTCAGTTAATCCTCAACCAATTTAGTGATACTTTTTCTTAAAAAAAAAACTAACGATTTTATCAATTGGACCAAATTGACAGGAAACCTAAAATTAATGGTCAAAATTGAGTTAATTGAAAGTATAAGGACCAAAATGACACAAGAGGTAAAATATAGGGACCACTAGCGTAATTTTCCCTTTATAAATTTTCAGTGCAAACAAGTTCTTTATTCAAATTCGTATATATTTAATTTATGTGCATTTAAATACATAGTTATACAATGGTTATTTCTTTGCATATATTGAAATTGTAAAATGAGTCATACCTAAGGGAGACAAAACATGCCTATAATTGTAATTTAGCGTAGATCCTTCGTGTTAACCAACGATGATTCATTCCTGTAATTTGAATCTGTGAATATTCTTAAGATGTTATTGGGACTTGTAGTCACAATACATCATTGTCATCGTAATAGTGATTTTTTATGAAGAAAATCAATAAATCATAGTTAACAAATTCATGATGAATTTCATACCCTTAAGATTTTCACTTCCACATCTCAACTCAATTTTACTGTAATGCCCTGAAATAAATACCATATACCATTCTCATAACAACCAATAAGTAGCAACATAAATGAATTGATAAGCTTTTGTTAATCAAAGTTTGATATGCAAGAGGTGACACATGCTATATACATTCATAAACAGTATATCCTGAATCTATAGCATGTGTTACAAGATAGTGAAAAGAAATGAAAGCTAAACATATAATCATATGCCTTAAAGGCTTACATCTTTCCAAGTCAATAGTTGGGTACATCAAAAGTGAGTCTTAAGCTCAATACATATAAAGCCCTAGGCTTGTACAAAATCAAACACAAAATACAACACCGAGCCTTCAGCTCCACAATCCTCCCAAGCTAAGTCCTTGGTGGAGGCATATCACCAACACCTGAAAATATTTTCCCATATAGGGTCAGCCAAAGCCCAGTAGAAACAATCCAACACAATATATGAATCTTAACGAAGATACGTAAAAGTGAAATGCATATGCAATGCCCATATCAAAACGTTTTACAATTCTTTCCCAAAAACCATGCCATGCTCAGTTTATATCACAATTCTCAAATCATGTCCTTTACAATAGAAAACAAGGAGGAATTCTTAAACCGATACAACCTTTCATAGATATTTCATCTACGAAAAACCGTCAAACAGTACGCATGTAAACGTAGTCTATACAAGTGCTACTATTGCCATTTTAAGGATATTTCGTCTGCGGGAATCGGCACCCATGTATACGCGCATTTTTCGGGGCTTTTACCTTGGACACACAGGCCAACTTGATTTAGTGATACACACCTCTTTCACACATTCACCCATTTTTTTTCAAAATCATATATATTTGCAATGTATTAAACAAGCAACAATGTTCAATGTACATGGATGAGAAATTCGTTTTAGTTCACCTAATTCTCATGCAATTTCTACAACACTCATAGCTATCCTCCACCGATAGCCCAAAACAGATATCTCAAATAAATAGAAAAATTCAATAACAATATACGTTATTATCATTTCCAAGGTGTGAACGATATAACTTATCCAACTCCATCATCATCATTAATATCCTTCATCACCATCATCAAGATGTGAGCAATATTACAAAACCAACATCATCCTTCAATATTTTTCCAACACATGTCAAACCCATGATTTTAGAGCAAAACCTCATTTTCTTTCAAAATCATTTTTGAGTAGAGAAAGATATCATTTCAATTACATAAAACCCAACATCATTTCCATTATCTTTACAAGATCAACATTTGATATTTCTAGGGCAAAATCTCCTTTTTTTCTTTACAAATCATTTCCAAAAGTAAAAACCAATCACTTCATCATAAATCAACAATAAACACCTTTCTACAAGCATTTCCAACAAACCATTTGAAAACCCCTCTTTTTGATTTCCAACCAAAATCCTAGATTTGTCCAAAATCTCAAAAAATTACAATATTGTTTTAGAAATAACAAATAAGTAAGTTAAAATTCATAAGAGGGTGTGGAGAATCCCTACCACAAACTTGGAAGAGGAAGAATGAAGAAAAGCCCAAAGGTTGACGGTGACGAAACAATGATTTGCTCCGATCAAAACGAAGCCCTCGACAAGCTCTACACTTAATCTCAAAGGAGCAAGGTGAGGAGATGCTTCCAAGTGAGTAGATCTGAAGATCTTTGAGCGAAAAATTGAGTTTAGAGAGAGAGAAGAGGGACTCACGGTTTAGAGAGGGGAAAGAAAAGATAAAGTGAAGAAAATGGTAAGTGAGGGCCATATTTGTAGTGCTAGGTTAAAGTGAAATAAAGGCCCAAAGTCAACGCAAAAGAACAAGTCAAAATCCCCAAGATGCAGGGCCCAAAATTGAACTAAAATCTAAAAAAAAAAAAAAAACTCACAGGGGTCAACCCTTGTGTCTGTGGTGTCGACCCTTCAAGAAGAATTGACAAAAAGACAAAGCTGGCAGCAGAGACCCTTGGACCCAAGGTGTCGACACTAAATTTCAGCAACTAAACTCAGATTCTACAGTAGACAAGGGTCAACCCTTTTCAGACTGGTATCGACCCTTGAGGCCAATAACAAAAGACAAGTGTCGACACCACCAAGGCTGGTGTCGACACTAAATTTCAATAGCTATTCCAAGAACATAGCAGCAAGATGGTGTCGATAATTGTTCCAACATTCACTAGTTAGATCATCTTTATTTAGCTCATTCCAGGCGTCTACTCTTATCATGGCTCAGCCTCTGACAAATCTAGAGGCTTTACTGATCTGTCTTCAGCAAACAGTTGATTCACTCCAGTAGGATATGACCCAACAAACTGAGGTCACTAATAGGTTACAACAACAACAACAATAGCCGGCTACACCTAATGTGGCTGCTCCTATGTCAGGCACCGCTGCCAATACAGCTCAGAATCCACCGGGTGTTTCTATTCCTCCAATCCAGACAGATCCAATCCTGGTTCAAATGTCTAGAGCTCCAGCCGAGGCACCTTTCGAGTTCAAGTTTGACCCGACCCTACTCAAAGTCAACAAACTTGAAAAACTATTCAAGAAGGCACAGGGGTTAACTCTATTCTGGATATTGAGGACAGATATACTGAATTCGCCATTACTTTGCCGGAGCGGTTCAAGATGCCACATATTGACTGCTTTGATGGCTCTGGAGATCCAATGGTGCATCTATGCCTGTTTTCTAATATCCTGCGACCAATGGGTTTGAATCGAGCTCAGAACTTGTCACTATTTGGCCGAACCATGTCTAGAATAGCTGCCCTCTGGTATGGGAAATTTGAGGACTCTGTGAAACAGAGCTAACAGGAGTTGGCCGAATCCTTTGTTGCCCAATATTCTTACAATACGCAAATCGAGGTCACAACTCGTGATCTTGAGGCAATGCGTCAGGAATCGAATGAGAGCTTCTCAGAGTTTGTTACTCGATGGAGGGCAAAGGCGGCTATGATGGCAAATAGGCCTCCAGAGAAAGAGCAAGTCCGTATCATTGTTAGAAATCTGCATGAGAGGCTATTGCAGAAAATGGTAGTCCTCCCACTATTCAACTTTAAAGACAACCATGAAATTGGGGTTCAAATCAAGGATGCCATCAGACAAGGGATCATTGTGGAAGGTAATGAGCCTATGAGGAAGAATGTTGTTCGTGGTTCCAATGCTTCTACCAGTGGTAGCATAACTATAAAATGCTCAGAAGTAAACATTGTCACCACTCTCATCAAGACCCATTTTCCTAATAATAGCCAAAAACCACCTACTTCAACTTGGCCCCAAGCCCAACATTTCTATCCCCTTTACAAAACTCTCTTTCAAGCCTTGAAAACTTTGCTAGAAAAAGGGCACCTAAAGCTCCTAGAAACCCGACCCCTTCCAAATCCTCTTCCACCAAGATATGAACTCGCAAAACACTGTGCTTATCATTAACAACCAGGTCATGATACAAACCGTTGCATCCGCCTCTGTCATAAGATTCAGGATCTTATTGATGAAGAGATCATAGCTCCACCAAAAAGACCTCATTCCACCACTAACCCATCACCTCCCCACCTCAACCTAATCCATACACTGCCATCCACCTACAACCCCAGCATATAAAACACCCCAGCCCATTTACCTAAGCCTGAGGTGTACATTCCAGAAAGCACATACTTGTATACGATGGATGCACTTGAACCCCAATCATCTCAAACCCCATCAAATACACCACAAGCACCAATGGCTGAACCCACTTGTAGACACCCATTTTTTACCGACCTTAAGACTCAGACGTCATCAATTGAGCGCTCGGTGATTGCGCATGTTTGTGCTCGTTTCGAGTTTCCGGAGTTTTTGGCTGAGCGCCTTGCCTCCGGGCCTCTGAACTCTTTGTGTGTTGGCTTGGTTTGTGGACCATGCCTTGTTTCCCTTCCCTGGAGGGAGAGAGAGGTTTGTAGACCACTTTTTCCTCTTGTAGACTAGTTGCCGATTTCCAGAGCCTTCGGCCGCGCGCCTTGTCTCAGGACCTCTTATCGTTCTCCTCATGGCTTGGTTTTCGGACCATGCCTTGTTGCCTTGGTCTAGAGGGACACTGAGATCTTGTAGACCACTTTTTGTGGCCGTAGACCACTTTTCCCTTCCGTAGACCAATTTTTGCGCCCGTAGACTAGTTTTCGAGGTTTTCGGCTACGTGCCTTGACCCGCAGACACTTGTCTTGCATCCTTTTTGGTTTGTTTTTGGCACAAACCTTGTTTTCCTTGCTTGGAGGGTGGAATAGGGGTTGTAGACCAGTTTCTCTCCCTGAAAACCACTTTTCCTGCCTGCCAACCAGTTTTTTAGTCGGCCAACTGGTCTTGGTGGTCCTTGGACCACCAAAAGTGGTCAGCAGCCATGCCACCACTTTGCTTTCTTTGTGCAGACCACTCCTCCCCCTTTGCCGACCACTTGGTCTCCTTGCAGAGCACTTTTGGTGGTCGATCGACCAGTGCAAGTAGCTGGCCGACCACTTTAACTAGTTAGCAGCTTTCCTGCAGTTTTCTGCAGATATTTTCTTGCCAGCTGTGCCAGCTGTTGGGCACAGAAAGCATCCTCCATACACGTGTATGGAGGGATTGCTTGGAGCTCCTAGCTTGCTCAACAAGCTTGAACCTTGATTTTCTACAAAGGGAACCTCCTCCCTCTTGTCTCAGGTTTAGAAATTTGTTTAGAGCTATAGATATATCCCTCTATCTCTATATTGCCCCTTCTCTCAATATTTGCATTGTTTTGTGCCTTAAAGTGTCATTTCTTCACACTTTTGCACACAAACACCTAGTGAAACACCATACTCTTGTTGCTAAGGCACCTTGAAGCTGGTTTTGGAGTTTTTGGACTGCTTTTGATCCAAAAAGATTGCTAGAGTTGCTTCCTTGAAGTTGTTCTACAAGGGTGAGTTGCTAACCCTTTAAACCTTTGTTTTTGATTAAGCTTTTGGCCCTATTTGCATGATGATTTAGGCCTAACTTCAAACTGCAAAAAGTTTTGGTTTTAAGTGTTTAACATGTTTGTTTGAGGCTTTGTTGGTGTTGGGGGTGGTCTACCCCCTCTTGTGCCTTGTTTGGCCTTGTTTTGTGCTATCCTTTTAAGCTATTGGGACCACCTCTTTTGGGCCTTCTCACCACTAAAAATCAGAGGAATTTCAGTGGTGGAAAGTGTGTTTTGAGGTCCCAAATAGGAGGGGGTTATCCCCTCTCCTTGTATCTTGGATGCTTGCCTTATTAGCCTCATGTTTGAGCTTGGTTTTCTAGCATGTGTTGGCTTGTTCTCAACTTGTTTTTGGTGTCATTTTGACATTGCATACCTCTATTTTAGCTTGGTTGAGTCACCCCTTGCATGCTTTATACACTTGTAGTGTAAATTTTGCATACTAGCCTTACATGCTTGTGTTGATAGCTCATCTTTCTAGCATGTTTTGGTCCTATCTCAGCAAGTTTTTGGTGTTATTTTAGCATGCCTTAACTCTTTCAAGGGTTGGTTTGATAGCCTCTTGCATGCTCCTTGCACTTGTATTGCAATTCCATTCACTAGCCTAACATGCATCATGCTTTTGACCATCATTCTAGCATGTTTTTGGCTCAACTCCAGCAAGCTTTTGTTCATGTTTTACCATGCTTAAGCTCTCTTTTATGTTGTTTTGGTCATGCATGCCTTGCTTTGTATAGCCGCAGTGCATTCTAGCTCACTAACTTTGAGTTTCCAAGTCACTAGCATGCATTGCTTGGGCTCTTTGCATGATTTGGCATCATTTGGTATGTGATTTCAGTGCATGTATTGTGGTCATGCCCTCACATCTTTCACTCATTCAATGCTTTGGAGGGTTGGTTCTTTATGCTTTAAAAATGAGCCATTGTGTATGTCATCTTGCCTAAGCTTTTGGGCTGCCATATCAATGTGTTTTTTATGTCATTTTGCCATAATATAACTCTGATTTTTGTTGGTGAAGTCATCTCATGCTTGGTTTTGGTATGTGTAGTGTAATCCTCCTTATTGGCCTTGCATATTCCATGCTTCATGCCCTTCATGCTAGCATGTGTTAGCTCTAGTCCATACATGTTTTAGCATCATTTTGACATGCTCTAGGACTTCTTTGGGTTGCCTTGGCCATATGGTTCATGTATTGCATCGCTGTAGTGCAATTGGCCTTGCTAGCCTTGAGTTTTGAGCACCATAGTGTGCCATACTTGAGATGTTTGCTTGCCATGACATCATTTCACATGATATTTCAGAGCATATAATGTTGTCACACTTCCATAGTTGTCACTTCTTAATCATGTTTGAGAGTTGTGCTCTTGTGCTTAGTTGATGGACCAATGCATGAGCATGCATTATCTTGCATTTCATGCCATCATTTCGGAGTATTATGGCCACTATTTTGGGCATGATTGAGGTCTGTCCATATTTGGTTTAAGTCCATTGAGCATGTTGTTTGAATGTTGTTGTTTGCATTATGTTTGCATGCTTGTTGCATTGCATTATGTTTGCATGCATTGCATTGAGTTTGCATGCCATTAGCTTTGATAAGTTGATCATGTTGCATTGCATGTGTTCGGATTGGACGTTAATCCAAACATGAGAAACGAGGGACGTTTCATACTTGAAGTGATGAAACGTGCCTCATTTCTCGGTTGCCGACCCTCTTGATCATGCATGATAGAGGTTAAGGCCCTTATGTGTTATGTGTGCATTCATTCATATTGATTTGTGCAAACTTGGCTTCTCGGCCATCGTTCATTGCGATGCTCGGTTGGTGGCCTGAGAGTTGAGAACCGCACTTCCTTGAGCTTAAGAAATGATAGGAGGGCGGTTGTGCACACATACCTTGCAAATACATTGTTGTGCCCCTTCTTGTTCTCTGTTGCAGCAAAATGGAGTTGTGCAGAATTTTCTGGTTAGCAGACTAGTAAAAGTGGCTGGGCGACCACTTTTTCTGGTCTGCAGCAAATGTAAGTGGTCTATAGGTGGTCTACAACACCAATAAGTGGTTGGCAGTCTTCCTGGAGGTCCCCATGATGGAGTAGAAACTATCTGGAGCTTTGTGCAGTGTCCTGAGAATAATTGCAAACAGAGGCAAGTTGGGGCATAGCGATGGATTTCTGAACGAGGCGACCGAGCATGCATGCACTTCTCGCACCGGGGGCCTCTTCTTACTGCTTTAATTAGCTGCTTTGCTTAGCTAGCTAATGCTTTGGTTTTGTACTTAATTAGTTAATGCGCTTAACAATGCACTTTGTGTTGTAATAACTAATTAGTTAACTTGTTAGTTAATTAGTTTCGTTTTTGTAATAATTAGTTTAATTAGCTTAGATTAGCTAGTTAGCTTATTATTCGGACCCTCCGTCGAGAGGGCAAATGTTGTAATAAGTGTGCGTGTGTGTGATGCATGTCTTCCAACCCCACTTCTTTCTCCCTTTTACTTACCTGCTTTCGATGGTTAGTTTTAGGGCATATTTCAATTAGCATCCTTATGCTATGCATGCGTGCATCATTCATCTGTCTTGCATGCACCGAGCTCGGCGTATCATACAAACTGCATTGTATTTCAATACCAATTTGAATACATGTTATCAAGTTGCATTCACATGACATCTTATAATAGCTTAGCCTATTTTAATTGCATTTTTGCATTTGTTGCATTAGGCATTGATAACATTGCTAGGATCATGCATTGATTACTAACTACCTTCTTTTTTGGCTCGGAGCACACTGTGAGTGTTTACGCTTTAGCATACTGCATGAGATGTATATATTGCCATGTTAGCATGCTTACCATGAGGCTATTTGCTTAACTGATATAACTGCATGAATGCTTGTGGATGAAGGTTGGATTGCTTGAATTGGAACAATTCATCCAAACGCGAGTTTTAAGCCTACTTGAAGTGGCAAAATCATATTGTTTTCTAACCCACTTGAGTGTGGCAAAATCCGCATATTAGCCTATTTGAGGGTAGCAACTTCAAACCATTTTCGAAACACAAATATGAGATGTTTTGTTCCAATTTAGGCGATTTAGTCTATACTTGTATGCTGTGCGCATCACGTAGTAATGATAGATTAATAACCGGAATAAGAACACATGTGTTTTCAAAAACAACATATCATGTTAGTAAAGGCCGATCCTTTGATCGGGGGAGCGGGGGTGCTCATTGCATGACCTTCCCCTCTCGTACCCAAGTTCCCGAGCCGAGACAACTGTAGTGATGACGGACATGTGGCCTTAGGCACGAGTCAGGGTTTCCTAAATTTCCCAAAAATAAAATATTTAGGTGGCGACTCTGAAATCTGGCAAAGCAGTCCATGTTTGGCGCTTTCTGATTAAAATCGATTTTCCAAAACGATTTACCGGATTTGGACTCTTTGGTGATTTATTAGTCTCACATTGCACTTTGTGAGATTAGATTCAGAACCGTGACAGGAGTCTGAACTGTAGTAGCTAAGAACAACAATTCGCGCCCTCGCACGCGGAGCGGAGTTCTGGGCGGTCTACACCACTACTTCTGAGTTGTTGAGTATGATTGAAGATCTTCAAAGAATTGTGGCAGATTTAGCCTTTAGGATCTTGGTCCCATCATCGACCGCATCACATGCCAAAAGTTTCACATCAAAAAGCTCTCCAATCTTGGGACGAGCTGTATTTGAAAAAGGCCAACCCAAAGTTATCTCAAGTCTGGGTGATGACATGTCAACAACAACTAGGCGTTGCCTCGACATAGCCACCAAATCCCTTGGCAAAGTTGAAGCAAGGGCCAAGAACAAGGCCGGGGCAAGTATTGATCCTTATGCACATCTCCGGTGTGCTATTGAGACTTTAAAGGTCAAAGGGCTGAACAAGCAGCAAGTGCTTGCAACTATTGCAAAGACTGTGGATGACACTTTTGTCACTCAAGTTGGGAGCATTTCGAATCAAGGGGCAAGCAATGAAAAGGAATGTCATACCAGAAACACCCATTTCAGCTCCAATCCTACACTCGTAAGGGATCGTCAAACCCAGTCAACACTTGCTAACCCTTCTATCAATACTTGCAGGACTGGTAGTCACACCTTCAATCCCCTTTTCATGACCTTATCCAAAGGTCTCCAAATCCTCATAGGACAAAGCCATCTCAAACCCCTTGACCCTCGGCCTCTCCCTACTCCTCTTCCAGCCAAGTTGTAGACCGCCCGAACTCGCTCCGTGCGCGAGGGCGCGAATTGTGTTCATAGCTACTACAGTTCAAATTCCTGTCACGATTTTGAATCTAATCTCACAAAGTGCAATGTAAGACTGATAAATCACCAAAGAGTCCAAATCCGGAAAATCATTTTGGAAAATCGATTTTAATCAAAAAGCGCCAAACATGGACTACTTTGCCAGATTTCAGAGTCGCCACCTAAATATTTTGTTTTGGGAAATTTAGAAAACCCTGACTCGTGCCTAAGGCCACGTGTCTGTCATCACCAAAGTTGTCTCGGCTCGGGAACTTGGGTACGAGAGGGGAAGGTCCTGAAATGAGCACCCCCACTTGCCCGATCAAAAGATCGGCCTCTACTAACATGATATGTTGTTTTTGAAAACATATGTGTTCTTTTTCCGGTTATTAATCTAGAATTACTATGTGATGCGCACAGCATACAAGTATAGACTTAATCACGTGGATTGGAACAAAACAACTCATGTTTGTTTTTGAAAATGGTTTGAAGATGCTACTCGCAAGTAGGCTAAGACGCGGATTTGCCACCCTCAAGTGAGCTTAGAAAAATATGATTTTGCCACTTCAAGTGGGCTTAAAACTCACAATCATCGAGTTGTTCCAATTCAGGCAATCAAACCTTCATTCACAGGCATTCATGCAGTTAAATACATAAGCACATAGCCTCATGACAAGCATGCTATCATGGCAATTACTTACACACATGCAAGGATGCTAAAGCATAAACACTCACAATATACTCCGAGCCAAAACAAAAGCTAGTTAGTAATCATGCATGATCCTAACTATGTCAACAATGCCTAATGCAACACAAGCAAAATGCAACTAAGATAGGCTCGGCTATTCTAAAATGTCATGTGAATGCAACTAGATAACGTGTATTCAAATTGGTATTAAAATACAATGCAGTTTGTATGATGCGCCGAGCCCAATGCATGCAAGACAGATGAATGGATGCATGCATGCAAGCATAAGTATGCTAATTGAAATATGCCCTAATCTAACCACTGAAAGCGGGTAAGTAAAAGGGAGAAAGAAATGGGGGTTGGAAGACATGCATCACACACACGCACACTTATTACAACAGTTCGCCCTCTCGATGGAGGGTCCGAATGAATCAACTAACTAGCTACGCTAAGCTAATTAAATATTACAAACCAACTAATTAACTATGCTAAGCTAATTAATTATTACAAAACAAATCAAATGACTAGTTTATACAAACTGATCATAAGTAATGAAATGGCCTCGCGGGCAAGGAAGAAATGCATGCTCGGTCGGCTTCGCTCGGAAATCCACTATCGTGCCTCGTGATGCCTCTGTTTGCACTCTTTTGGACTTCTGAACATTGTGCCAACCTCCAAGATACTTCTGATCCACCTTAAGAACATGTTGAGGGATGATCGGCCAAGAGGAATGGCCATCGGCCAAAGTTTATGGCTATCGGCCAATTTTGATAGCCGATCGGCAGACTTGGTGGCCGGTCGGCAGCTTTGATGGCCGGTCGGCCACTGCTTCTTGCAATTTCTCCTTTTGCTGCAACAGAGCACAAACAGAGGCATGGCAGTGTATTTGCAAGGTATGTGTACACAACCACCCTCCCTATCATTCCTCAAGCTCAAGGGAGTGCGGTACTCGACTCTTGGGCCATCAATCATGCATCTCACTGCATGATGGCCAAAGAAGCCAAGTTTGCACAATTCAATGTCAATGAATGCACAAATAACACATAAGGGCCTTAACCTCTATCATGCATGATCAAGAGGGTTGGCAACCGAGAAATGAGGCACATTTGATCACTTTAAGTATGAAACGCCCATCGTTTCTCGTGTTTGGATTAACGCCCGATCCAAACACAATGCAATGCAACAACATGCAAACAACATGCTCATCTACTAATGCCAAAGGGGCATGCATGAGGTTCCATCATACAAGCAATGCATGCATGGCATAGTTGGAGGCTAAAGCACCAAAGCAAGTAAAGAGCATCATACAAGAGGCATGCAATACAGTGCTCAATGGACTTAAACCGAATATGGACAGACCTAAGAGCCTCCAAAACAATGGCCAACACACCAAAATTTAGGCACAAAAGGGGCAAGAACATATGCTCATGTGATAGCTCATCAACTAGGCACAAGGGTCAACTCTTAAAAGCACTTAAAGAATGAAAAACATAGAAGTGTGACAACACTATATGCTCTGAAATATCATTCCAAATGATGCTAAAACATGCAACTACCACAAATAAGGCATGCTAGGAGGCTCAAAGCTTAAGGCTAGCAAAGAAGATTTACACCATAGCCATATCAAGCAAGGCCCAAAAGACCAAGATGATCCAAAATAGTCCTAAAGCATTTCAAAACAAGGCCAAATGCATGCTTGAACATAGCCAACATATGCTAGAATAAAAGGCATGAAGCATGGAGTATGTAAGGCCAATGAGGAGGATTACACTATACCTACCAAAACCAAGCATGAGATGACTTCGCCAACAAAAATCAAAGTTGTAACATGGCAAAATAAGACCAAATACACACTGAAATGGTAGCCCAAAAGCTTAGGCAAGATGGCATACATATTAGCCATATTGGCTCATGTTTAAGGCATAAAGCACAAACCCTCCAAAGCATTGAAAGAGTGAAAGATGTGAGGGTGTGACCACACTACACACACTGAAATCACATACCAAATGATGCTAAATCATGCAAATAGCCCAAGCAATGCATGCTAGTGACTTGGAAACTCAAAGCTAGTGAGCAAGATTGTACTATGGCTATACAAAGCAAGGAATGCATGACCAAAACAACTTTGAACAGAGCTTAAGCATGGCAAAACATGAGTAAAAGCTTGCTGGAGTGAAGCCAAAAACATGCTAAAAAGATGGTCCAAAGCATGAGGCATGTTAAGGCTATAGGGAGGATTGCACTACAAGTGCAAGGAGCATGAAAGAGGTAATCAAACCAACCCAAAATAGAGCTATATCATGTTAAAATAAGGCCTAAGGCATGCTGAGATGGAGCCAAAACATACTAGAAAGACATGCTACCTTGATGAGCCATCAACACAAGCAAACAAAAGAAGAGGAGAGAGGACAACCCCCTCCTATTTTGGGCTTCAAAACCACATTTCTACCACTGAAAATCCACTAGATTTCAGTGGTAGAAAGGCCAAACAAAGGTGATCCAAAGGCCTAAAAGAGATGGCTCAAAACAAGGCCAGATAAGGCACAAAAGGGGGTAGACCACCCCCAACACCAAAGAGGCCTCAAACAAACACTTTAGGCACTTGAAAATGAAGCTTTTTGTAGTTTAAATTTAAGCCAAAAGAAGCATGCAAATAGGGCCAAGTAAGCTATGAAAACAAAGCTTTAAAGAGGTAAGAGACTCACCCTTGAAGAACCACTTTAGAACAACAACTTCAGAGGCAAAAACCAAGCTTAAACCACTCAAATGCAACCTCCAAGAACCTCAGCTCAGTAGTGAAGGTGTTTCACTAGGTGTTTGTGTGCAAAAGTGTGAAGAAATGGCACTTTTGAGCACAAACAAGCACAAATATAGAGAGAGAGGAAGAAATATATATAGAGAGAGATATGTTGTCTCTAATGCAAATTTCAGAACATCTGGAAAGGGAGAGGGACCTCCCTTCTTATAGAAATCCAAGTCTCAAGCTTGTTGAACAAGCTTGAGGCTTGTTACAATCCCTTCATACACATGTATGGAAGATGAGTTCTGTGCTCACCAGCTAGCACAGCTGGCAAAAAAATATCTGCAAAAGCAAATAAAAAGGCCTCGGCCAACAAACATGGCCGACCGGCCAATAAAGGTGCCGACCGGCCATCAAAGGTGCCGACCGGCCACCACTGATGGCCAATGGAAAGAAGGAATGGCCGATGGGTAGGGGGCCTAGCTGATGGGTTGGAGGGCTGGCTAAAAGGCCACCCCCTTCCCTTAGAAACAAAACCACAAGCTCTTGGTCCACAACCAAGCACAAAACAGACAAGTTGAGAGGCTCCAAGGCAAGGCGCACAGCCGAGACCTTCAGAAACTCAAAACGAACACGAACATGGATGATCATCGAGTGTTCAAACAATGATGTCCAAGTCTTGAGGACGATCAAAAATGAGAAGTCTACACAAGTATAATGCTGCAAAGTACTGCGCCTTCCATCAACAAACCAGCCATGACACTGACTGTTGTTTTCTCCTTCGCCATGAAGTTCAAGATCTCATTGACAATAAGGTCATCAATCCACCGGGTCCTACAAAGTCTATCGGCACTGGATCAATGAACATGGGGGATAATGTGGCTAGTTCTTTGATTGGGAATGAACCACCTACTGACGGTGCTCATTTTACTCTGGGCACACACTAGTTTTAGCAATATTGAAAATGTTGTTTATTTTACTTTTTGAACTAGGTGTTGAGTCAGTCTTGTTTTAGTGATTTCGGGGGTGTTAACTCAGACATCACTATCTTATTGTGTTTGTCTTTTATACTCTTTGTTTTGAGTCTATTTACATCATTGAGCCAGAAGATCTGAATGAAACGGTAGTAAGTTTTTACCCACTTTTTTGTGCCTTTAAATCATTGCATTGACCAAAGCTTTTCAAAACTGTTTCCAAAATTATGATGAAAACAAAAGAGAGGAATTCCTCGAGATTTGAAAATTTTGATCGACTAAGAGGAAAAGAGACGTGCTAAGCCCTTAATGAACGAGATCATGTTTGTTAATGTAGGTACTGAGAAGGATCCTAGCTTGGTCCAGATTGGTTCTATATTGTCTTCAGAGGAGCACGAGTAACAAGTCGCTTTATTAAAAGATTTCAAAATTTGTGTGGTCCCATGAAGACATACCTGGAATTGATCTTGAGATTGTACAGCATAGGATCACTCTCAGCCTTGAGACTCGACCCCTTTGCTTTCAAACCTTGAACCTTGATTTAGAATGATCAACGATTAACCAAAATATGAGGCTTGCATGGTCAGATTGGAAGCAACCCTTGAACTAGGGGCAAGAAGGTCAGATTTGACCAAAGGAAGCTTGCATAGCTGGATGAGAAGTAGCCCTTGAACTAAGGGCAAAAAAGGTCAGATATGGATGAGAATCAGCCCTTGAACTAGGGGCAAAAAAGGTCAGATATGCTCAAAGATTCAAAATTGGGTCATTTCTCAAACCAATGGAGACTAGCAAGAAAGCCAAATCCCATAATTGGAGAAAAGAAATTTTTTGCTGAAAGATAATTAAGTTCCTATCCACGAGACTCAGGGTAAATTCAGACCCAATTGGATGGGCTCTTACATCATCAAGACTATTTAGACAGGAACAGTAGCCATTCTTGTGGATTCAAATGGCTTATAGATCCTACGGCCAATCAACATGGACAAGTTAAACTTTTCTATCCTTGAGAGGCTCACTGGGCCGAAAACCTAGAAAGGTAACCCAGGCAAAAGTTAGAGCAAGAAAAAAAAAAAAAGAACAAAAATGAAAAAAGGGAAACAATGAAAAAAAGAAAAGAAAAAGAAAAAGAAAGAAAAATGGAAAAGGAAAAAAACAGAGGTTGCAAGGTTGAAAACCCGAAAGGGCGGCCTTAGCAAAAGTTAGAGTGTAAAAGGAGAGAGTTAATACTCGAGTGCACCTTAACCCAGAACTACATAAGGCCAGATTCCCATCTTTGGGATACGTAGGCAACTTTATCCTGAAGTTTGGCCCCAACCATTTTTAGCATGTTTGTCTCATCCATATTGATTGGCTTATCCTTGTTCAACTCGGCTATCATATCCATGTCCAATTGGCTCATCTTCATTCAAAATCAGGTGTCCTATTCCATTAAAGGATACAATTGCAAGACAAATCAAGTTCGAATTGAAGGTTGTGCATCTCAAGAGTTAATTCCACATTGGTCGAGTAATGATTTTTCGTGAAGTTAACTAATTTTCTCATAAAGTATTCCATTTTTCCAAAATTGGACCATTTCTTGGACCCAAAAAATGGAAAATTTTCAGTGCTCGCAGCTTGACTTACATGATTTCAAAACAAAAAGTCGAACAAGCATGTTAATCTAAACTCTCATGTTGGTCAAAATTGTTTTAGCAGAAGGCCAAAAACAAACTAATATGTGGTCAAAATGATGAACTAGGGGCACGGTTGAGTTAGTTTTTTTTGTTTTTTCCCCATTGTCAACACACTCGCTAGAGATGGCACAATTGAAGCTAGTCGCAAGGGGCCAAAAACTCTCTTCTCCTCCAAGCAGTGAGGTATCGAGCCAAGTATGAAGCGCAACTAGAAATGGAATCTAGCTTAGTACTAGGGGCAAGGGTCCACAACTTCCAGATTATCCACCAACCACACTTGGGAAGGGATAAAAAAATAAGAGAGATTAAAGAATAGAGAGATGTGAGCTGAGAGAAAAAGTAAGGAAAGGGCTTTTCAGATAAATAGAGATTAAGGGCTAAAGTGATGTGAGAGCCATATATAAGAAACGGTGGGAAACAATACCTAGAGAAGCAGGCTCCCCATGAACTGAGAGGCCTCTCGCCATTGGAAAACATCCGTAGTGTTGTGTTTGCGATTTTTGTTTATCTTAAGTCTTGTTTTTAGTTGTTTTGATTTCAGTGAGTAGATGTGTTTAGGTTGTTTTTACTTTGTTTTTCCTTTGCTGAATCGTGGTGTATTGTGGTCAGGCGTAGGCTCAATACCCAATTAAGAATTCATTCTTGATTTCAATTTCAAAAATAAATTGATTTGTGCTCAGAGTGTCGTGCCATTCCCAACATAATGTGCAAAATAGAATTCTTTCTTTCATAAACTGCAGGGTCCAACCTTGATCAAAAGAGAGAACAACAGAACAAGGACCTATCTAAAGCTACATAGGTTCCGAACTGCAAAGCAAAAGACCAAGAGCGAAAATTGGAGCATCTGAGTTTGTTTCAACTCTAGTAATTTCTGAGATTGCATTCCGGATACACCTCAAGCCTGCTTTAAATCAGAATGGTGATCAAAGTGCTCTCCATGAGCACCATTTCCCACCAGAGACGTCTTGGCTATGTTTGCAATGAGTTCCTAGGAGACCAACTATGATAGCAGAAACTAGAGTTTGAATGGCGATGCCTAGAACACAAAGGTTTGGAATTTTCGAGACTAAAGTCTAGTTTAAATACCCAGGGGTATATTCTCGGCTTGATATCTGTATGGCAGCCCCATAGGTTGAGGTAGCGTGTATGTGCCTCAATTTTAGATACTGAACCAACCTAATCTGTCACCCCGTTGGAGAATAGAGAAAGTTGTGAATATGATCAGGAAGAAAAACGACATATGTGGCTTCTACATGCAGATGTTACCCCTTGCCAATATTTAAGGACCTTTGAACTGTGAGTTGAAGGTAAGAGTTCAAAGAACACAAGAGGGAGATTCTCTTCTGAGTAGAGCGATTCATCGCCACTCACCCTATGAGGTGCTTTCTAAAGCACCGCTTTGTTTGTTTACTACATTTCCTAAGCATCATCAACTACATTGCTTGTCACACATATCATCTATTGTACTTATTGCTTTTATTTGCATCTTGCATTATCTTGTATCATTTATCCCTTTATGCTAAACATCGTTTAGGATCATTGTCCCCTAGGGATTTTCTCAGGACGTGTGGCACGCGTTCCCGAGCAGTTTTCAGTATCTCAGGGCATGTGGAAGCACGACCCTAGGCGGTTTTCCTCTTCTCAGGATTTCAGTGTGATTAGAGTATCTCAAGGCATACGGAAGCACGACCCTGGGTGATTTTCCTCTTCTCACAATTTCAGCATCATTAGAGTATCTTAGGACACGTAGAAGCACGACCCTGCACGGTTTTCCTCTTCTCATGATTTCAGCATGATTAGAGTATCTCAGGACACATGAGACGCAACCCTGAGCGGTTTTCTCAGGACCTTTTCTCACGATTTCAGCGTGTTAGAGTGTTCTTGTAATGCCCCAACTTCCAGGTCGTTAAGAAATCAAATCAACCTCAAATCAACCTTTAGATGCTTCAACTCCAATCACCACTAAATTTGCTCCATGCCTGAAAAATAAATTAATTCGGGAAGTATACAATACAACAAGAATAGCAAGGTTCAGACAGAAAATAAATTAACAAAGATCCAGCAATTACACAACTGATTAGAATCGATAAACAAGCAACTTACCAAATTGCACAAACAAGTCAACTCGACATATGATAATTTATCCAGAACCAAATACCCAGTCCTACTCGGTACATGACCAATGACCGGCCTCACCCCCCTCACCGAAGCACAACCGCTTATCCGGGGTATTGGTACAGAGTATATTGGCAAAGTCCACTCGATCCATGTACAGAGTATTTCCACGTCATTTAGTCAGACAAATCAACATTTCCAACACAGATTAACTACACAGAGTTCATCAAATGACTAGAGTAATCAAATGAATCAACAACGAATAATTCCATAGAATTTATCAAACGATCAGAATAATCAAGAGTTTATGGGAATTAAAAATAAACTCTTGCAAAGAGAATTTTGGAAGCATATTGTATACCACCGAATTACCTCAAATCAATCTCCTCCTTCTCCAACACTTGAATCCCGAACTTTCTCCATAAATCTCCAAATTCTAAGCCATAAGGTATGTAAGGTTTCACAAAATCTACAACTCTCCTCCTTTATGAAAATGCTTACTCTCACTTTAAACACTCTTAATCTAAACTCAAAATCTGTATAACAAATGGAGAGAGATATGGGAAAAACAATAGAAAGAAGTTGAGAGGTGGCTCAATTTATAGGCAACTTGGTGTAACATACTAGTTGGAATTTGAAAGGACAAGTTTGAATATGAATGGAACACTAATAAGGATATTAAATGAACCACTAATAAGGATATTAAATGAACACTAAACACTAATTGATATTAAATGAACACTAACTAGAATTAAATGAACACTAGTTGGAATATGAAAAGACACTAAAAATACGGGGTGTCACAGTTCTTGAGCGGTTAGAGTATCTTAGGATGTGTGAGACACAACCCTGAGCGTTAGGACCTCTTCTCACGATTTTAGCATGGTTTGAGTGTTCCCTTCCTCACACAATTTCAATGTTTTTGGGATTTGTTCTTCTTCCTCTCACAATTCTAGCGTGCTTAGAGTATGTTACCCTATCCATTTTATCCATCACATCCATTACATCATAACTATTTTATCGCCTGCATCCTTTCCATCTTAAGCTTAGTTTGGCATGTGCTAATACATTTCCCTCGTTGAAACATGGTTCTGTCATGTGTAAGTACTCGTGCTGCGCTAAGGCCAGTATTGAGGGTGTCGGCACCTTTTCTGTGTTAGACGTGGTCTATTTTGTTTCCATGCCTTGTCTAGGTAAGATATGGTTCAGCCTGTACCCCTTATTCACTTCATCCATTACATCCATTGCATTGTACTTTGTCTTGTTGCATTCAACATTTAGGATCACTATCTTTCTCTAGTAGATCATTTCTCACTTATATCATGTTATCCAATTACTTGTACTCTTTCTATGAAAAACATAGTTTTGCATGTGCTCGCACCCCTTTTACGTTAAAACATAGTTCTATTATGTATAAGCATCCATGCTGCGCTGAGGCTAGTATTGAGGATGTAGGCACTTAACCTGTGTTCGGTGTCGTTTGGCTATGCCCACTTCTTTTCGATATAAAACGTAGTTTGATTTTCATCTCCATTCGTTTATAGTATTCGTGTGTTTTGTACTGCTTGTGGTTTGATTATTTCATTACATTGTGTATCATTTTGCATTATGCCCCTGAACTATGCTGGTTTGATTCCTTGCAACGAGATACGTAGGCAACCCTTGGGTTCTACCAACTGCATCTGCATTTTGTTTGTTTGTCCAAGTCTTACGGCCTTGTCAAAATGGGTCGTCTCTAGGCTTTGACATTCACTCACGTCATTTCATGGCTTCATATACTGTCAAAGAGGGGCAACTATGGACACTCCATTTTTTACTGCCCCTAAGACTTGGGCACCTCAAGTTGATCACTTGATGATGAAAGTGACATTGTACAATTGTTCAAGTTCTTCAGCAAAAGGCTTCGATTCTTGAGCTTCCGCACACCCTATTTTGACCAAAACTATTTTAGACCTTAAAACCCACTTTTACAAAATATTTTTCTAAATGTTTCTACGATGTTCTGAGGCTCGCATTTTGTTTAAAATATTGCACTTTTCGGTAAACTGAGTAAAGACAAAGTGGAAATAAATGAAAAGGAGGTGAACTCTTTGAAAATCTTTAAAAACATCTTATTTATAGGTTTGGAGTTAAAGGGAATAGGATGGGAGGGAAGAAAACTGCTTGGGAAAAAGGTTGGGCATCAATCCATTAAGAAAGAAATGAGAAGCCTTCACTAAAATATGCATATCTCTTCGTACACTTGGAATTTAGATATGAGGCCACCACCATTGGAAAGTAGACTTCCAGTGCTTCAATTTAGACTCAAGAATCACCTAAAATCGAGTTCGGATGAGGGAGATATGCCCGTTTGAATTTGGGTTTGAAAACAGATTTTTTATTGCAAAGTAGCTAGCCGACCACTTAAGTAGCAGGCCGGCCACTAAAGGCGGCCGGCCGGCCAGTTGTGAAACATTTGGCCATTTTGAGTGGATTGGACAGCCAGGTGTTCCCATAGGTTAATTTTGGTGGCCAACCGTCCCCCAAAGTGGTCAGCCGACCAGTTGTTCCGGTAGAACAGATATTTTACTGCCAACTATACCAGCTATTCCCACAGGTGCATGCACTGTACCAGCTATCTCTATACTAATGTTTCCGAGATAGTAACAAGTTTTTCTATATATAGATGACCTCCCCTCTTAAAATTAGGTTAGAAAAATCCCAAAGACTCCAAAACTTGCATAACACTCTTTCTCTCAATCTTGCAACCTACACACTCTCTCTACACTTCCTAAACCAAAAATTTGGCTCTTCTTGCTGAGGTTCTTAAGCTCAAATCTCAGCCCTTGAGAGTGAATACCTTGTGGTTTGTGAACAAAAGAGTTACTCCTCTTCAAGAGGTATAGCTTTGACTATCTTTACACTACTTCCTTCTCTTTTCTTGTTGTGGTTTTGAAGTCCCAAAGGTGGAGGGGTTAGCCACCTCTCCTTAAGCTCATTTACTAGCTCAATTTCTCCATTGTTTTAGCTAACCTTTTCAAGCTTTTTCATGTTATTTTCAGCACTATTTTTGCTGTTTTTAGGACTATTTTAGTGTGTTTATTTCATTTATGCTTTGTATAGTATGCTTGTGGTGTTATAGTCCTCAGAGGTTTAGTGGTTTAGGCCTTAGTCACCAACCTATTTGAGTTGATAGCATTCATACATGTGTTCACACTTTGCATAAACACCTCCTCAACCTCCCTCCTTTCGTGGTTTTCTCTTTGTTTGTCAGAGTTGTTTCAATCGAGTATTGTTTAAGTATGAGAAAGAGACTTTCCATGCTAAATAGTTTAATCTCTTCGAAGGTTCATTACCAACGCATTACTTCTCTCTCATACCCAAAACAACTTCTTGTTTGACACTTCTCTTCATTAGTGGACTTAATACTCATTTTTGGACTAAAATGACTAAATAATGCAAAGGTAATTAAAAGAGGCTAATCAATTAGATTAAAATGGTACAAGATAATAAAATCAAGTTGGGTTTAATCGGACGTTAATTGAACCCATTGAGTCTTGAGCCATTTCATACTTGTTAGTGATGATAATGGTTAAAGAATCAATGTCAACCACTTCCCTTGATCAATCCTATGATATGGAGGAGGTTTTGTGGGTCTTTTATTTGCACTTACTAAGCTTTTCTCCAATCGAGTCATAGATCATCATGCAACAACTTTGCAACCATTGATGATTTGTGAATTGATTATGCCCCTCCTTCGATTAATTTCATGATAGGGAGAGGCAGAGAGGATATACATCCCCTGGAAACACTCTGTTTCTGCTCTATTTCTTTTCTACTGTAGCTAGGCAATACCAAAAATAGTGGCCGACCGGCCGACCACCATTTGAATCCGACCAACCGCTTTCCCTGGCCGGTTGGCCGGCCATCTCTTTTCAGCTAGGCAGTGTCATTTTCCTGCAAAACAAAACAAAAGCTAAGGCAAAACGGAAGTATTTTCTGCAGATAGAACAGTTCTGGCAGCAAAATAGAGGCGTTTTCGGGAGGATGTTCTCATCGGCACGTGTGGTTCCTTAACCCCCACTCAAGTTTAATTACTTTACATAGCTTCCAGTTAATTAATTAGTTAGTTAATTAGTTAATTCTTTTGAATTTGTAATCGTTAAATACTTAGTTAATTAGTTTCATGCTGTAACTAGTAAGTTAGTTTAATTAGTTAGTGTAGCTAGTTATTTTGGTGTTGTAATAGCTAGTTAAGTAGGATATTCATTTGGACCTTCTTGCATGAGGGCAACTTGTAATATTGTGTATGTCTTCTAACCCCCATTTCTTTCTCCCTTTTTATTTACTTGCTTATGATGGATAGCGTAGAGCATCATGTTGCTTTTAGCATTCCCATGATTTGCATCCATTTGTCTCGCATGCATAGGGTTTGGTTCATCATTCTAACGATATTGTCATTTATTACTTCCTTGAATACGTGCGCCACCGTATGCTATCAAATTGATGCACATGACATATTAGACAACCGAACCTCTTAGTTGCATCTTTGTATGTGTTGCATTAATCAATTTGCATATTAGAACATGCATTTTTCTAATTATTCTATTTCTTTTGGCTTGCCTTGGAGTACTAGGTGAGCACTTATTGCCTTAGCATATCGCATGTGTGTGATTGTTGCCACATCAAACATATTTTCCATGAGGCTAATTGCTTAAGTGATATACTTGTTTGAATGCCTATGAATGAAGGCTAATTGCTCAAATTGGGATGATTTGACTGATGTATATATGAGGTCACTTTTTCAAGTGGTACATATTCAAAACAACTTCCAAACAAACATAAAATCAAAGTATTCCAATTTTCGCAAATTAGTCTATACTTGTGTGTGTCACATAGTAAAATTAGCCTAATAATCAGAACAAGAGCATATAATGTAAATAAGAATCACATCATGATTAGTAAATAAGAATCACGAGTCTGGGGTTTCCTAAATTTCTCAAAAAAATATTTAGGTGGCGACTCTGTAAATCTAGCAAAGCAGTCCACTTTTGGCATTTTGATTCAAAATTGATTTTTTCCAAAAGATTTGTCAGATTTGGACTCATTGGTGTTTATCTATTTCACATTGCACTTGTGAATTTAGATTCAGAACCACTAGAGTCTGAATTGTAGGGCTATCGTATCCGAAAGGAGCACGAAAAGCAAGTTACAATTAGCACGAAACTTGGCACACACGACCGCCTTGGCACGAGAGACTTGTAGGAGAAGACGGGACTCAAATCGGGTTCCTAGTTTGCGAGTTAGAGCCGAATTTCGGTCTATGCAAACTATAGACACCCCATTTTTGACGACCCTTACCCGATGATGAGTTTACATGCTCGCCAAGTGCTCGAAGTCCTCAGTGGAATGCCACAACTTTGAGCCTTTCAAACCCTATACCCTTTTTGTCTTATTTTTGGGCCATGCCTTGGTCTTTCTAGCTAGCAACCTCTGGTGGCCTACCGGACATCACTTTTGGGCTGCCGGCCACCAATGATGGACGGCCGGCCACCAGTGTATTTTGCAGATATTTTATGCCAACTGTGCCAGCTATTTACACAGATGCATGCATCTATCCCGACGTGTAGGGCTAGATCTTCTTAAGTGAATTTCATGTTTTCTATAAATAGGGGACCTATCTCTCTTGTAGCAAGGTTAGAAAATTTTAAACTCAAAAATTTTCCTCTCTCTCTCTACAAATTCTCTACACTTTTGCCTACAATTCCTTAACCTTTGCCTATACACCCTTAACCAAATCTCACCATCTTTGAGCTGGGGTATATTTGAGCTTGGTTTGAGCTCTAGAGGGTGTTGTTTACTTGGTTTTGTTGCTTAGAGTTGCTCTTCTCTTCAAAGGTATAAGACTTTACTTGTAGCTTTGTTTCATTTGCTTCTATTCCTACTATTTTTCCATTGTTTTGGGCTGTCAAAACTTTGTGTTTTTTTGGGCTGAAGCTTGGGTTTAAGGCCATTAAAGGTTGAGGGGTTGATAGCCCTTCCTTGTACCTTGTTTTGGAGGCCTTTGCCCTTGTGTTTCCCACCTCTTTTACTATCTTTTTCCAAGCTTTTAAACCCTGATTTTCAGAGCTATTTCAGTGGCCAAAATCATGTTTTGAAGTCCAAATTTGGAGGGGTTAGCCTCCCCTCCTTGTGTCTTATTTGCTAGCCTAGTTAGCTCTATGTGTTAGCTTATTTTTCTAGCCATTTGCAGCTTAATTCCAGCATGTTTTAGGCTGTATTTTGGACTATTTTAACTCTATTTTAGGTTGGTTAAGTCATTTGAGTCTTGTATTGCATGCTTGTAGTGTAAGTGTCCTCGCAAGCTTAGTGTTTCAGGCCTTTAGACATCACTTGTTTGAGTTGATTGCATTGTTTTAGTGTTTTTCTCACTTAATTTCAGTAAGCATAACCTTTGCAAGCTCCCTCATTTCTTAACTCTTTGTTTACTTTGAGGGTTGTTTCAACCTTAGGATTATTTAAGCTTGAGATTGAGGTCCATGCTTAAAGGTATAATCCTCTTTTGGGGGTTTATTATCAATGGCATGACAGCTCTCTCTTGCCTTAAGCTACCCCTTGTTTGACACTTCCTTCTCTTTTAGAGGACTCAACTCACCAATGGACTTAATTGGATTAAAGAATGGTTGGTAAATTAAAATGAGTAACTAAAACTTGGGACTAAAAGTGAACGAGATAATAACTTGTTGTGTTCAATCGAACGTTAATTGAACACATGGAAGCTTGAACCATTTCATACTTGCTAGTGATAAAATGATTTAAGGTTCCAAGGTCAACTTCTTCCCTTGATCATTCATAAAAGGGAGGAGGTTTGTGTCTTGTTTTGCATTTATTGGCCTTGCACACCTGGTTTTACAAGCCATCATGCAATGAAATTGCATCCATTAATGGTTTGTGAACCAAAGCTTGCTGCTCCTTTGATTTTCCCATGAAAATGAGGGGTAGGTTGTGCAAACAAACCCTTGAAATACCTTGTATATACTCTGTTTGTCCTCTATTGCAGCAAGATGAACCTGTGCATCAGTGGCCGGCAGGCCACTTTCCATGGCCGCCAGAACACCATACATGGCTAACAACCTTCAACCATGGCTGGTTGGTGGCCGGCAACCTTTACCAGTGGCCGGCCAGCCACTGATGCAAAATTTAGCAGAGTGTTGGTAAGGCAGAGCAGAGTGAGCAACAGTGTTGGTCAACTGTGCAAACAGAGGCATTCGGAAGAAAACGGTGGTCTTTTTGGGTGTAAACCGTGCATGCGCATGAACATCTCTCATTTCCTGAGGCGGAGTAATTAATTGCTTATTTTAATTATTAATTGCACTTGTGTTGTAATTATTTATTTAGTTAAAGTAGTTAACTAGTTGTGTTTAGTTCATTCAAGTGTTGTAATAATTAGTTAAGTAGTTTAGCTATTTATTCGGTTTGTAATAATTAGCTTAATTAGCTTAGCTTAGTTAGTTAGTTAGCTTAATTCATTCAGACTCTCCTTCGTGAGAGCGCAATGTTGTAATAACGTGTATGTCTTCCAACCCCACGTCTTTCTCCCTTTTATTTACTAGCTTACGATGGTTAATTTAGGGACATCACGTTTCAATTAGCATATCGCATGTTTGCATCCATTCATTCGTATTGCATGCACCGAGGCTCAATTCATCATTCTAACTGCATTGTCATTTCAATATTTTGTTGAATACGTGTTCAAACGCATGCTATAAAATTGTTGCAAATAACATGTTAAGTAGCCGAGCCTATCTTAGTTGCGTTATTGCATGCATTGCATTAGCCTTCTTGTATAGTTAGTTATCATGAATATTTTTTCTAACTTTTTTGTTTTATCTTAGCTTGGAGTACTAGGTGAGTTTTTAGTGTTTTAGCATATTGCATGCGTGTGATTGTTGCATGTTTAGCATACTTGCCATAAGGCTAATTGCTTAAGTGCTATAACTACTTGAATGCCTGTGGATGAAGGCTTGTTGCTTGAATTGGAATAATTTCAGCAATGTTCATATGCGATCACTTTTTCAAGCAGTACATATTTCAAAACTATTTTCAAAACGAACATGACTTGAAATATTCCAATTCTTGCGATTTAGTCTATACCTTGTGTGCGCATCACATAGTAATGCTAGCCTAATAAGCCGGAACAAGAGCATATAAAATAAATAAAATCACATCATGATTAGTAGAGGCCAATCTTTAATCGGGCGAGCGGGGGTGCTCAAATGTATTCGCGACCTTTCCCTCTTGTACCCAAGTTCCCGAGTCTAGGCAACTTTGGTGATGACAGATAAGTGGCCTTTGGCAAAAGCCATGGGTTTCCTAGATTTCCCAAAAAATATTTAGGTGGCAACTCTATATCTAGCAAAGCAGTCCAATTTTGGCATTTTTTATTCAAAATCAATTTTCCAAATGATTTGTCGAATTTGGACTCTTTGGTATTTATCAATTTCACATTGCACTTGTGAGATTAGATTTAGAATCGCGGGAGTCTGAACTGTAGGGCTTCTTTCGAGTTTCCGAAAGGGGGTGCGAAAAAGTCGAGCTACACAACTAGTTCATTAAAAAACTTAGAATTAGAGGTGTTGATGCCCCAAAATCACCAAACGGCGTCGGATTAGCATGAAACTTGGCACACATGACCACTTAGGCACGAGAGACTTGTGGGAGAAGACAGGACTCGAATCCTAGTTCCCAGTTTAGGAGTTAGAGCCAGATTTCGGTCTAGGCAAACTAGTTCCTTAAAAAAACTTAAAATTCGAGGTCTTGACGGCCTAAAATCACAAAACAGCGTTAGATTAGTACAAAACTTGGCACATACAACCGCCTAGGCACAAGAGACTTGTGGGAGAAGACGGCACTCGAATCGGGTTCTTGGTTTGGGAGTTAAAGCCGGATTTCGGTCTAGGCAAACTAATTCCTCAAGAAACTTAGAATTCGAGGTGTTAACGCCCCAAAATCATCAAATAGCGTCGGATTAGCACGAAACTTGGCACACACAAACACCTAGGCACGAGAGACTTGTAAGAGAAGATGGGACTCGCATCGAGTTCCCGGTTTGGGAGTTAGAGCCGGATTTCGGTCTAGGGAAACTAGTTCCTTAAGAGACTTAGAATTCGAGGTGTTGACGCCCCAAAATCACTAAACGGCGTCGGATTAGTATGAAACTTGGCACACATGACCGCCTTGGCATGAGAGACTTGTGGGAGAAGACGGGACTTGAATCAGGTTCCCAATTTTGGAATTAGAGCCAGATTTCGGTCTGGGCAAAATTGTTTACTTAATTATCTTTGTAATTTTATAGTAGTTAAATTTTTATGTTTTTTTGTAATTAACATATTAACATATAATTATATTGTCATTAATTATTTTTGTTTTTTTGTTTTCAGATATTTCCCGAGTAGGAGTTTGCTTCTTGTGGAATGCATGCCTGTGAAGAATGCGACTAACTTTTGTTTTTATTACCCACAAAGAATGATGAGGAAAACTTTTATTTTTGGTTTATGTTATTTTGAATTGTGAACAACATTACGTATTTAAACATTATATATGTATTATGCAACATTATGTAGTGGCATACTTTTGCTGATGTCTAGTTATGAATGCAAGAATATTTTTATTATGGAGAAATTGTTATTTCTATACAGGAATTTTTATATTATTATGCAATTATTGGTTTATTTTTCAATTTTTTTCATTTAATACAGATAATTTGAATATTTTTAATAATTTTATTGCAGGTTTTTTTCTTTTTTTCTTTTTTTTTTTTTTTTGCGACGGCACCACATCGGCGCAAAAACTTTAGAGCTAAAATGTTTTTTTTTTTTTTGGTGACATAGGCAATGCTGTCGCAAAAGAATTTTAGTGACAGAGGTCATGCCGTCGTAAAAATAAAATAAAATAAAACATATTGCGACAGCATTTTTTTGCCATCTCAAATAAAAACTTTAGCGATGTTACAACATTGTCGTCGCAAAAAAGTCTCAATTTTTACATATTATAGGCGGTAGTAAAACGTTGTCACAAAAGCCAAGATTTACCGTCACAAAAACAAGGCGACAACATGATATCATCGCTAAAATGTTTTAGAAACACCCTCTGTTGTGACCCCCCTTTGCCATCGCTAAAAGTTTTTTGAGACGGCGTTAGGAGTATTAGCGATGGCAATGCCATCACAAAAAACTGAAAGTTTTGTAGTGGCTCATGGTTTTTTATCATAAGTTGGTGGATTCCAATTATGATTTTCCACAAAAAAAAATCTTTTGTGTCGTGGATTGATTTTCTCTTTTTCTCTCTTATCTACATTGATCATGGTTGCTTGAGTTTTTAATTGGATTGCCTATATCGATAATCACATTAAACGGAACCCATCTTGATTTTTTAAAAGTATTTTCTTCATAAATCTAGTTTTTTCAATTGATATCAGAGCGGGTCACTCATACTTTGTTTTTCAAAACTATTGGAGCGTGATCTTTCCGTGATTATTGATGGATTCAATCCAAGGAAGTGATTTTGATCAAGAGTTGAATCTAAAATGATGGCTTTGTTTACAAAAAACTATTTTCACAAAAGAAAGAGCCTAATTTCAAGAATTTAAATTCAATTAAGAGAGTTGATTGTAAGTAAAATTTTTCTACATCTTCAACACATGAGAAAGATGCAACCCACAATGCCTTGGTTGCAAGTCTTAACCCGACTTCAGAGAATAAAGACACTTCTAAAAGAGAATACAGAAATTCTCAAGAAATACAGAAGATGTACTTCCAACGCTGCAAGTTGTCAAAACAATAGGAAGAACTCTTTTCCAGCTTGGAAAAATGTGTAAAGGAGAATGATCGGTTGAAAAATCATCTTTTAGAGGCTCAAGCCAAGATCAATGTCCTAAAAAATGAAAATGGCGTTTTGATTGATAAACTCTCTATTTGTGAAAGTGAGAGATGTCATTTTATTGGTGCACATGATGAACTTAAGAAGATGAATGATCTTCTTAAAGAGAAAGTTGGAAATTTTGCCAAAACAATAAAGGAGCTTGAAAACAAGTGTGTCAAGAGGGAACTTGAATTAATTGGTACCAATGCCACACTTTAGTTGTGGAATACAAGTTCAAAGAATTTAGATGCTGTTTTAAATTCACAAAAATTGGCAAGTGACAAGAGTGGTCTTGGCTACTTCAACAATCAAGACTCCAAACTGGAAGCATCATCCTCCAATAATGTAAGAACCCAAGAGGTAAAGGGCCTTGTAAAAGGAAAAGGTAAAATTTCTTCAACTCCTATTTTTCGCATGAAAATATTTTGAAGAAGAAATTTATACCTATTTATCATCATTGTGGAGTTGTTGGTCACATTAGATCTAAATGCTTGAATTTGTATAAGGCTAATCATGGCAGGAATGGAATTGTTCCTCGACAAGTGCAAAGGCCACAACATGTAAACAAGCGGAACATCCAATGGGGTAAGTCACCCACAAAATATCAAAAGGATGGCAAGCCTGTTTTTTGTTGTGATTTTTGTGATAAAATAGGCCATCTCTGTTCATATTGTTATTTGCTTAATGGCCACATACCACATAAAGGTGGTACGTTTTCCAACACCTCTAAGAATTTTGCACAACCCTTGTTATCCAAGAAAAACCCAAAGTGTCAAAAAGATTTTCAAAATTTAGTGAACTTTCCAAACAACCATGTTGAACTTCCTCGTGTCAAAACTAGAGTTGTTTGGGTAAGAAAAAATGATTTGGGATGACGGATTTCTCGTCTTTGTTGTTGTAAATATATATATATATATATATATATATATATATATATATTTTGAATTCTTTAAAAAAAATGTTTTTATGTGTCTTGTAAGTCTTTTGAGTGTTTTGTGTGTTGTTTGAAGAAAAAGAAAAAAAAAATGTTGTTGGTCAAATGGATTTTTGTCTCTAGACTCACTCTTGACAAACTTTGTTTTATTTTGCATAACATGTTCGGTTTGTGTAATTCTCACTTCACTTTGAATACTTGAGGATTGATGAACATGATCTCATTGTATACACATTCTTAGGAGAATTAAATGTTTATTGATAGCTCATGAGAAATCATGAACAATGTGTTAATTTTTGTGCCTTAACTCTTATGGATTGACCGATACCAAATACTTAAATGTATGATGATAAGAGTCGAGCTGAAATTTTTTGTCATTTCTTGTGTTAAGCTCGAACGAAAGGGCTACATGTAAGAGTGTGTTATAGCTGTCATTTTTCAGAGGATAAAATTCATGATTTATTAGATTCAACTACCACTCTTAGTAGTGTGAAAGCCTCCTTTGAATTTTTGTTAAAATCAAGAGAAAAAGATATATATATATATATATATATATAATTGCCGGGGGGGGGGGGGGGAGGGGGAGGGAATGAGGTTATGGAAGCTTGTATGACAGCTCTCTCAAAAATCACGTATTTTTAAAAACTTGATATTTGACTTCCGAAAAGAGTGGCTCAATTTTTGATAAAAAAATGTTCAAAATTTGATCTCTATATGGCATTGTTAAACATGATATTCTTTCATTTCACACAACACATTGTCTTGGTATGAGATTCCTGGGCATCTATTTTCCAATAGTTTTCAAGTGAGTGTCATTTTACACGTTGTTGAACATTCTCATCTCTATAAAATTTTATTTTTCAAAATTATGAGTATGGAGATCAAAAATTTCTGCGTCTTGTGATTTGCGTGTTTTGTTCTCTTGTTTTTCCCTTATCAATTCCGAACAAAAAAAGGGGTGAAAAATTGGCCTTGTGTTTAGGGGGAGAGAAGCTTTTGTAAAAAATTGATTTTATATTTAGGGGGAGTATTTTGTTTAGGGGGAGATATTGTGTGTTCTTAATAAGTTTTTGTTATCTTGTGCATACATTTTCTAAGTATTCTCTCAAAATAGATCCCCACAAGATAGAAAGTACTTAGTAGAGTATAGGAGAGAATACTAATCTTTTTGTGCTACTTGTTTTGTCTTGCATATTAATCTTGTTATGCAGGGGCCCATTTTGTGTTTTGTCACAAAATTGCCAAAAGAGGAGAATGTTAGGATTTTTAATCCTAATTTTGTGCATATCAATGCAAGTTGACAATCCCGTTCCAAAGACAGATTGTGATTTTTAGTTTATTATTTTCTATCTTATTTGTTGTTTGAAGCAATAAATCTTGTGTAGGAATATTTTATGAAGCTTTATCCCGACATTGCCAAAGGGGAGAGATTGTTAGGATTTTTATCCTGAAAGATTTTGTATTTTGACAATACCTTTCTTGACAAAACTTATTTTTAATTGTTGGTTCAAATTCTTGTTCATTATTTTCTTGGTCTCATTATTCTTGGTCTTTTAAATTGTTTTTAATGGCTAGTTTCATGCTCAAGATTGAAATTCAAAACAATTTTGGTGGCTCAAAGCCTTTGTGGTCAATTGAGTATTGACATAATCAATTTGAGATTTTTTTGAACAAATTTTTCAAAGCATGCCTCAAAAATCAATCTTGATCTTTCTTGAAATAATCATTTGAGATTTTAGTTGGAAAAAGTTTTTGAAAAAGTTGACAAATATCTTGCGCTGATGTTGCATGTTGAAAACAATCAATTTGAAACCATATTTCTTGAGCTAATAAAATTGAAGTTTTTTGAAAAGTTTTGGTCATAGATTTGATAGCTATTATGTGAGCAAAAGAAAGGATGTAGAGTAGCTGTTTGTTTGCAGGTTAGGATGGCAGGAAAATCGTGGTTCAAAACGTGGAAAAATAATGGAGCAAAAAGTCTACAAAAGTAGCTTAGCACGCAGAGCTCTTCGCACCCACGACCTCCAGGTTTGCACCCACGATTTGAAAAGGTTAAAAATCAAGTTCTCAAAAGTTTTCTCTACAACCCACGAAGGCTGGTCGCACCCGCGACCATGTGGTACGCGGCCGCAAGTAAGTCCTACCTCATGCCTATTTAAGGCAGGCTTGGTTGGTTTATTTTTTATCTCTTCCACTCATTTTCTGTGTACTTGTAGACGCGCTCCCGGGAACTCTCCGAGCTCGGCGCGCGAAGGCGCGAAATTCGTTTTGTTCCGAGCTACTACAGTTCGGACTCATGTCACGGTTCTGAATCTAATCTCACAATGTGCGATGTAAGATCGATAAATCACCAAAGAGTCCAAATCGGGCAAATCGTTTTGGAAAACTGATTTTAATAAAGAAGTGCCAAACATAGACTGTTTTGCCAGATACAGAGTTGCCACCTAAATATTTTATTTTTGGGGGAATTTAGGAAACCCTGACTCGTGCCGAAGGCCGCGTGTCCGTCATCACCAAAGTTGCCTCGGCTCGGGAACTTGGGTACGAGAGGGGAAGGTCATGCAATGAGCACCCCCGCTCGCCCGATCAAAAGATCGGCCTTTACTAAGCATGATATTTTGTTTTTGAAAACACATGTGCTCTTATTCCGGTTAATTAGCTAATCTTACTACGTGATGCGCACAACATACAAGTATAGACTAGATCGCCTAATTTGGAACAAAACATTGCACATTCGTTTTGTAAAAAATAGTTTGAAGTTTGCTACTCGCAAGTAGGCTAAATTCGGGATTCAATGAATTGTTCCAATTCAAGTAATCCAACCTTCACCCACAGGCATTCAGGTAGTTATATCAAATAAGCAATTAGCCTCATGGCAAACATGCTTTCATGGCAATCAATAACACACATGCAGTATGCTAAAGCGTAAACACTCACAATGTACTCCGAACCAAAACAAAGAACTAGTTAGAAATCATGCATGATCCTAGTTCATGTTAAGATGGCTAATGCAACACATGCGAGAATGCAACTAAAATAGGCTCGGCTATTCTAAGATGGCATATGAAATGCAACTTGGTACATGTATTCAAGTAAATGTCTTTGAGATACAATGCAGTTAGTATGATGCGCCGAGCCCGATGCATGTAATATAGATGAATGATGCACGCATGCGAAGCATAAGTATGCTAAATGAAATATGCCCTAAAACTAACCATCATAAACGGTTAAGTAAAAGGGAGAAAGAAATGGGGGTTGGAAGACATGCATCACACACACGCACACTTATTACAACAATTGGCCCTCTCAACGGAGGGTCCGAATAAGAAGCTAACTAGCTAATCTAAGCTAATTAAATTACTTATTACAAAACAAACTAATTAACTAATCCTAGTTAACTAATTATTACAAAACAAATTGAAATAGCTAAACGCATTAACTATTAAAGTATCAAACGAAGTATAAGCTAGCTATCTAAGCATGGCAGCTAGGGAAAGCAATAAAGCAGAAGCCTCGAGGCGAGGAGTTTATGCATGCTCAGTCGCTTCGTTCGGAAATCCAACGCGATGCCCCGACTTGCCTCTGTTTTCAATTGTTCTAAAAAACTTGCACCAAGCTCCAGAAAGCTTAAACTCCACCTTGGGAATCTGTGGGAGGGCTGCCGACCAGTTGTTGAGAAAGGAGACCACCCGCCGACCACTTTCTATACTGAAAAACCAGAAAAAGTGGTCGGCCAGCTAGTAATGCTGGTCGGCCGACCACTTGTTGCTGCCAAACTACAATTTGCTGCAACAGAGAGCAAGAAAGGGCATGGCACTGTATTTCCAAGATATATGTGCACGACCACCCTCCCTATCATTTCATAAGCTCAAGGGAGTGTGGTTCTCGACCCTCGGGCCACCAATTGCGCATCTCGATGCATGATGGCCGAGAAGCCAAATTGCACAATTCAATATGAAATAAATGCACACATAAACACATAAAGCCTAAAACTCTATCATGTTTGATCAAGAGCGTCGGCGACCGAGAATTGAGGTACGTTTCATCACTGTAAGTATGAAACGTCCCTCGTTTCCCATGTTTGGACTAGCACCTATTCCAAACACAATGCAACACATAACATGGCATTCACAATGCTATGTAACATGGAGTATGCAAAAATGCAATGCAACACAAGCATGCAAATATGCAATATGATAAAACAAACATGCAAAAATGCAATGGACTAACATGCACAACCTAACAAGGCTAATGGCATGCACAATGCACAATGCTAATACATGCATATTCGATGCAAGACAACATAAGCATGCAACAATATAAACAACAACTAGCATGCACAATGCAAATGAACATAGCATACACAAATGCAATGAACAATATAGCATACTCAATGCAATGACTATCATGGCATACTCAATGCAATATGATCATGGCATACACAATGCGAATCGAGAGCATGGCATGTGCAATGCAAACAATAACATAACATGCACGATGCGATGTGACATGGCATACACAATGCTCAATGGACTTAAACCAAAATGGATAGACCTCAGCTATGCCCAAATTAGTGGCCATAACACCCAAAACAAAGGCACAAAATACAAAGCGTGCATGCACAATGCATTGGCCAACCAAGTAGGCCTAAGAGCACAACCCTCAAGAAGGCTCAAGGAGTGATAAATGCGGAAGTGTAACAACGCTAAATGCGCTGAAATTAAGTAAGAAATGATGCCAAATCATTCAAACAAACACAAGTATAGCATGCAAAGGTCCTAAAGCATGAAAGCTAGCAAAGAGGACTACACGGGAGACATGCAATACATGGCACATATGCATGAACCAACCACAAACAGAGCTGAAATAGGTCAAAACAATGACCAAAACATGCTAAGATGGAGGCTCAAAGACCTAGGCAAGATGGCATACATGCTAGGCCATAAGTAAGGCAACAATGCACAACACTTACACGCATTCAAAGCATGACAGAAGTGGGAACATGGTGATGCTATAAGCTCTGAAATGAAGTATTAAATGATGCCAAATCATCTAAATAGCTCAAAGATAGCATGCATGAGTCAACAAAACACAAAGCTAGCAAGGCCAATTGAACTACAGCTATACAAAGCATGAAGGTTATGGTAAAGGCAACCCAAAATAGTCCTAGAACATGTCAAGATGATACTAAAACATACATGGAAGGAAGCCAAAACAAGCTATCATGAAGGGCATAAGGCATGATGCATACAAGGCAAATAAGGTGAATTACATTACACCTATTAAGACCAAACATGGGATGACTTAACCAACAAAAATCAGAGTTATATCATGGCAAGATAACCCCAAAAACACATTGAAATGATGGCTCGCAAGCTAAGGCCTGAAGGCATACGCAATGATTCATGTTAAGGCATAAAGGGGGAAACCCTCCAACGCATTGAATGAGTGATAAATGCAAGTGCATGAGCATGAAACATGGACTGAAATCACATTACAAATGATGCCAAATCATTCAAATAGTCCAAGCAAAGCATGCTAATGGGCTTGACACACAAAGCTAACAAGCTAGAATGCACTATAGCTATACAAAGCATGGCATGCATGACCAAGACAACACAAATCAGAGCTAGACCATGGTAAAACATGGATAAAAGCTTCTTGAAGTTAAGCCAAAAGCATGCTAAAATGACATGTTAAAGCATGAGACATATTAGGCTAATTCATGGAATTGCACTACAAGTGCATAGAGCATGCAAAAGCTGACTAAACCAAACCCTAAAAGAGGTATGACATGGAAAAACATCACCAAAGACATGCTGAAATGGACTCAAAATAAGCTAGAATGACATGCTACTTCATGAAGCATACAAAGCTAGTTTAAGAAATTTACACTACAAGTGCATAAGGCATGCAAGAGCCAACTAAACCAACCCAAAACAGATCTAAGGCATGTTAAAACAACACCAAAAACCTACTGAGATGGCCCCAAAACAAGTTAGAAAGACATGCTCAAACATGAGGCACACAAAGCTAGTTTGTAAGATTTACACTACAAGTGGATAAGGCATGCATGGAATGACCAAACCAAGTCAAAACAAATCTGAGGCATGCTAAAATAACCCCAAATACATGCTAAGAACAATCCAACATAAGCTTAATAAACATACTCAAACATAAGGCATTCAAAGCAAGTATACAAAACACATGAAAAGTGGATGACCCTCTCCTATTTAGGACTCCAAAACCACCTTTCCACCACTGGAAATCCTCTGGATTTCAGTGGTAGAAAGGTCATGCAAAGACTACAACAAGAGCCTAAAGGGATGGCTCAAAACAAGGCCTAACAAGGCCTAAGAGGGGGTAAACAACCCCAAATACAAAAGTGACCTTAAACAAAGATCTTAAGCACCAAAATTTAGAACTTTTTGTAGTTAAGAGTTAAGCTTAAAACAGCATGAAAATAAGGCTAAAAGCTTAAGCAAAAATGGGAGATTTAAGGGTTAGAAACTCACGCTTGAAGACCACCTTTAAAGCTGCAACTCCAGCAGGTTTTTCAAGCTCAAACCAACCCAAGAACACCAAAACCAACTCCTAAGCACCTCAGCAACAAAAGGATGGTGTTTGAGTGTGTGTTTGTGTGCAAAAGTGAGACAAAATGACACTTTAAGGCACAAAATAAGAACAAACAAGGAGATATAGATACAAGAGTGTATGTATCTCTCAAACCTCCAAATTCTGAACCTAGAGGAGGGAGGTGGAGCCTCCCTCTTATAGAGAACAAAAGCTAACGCTTCTTGAGGAAGCTAAGGTTCAAGGCCATCCCTCCATACACGTGTATGGAGGATGGTTCTGGTGCCCTCCAGCTGTGCCAATTGGAGGAAAATATCTCCAAAAAGGTGACAAAAAGCAGCCGACCACTTTAAGTGGTGTCCCAGAACAAAAACTGGTCGGCCATGGTGGGAGAGAGTCTAAAGCATGAAAACAAGCAAATGGTGTGGTGGCCGACCACTTTTGATGGTCCAAAGATCAGGGAGACTAGTTGTCAGACCAGAAAACTAGCTGGCAGGAAGAAAAGTGGTCTCTAAGGGGAAAAACGGGTCTCCCACCCTTGTACCACCTTCCAAAGAAAGAAAACAAGGTTTGTACCAAAAACAAACCAAAACGGATGCAAGACGAAAGTTTGGGAGGCAAAGCACGCAGCCGGGAGCCTCGAAAACTAGCTGACAAGCACCAAAAATGGTTCACGACCACAAAAGTGGTCTCCCAAACCACAGTGGCCCTCTAGGCCAAGGAAACAAGGTGTGGTTCAAAAACCACGCCAAACGGAGAACGTTAAGCGGTCCTGAGACAAGGCGCGCGGCCGAAGGCTCCGAAAACCGGAAACTAGTCTCCAAACGGGAAAAGTGGCCTATGACCACAAAAAGTGGTCTACGACCACAAAAGAGTGGCCTACAAGACCTCTCCTTCCCTTAGGCAAGGAAAACAAGGCTTGGTCCGCAAACTAAGCCAAAGCACAAAGAGTTCAGAGGCTAGGAGGCCAAGCTCTCAACCAAAACTCCGAAACCTTGAAACGAGTACAACATGTGCAATCACCGAGCGCTCAATCGATGACGTCTGAGTCTTAAGGTCGATCAAAAATGGGGTGTCTACAGTTGCCCCTCTTTGACAGAACTCGGAAGTCATAAGTGACGGGAGTGAATGTCAAAGCCCAGAGACGACTCATTTTTGACAAGGCCGAAGACTTAGACAAACAGGCAAGATAACAAAGAAATGTGCCCGCAGGCATGGGCAAAATGCAAATGACATGCACAATGCCAAACATAACTTATGATCATGCAAAGAAAGCTGTAACGAAGCAATTATACACAATAAATGCAACAGTTTAAGCAAGCGAATTCAAACCAAACTACATTACATGCAGAAAGGATGTAAGAGAATTATACAATTTTCGCTACGTCTCACGCGGAGAATACAATATCGTCTGGTGTGTCTGGTCGCGCCAGCTTCAAATGAACCATACATACAATATCATCAAGTCGCACCAGCCTCAAATGAACTGTACATACAATGTCGTGCCTGCAAAAGAAAGAAACTTAATAGGTACAATATCGTTAGAAACATACATAGCAAGGCAAGTGAGAAGTGCGTAACGACGCAAGCAAAGTATGGGTGCATGACAATTCTAGTGAAACGTGCATAACAATGCAAGTAGTGTGCATAATAATGCAGGCGAAACGTGCATGACAACACGCGTGAAGAATGCATGACAATGCAGGTGGAAGGGGTGCATGACAATGCAACCTAAGTGTGACGCATAACAATGCGGAAAGGGGTGCATGACAATGCAACCTCAGTGTGACACATAACAATGCAGTAAAGAGGTGTATGACAATGCAATGCATTAACAAGTGCAAATAAGGTGCGCAAGATAGAGCGATAAAATACAAGTCAACGCAAGTAGGGTGCACCAAGTAGTGCAATACGCAAAATAGCGCGATGCGCTAAACAGTCCAAGTGCACAAGAAAGTGCGAATGCACAAGACAGTACGATGCGCTAAACAGCCCAAATGCACAAAATAGTGCAATGCGCTAAACAGTGCGAATGCACAAGACAGTGCGATGTGCTAAACAGTGCGAATGCACAAAACAGGGCGATGCGCTAAACAATGCAAATGCACAAGACAGTGCAATGCGCTAAACAGCGCGAATGCACAAGACAGTGCGATGCGCTAAACAGCGCGAATGCACAAAACAGTGCGAATGCACAAGACAGTGCGATGCGCTAAACAGCGCGAATGCACAAGAAAGTGCGAATGTACAAGACAGTGTGATGCGCTAAACAGCGCGAATGCACAAGACAGTGAGATGCGCTAAACAGCGCGAATGCACAAGAAAGTGCGAATGCACAAGACAGTGAGATGCGCTAAACAGCGCGAATGCACAAGACAGTGCGATGCGCTAAACAGCGCGATAAAATGCATGCACAATGCAAGTAAGATGCACAAAATAGTGCGATGAAACAGATAGTACAGTAGATGCAGAGGGTGACAAACTCCAACCACGCTAGAATCATGAGAGGAGGTTCAAAACAAACCGCCCAGTGCGTACACGACGCAACCAGAGATAAATTCCAAACAAGCTGAAATCGTGTGAGGAAAGGGATACTCAAACCACGCTGAAATCGTGAGGGAAGGTCCAAAAACAACTGCCTAAGTGCGTACACAACGCAACCTGAGATAAATTCCAAACACGCTGAAATCGTGTGAGGAAAGGGACATTCAAACCACCCTGAAATCGTGAGAGGATGTCCAAAAACAACCGCCCAGGTGCGTACACAACACAACCTGAGATAAATTCCAAACACGCTGAAATCATGTGAGGAAAGGGACACTCAAACCACCCTGAAATCGTGAGAGGAGGTCCAAAAACAACCGCCCAAGTGCGTACACTAGGCAACCTGAGATAAATTCCAAACACACTGAAATCGTGTGAGGAAAGGGACACTCAAACCACGCTGAAATCGTGAGAGAAGGTCCAAAAACAACCGCCCAGGTGCGTACACAACGCAACCTGAGATAAATTTCAAACACGCTAAAATCGTGTGAGGAAAAGGACACTCAAACCACGCTGAAATCGTAAGAGGAGGTCCAAAAACAACTACCCAGGTGCGTACACAACGCAACCTGAGATAAATTCCAAACATGCTGAAATCGTGTGAGGAAAGGGACACTCAAACCAAGCTGAAATCATGAGGGGAGGTCCAAAAACAACCGCCCATGTGCGTACACAACGCAACCTGAGATAAATTCCAAACACGCTGAAATACGTGTGAGGAAAAGGGTAAGAGGGAGAAACATAGGGACATATCCCCGTGTTTCGGAAAGAGAGAAACATAGGGACATATCCCCGTGTTTCAAAAAGAAGAGAAACATAGGGACATATCCCCGTGTTTCGGAAAGAGAGAAACATAGGGACATATCCCCGTGTTTCAAAAAGAAAAGAAACATAGGGACATATCCCCGTGTTTCGGAAAGAGAGAAACATAGGGACATAGCCCCGTGTTTCAAAAAGAAGAGAAACATAGGGACATATCCCCGTGTTTCAAAAAGAAGAGAAACATAGGGACATATCCCCGTGTTTCGGAAAGAAGAGAAACATAGGGACATATCCCCGTGTTTCGAAAAGAGAGAAACATAGGGACATATCGCCGTGTTTCAAAAAGAAGAGAAACATAGGGACATATTCCCGTGTTTCAAAAAGAGAGAAACATCGGGACATATCCCCGTGTTTCGGAAAGAGGAGAAACATAGGGACATATCCCGTGTTTCGGAAAGAGAGAAACATAGGGACATATCCCCGTGTTTCAAAAAGAGGAGAAACATAGGGACATATCCCCGTGTTTCGGAAAGACGAGAAACATAGGGACATATCCCCGTGTTTTGGAAAGAGGAGAAACATAGGGACATATCTCCGTGTTTCGAAAAGAGGGAGCGTGCATAACAATGCAACAAGAGGAAAGGCACACCTCTCAACGTATCACACACGAGAGAGGAAAAAGAAAACCTCTTAGCGTATCACACGCGAGAGAGGAAAGGGAAAACCTCTCAGCATATCACACGCGAGAGAGGAAAGGGAAAATCTCTCAGTGTATCACACGCAAGAGAGGGAAAAGAAAAATCTCTCAGCGTATCACACGCGAGAGAGGAAAGGGAAAATCTCTCAGTGTATCACACGCGAGAGAGGAAAAAGAAAACCTCTCAGCGTATCACACGCGAGAGAGGAAAAAGGGAAAACCTCTTAGCGTATCACACGCGAGAGAGGAAAGGGAAAATCTCTCAGCGTGTCACACGCGAGAGAGGAAAGGAAAATCTCTCAGCGTATCACACGCGAGAGAGGGGAAAGAAAAATCTCTCAGCGTATCACATGTGAGAGAGGAAAGGGAAAATCTCTCAGCGTATCACACGCGAGAGAGGAAAAAGAAAACCTCTCAGCGTATCACACGCGAGAGAGGAAAAGGAAAACCTCTCAACGTATCACACGCGAGAGAGGAAAGAAAACCTCTCAGCGTATCACACGCGAGAGAGAAAAGGACTATGCAAGAAAGCGCAGTCATCGAAACGCGTGTCAAACGCGAGAGGAGAGGGGTAGGTTCAAACGCATGCCAAACACGAGAGGAGAAAGGTACCCAAACGCGCGTCAAACGCGAGAGGAGAAAGGTATCAATCAAACTGAATCGGAACTTGCATGAATGAACAGTACATACAATACCATGCATGAATGAGAAAGAAACCTGATAAGTAGAATGCCATACAATGCAAGATGTTTAAGGAATGCAATGAACAGACAAAGCGGCGCTTTAGAAAGCACCTCATGAGGTGAGTGGCGGTGAACCGCTCTTGTCACGACCCGAACCCGCCCCCATGGGTTAAGGACGTAACCGGCCAGTAATCCTGAGATTACCTACGGCCTCAAACCAGTCTAGACGTAACTCAACAGAGTGAAAGGGCCAAACGGAAGCAATAATTAAAAACTTTGTCCATAGAGCCGTGCTTATATGCACATCAAAATATTCCAGACATACATATGTTAATAACTCACAACAGAAAGCATAGCAACATAAATTTGTGTACAGACAGGATCATTCAAAACTGAGTCAACCAACAAACTATATGCAAATGTACTCGAAACTTTGCCGACATGACAACATAGAACAGCACGACACAAAGGCGAAGGCAAGTCTCGTACGTGAGACGCAAGGGTTGACTCTCCAAAACCTTTGTTGTTCCACACAGACTTCACTGAGGCTGGGTTTGAGTTTCCCTGGCTCACCTACAAACACATGAATGAGCGTGAGCGAAAGCCCAGTGAATAATATCAAATAAAAAGATACAACAATATGTAGAACAACATAATCCGAACGGCCTTGGGCCCAATTCATATTTCTAATTAACATATATATACACAATGTAAGTCAAGTGACTGTGGTTCTAAACATACTGGCCTTTTGGCCTCTTTATCTTTCATTTATGTCAAAACGGCCTCTGGCCCACTCATTCATTTCCATCGGCCTTTGGCCCAATCATTCATTTCCATCGGCCTTCGGCCCAATCGTTCATTTCCATCGGCCTTTGGCCCAATCATTCATTTCCATCAGCCTTTGGCCCAATCGTTCATTTCCATCGGCCTTTGGCCCAATCGTTCATTTCCATCGGCCTTTGGCCCAATTATTCATTTCCATCGGCCTTTGGCCCAATCATTCATTTCCATCGGCCTTTGGCCCAATCATTCATTTCCATCGGCCTTTGGCCCAATCATTCATTTCCATCGGCCTTTGGCCCAATTATTCATTTCCATCGGCCTTTGGCCCAATTATTCATTTCCATCGGCCTTTGGCCCAATCATTCATTTCCATCGGCCTTTGGCCCAATCATTCATTTCCATCGGCCTTTGGCCCAATTATTCATTTCCATCGGCCTTTGGCCCAATCATTCATTTCCATCTGGCACATAGGCCTTACAGACTTTTACATCAAACTGTGTCCACCCTTCAAATTAATGAACTTTACATACTTACATAGAAGTAGCAATTGGACAACAACATATGTCAGATATTACTCACAGTGATTGGCTTGTAGATTTGCCCTGGAGCTCAACCCTACACATTCCATGAACACAAAAGGTTCACTACCAATTCAATCTGTTCGTTAATTCACATATTCCTCTTTAGGCTTCATTCTTATCTCTTTAATTCAATTACAATGCTCAATGTATGCCTAAGAGTGCTTAGAAGTGAAAAGGAACAGAAAAACAGAACACAGAATGCATTTTCAGAATTTCAGAAAAATAGGGTCCCCGCTCGAGCGTGGACTTCCCCGCTCGAGCGGACCCTTAAGGCCTGCACAAATACTGGTTACATCAAATCCACGCTCGAGCGTGAACTTGGCCGCTCGAGCGGAAAGCCTGTCTACATAGCTCCCCGCTCGAGCGTCAACTTCCCCGCTCGAGCGGGCACCATGTCTGACAAAAATGCTGGGAGCTCGATTTTCCCGCTCGAGCGGCACTTCCCCCGCTCGAGCGGACATCAAAAATCTGGGAATTCCAGGTTGTGTTCTTGAGCCCAAATTCAATTTCCCAGCTACAATTCTTGCATGCAATGGCTCAAATCTCATGTATAATCATGCTAACATGGTATAGACCCCAAATTACAACTCAATGAGGCTCAATTTCACAAATAAGTCACATGCATGCCCCAAAACCCATTCTAATATGGTAAAATCATGCATTCAAGCTCATCTCTTAATTATTCAAACATGCATGCTAATTTTTGACTTCATTTCTATTCCAAATAGTGCAAATGGTGTTCATTCTCATGGAATACACAAAAACATGCTTGCATGTATGATTCAACACTCATATTTCCATATTCAACTTAGCACATGCTTGATTATACAAAATCATGGTGATCCTATACATGCATGTGTATATTAACTCCAAATTCATCAATTATAGTACAACTCTTATTCTTGATCACCAATTAACCTTTAATACACAAAATCACAAGTTCAAACTCATGAATTCAAGACCCAATGCTTACCTAGAGGCTCACTCTTCCAAACTATAGCAATTTCTTGAGTTATCTTCAAGACCTTCAAAGTTCAAGAGCAAAACTAGCACAATTCTTCTCTCTCTCTCTCTACAGCCGGCCTTCACACCCCCTCCATGCCTACCTCAGATTTTTGAGTTCAAAAAGGAGCAAAGAGAGTGTACATGGCCATAAATAAAAAGTCCCACTCATGCTTATTTAATAATATTAAATAGTTGGGCACTAATTCACCAATTTAATCAATTTAATCTGACCCGAATCAATTTCCAATTAAATTTCACCGTAGGCTCCAAAAATCATGCCAATCACATTGGCGTAGTCAATTTCGGGTTCTATGGCCGATAAGGCCTTCAATTTATTTTCTAATGCAGATAATTAAACAGATATTCCTACGGTGAACAAATAGAAATTCAAAACCACATATTTTCACGTAATGGCATACCAAATCATATCAAACATATAATCAAATTCATATTAAGGACCAATTAGTTAATTACGGAACAGGGGCATCACAGTCTTCCCCCCTTTAGGAAGTTTGGTCCTCCAAACTTAATTTACCTGTAGCCGAAAATAATTCGGAATACTTTCTTATTCAACGGTTCCAATCTTTATCGGTAGCCATTTACTTTAGTCTCAAAATCAAGCGACACTCTGTTCTCAATCTGTCAAAGACTTACCTCTTCCTCTATACAAGGCTTGTATGGTGTCGCACCAAAACTAGAGTGTAAGCTGTGGTCATAAGCAAGGTCCGCCAATAATGGATAGATCTTTCCAATTTCCTGAAAATTCTATTGCATAATTTGGAGCACTTCTCCCAAAATTCAAAAGTTCTTCCCGATCATGCATCAATTTGCGGATGGAAAGCAGCGCCAAATCACAATTTAGTTCTCATTGCCTCTTGAAGGCTCATCAAAATTCGAACACATTTTAGGATCCCTGTCTAAAACGATAGATACTAGGATTCCAAGCCAGCGAGTAACCTTATTGACGTACAGTGGCTAACCCATAAGCATCATACGAAAACCCCACAGAGAGGAAATGAGCAAACTTAGTGATCTTACATATAATAACCCAAACGGGATTTATACCTTGAGTGCTCAAGGTAGCCCTACAATGAAATTCATAGTCACATATCCCTATTTCCATTCCGAAATAGAGAGAGATTGCAGTAGTTCTGCCAATATCCGTTATTAAACTTTGACTTGTTGGCACCGAAAACATTCGGACACAATTCAACAATTTCCCTCTTCACAATAGGTTTCCAACATATTTATTTCAAACGTCAGCTAACTTTGTCACAGAAGTTCGATTCATTCTTCAATAATTCCACAATTCACAATCTAATTCGGTATTTAGTCTAGTGACTCATCACAATTATCCGAGGTCAATCAAAAGTCTTCAGGAATATAAGGTGGATCCAGATACTGACTCCCGAATCAACAAAGGTAAGATCGAAGTGATTACCCACACAATGCACATAGTCCAGACATCCCCACAGTACTGATTGTAAAGTATAATATTATCGAAGCATGCAATTTCTGACACAATATACGTGTTTCTCAATTCATCCAACAGTTTACAGTTACAATTCAGTTCGATAATCAATTCCATGTTCTACCAAGTCTTTCCACATTATTTGATAGTCATCGGAAGCATAAGGCAATCCATATATAAACCTCTGTAATGTCGAAGGCAATATCACGGAGTCAATCACATGTTAAGCACAATTTACACATCCTCAGAGCCCCAATTTCAGAATATAATGGCACTGGGCAGGTATTCACAAGGCATACAGAATTCACATACTTACGGATAATCAGGATTTTTCAAAGCTTCTTGGATGTCAACAACATCCACATAATACCAAAAGATGACATTCTGGACAAAACAAAGGAATAATCGTCTCGGAATCAAAGCACACCCGTTCACGACCGTCGGTGGCCGACCCGAGATCGATTAGACAAACCCACCCGTACAAGATCGTCGGTGGCAAAAGATAACTCAATCGGAGGTGCTACATAGGCTTAACGTCCCCTAGCACGAAAGGACGCTCCCAGAATGTCATCAAAACAAACATAATACCCTTCACTATAACCTGATTTCCCCAAAATCTGATAACATTGAAGCAACTACCCTCCCTTACAAAACATATTCTTATCAGTCAAAGACAATGTTCAGTGCTGCTTACAATCAAGTCAACCTGCCATCATCAATCCTCATATCGTCAAACCAACCAGGATGGGACAATACACAAGCATCGTTTCTTAAGACACCCAATCACGGGATTTGTACAATTCGGCTCATTTTCAACACATATGTCCTCGATAGTTGGGGGTTGGTTCTCAACGGTGTTCATAGTTAGGTCAATCTGTCATAGCCCACAAAAGGTCTTTCAAATAGGCTAAGTACTCTAAACAGATTCAAGTTTTGGGTCCATCAGTTTTTCTGCCAAGAATAGTCTAGCTATTCATTTATAGGCAATCCTCAATCCCTTTTTACAAAATTAAATCAGACAGAGGGTCTTATCAAACCAATCCCGACACAGGTCTTGCCAATTTAAATCAAACAAGGGTTCCATCAAATTATATCAAATGAGGGTCCCATCGAAACAGTACCGGGCAAAGGTTCTATCGGATTGAATCAAATAAAATTTTCTCAAATAGGGCACGTTTGGTTCTGTAAGGCATACTTCGTTTGCTTAGGTACATGGTTGATAGTTTCTCGACTGCCCTAAGTTCATCAGTTCTCAAAGTCATATCAGAATCATTCATCACAATAGTTCATATCAATATGTTTCAAATCAAGTACAATACGGTATTGTCTACATAATTTCGGGTGTAGTTGCATATGCGTGCAGTTGTTCATGTCAGGAAGTACGTATCATAATCAATATAGCAGTTTCCAAATAAGTCTTATAGGCAAGAACATGGTGCACAGTAGCATATTACACGAAGTTCCCCGGTTGTACATAAGATAGGGTCTGTTATGTAAAAGTTCTAAATCAATCACAAAAGCATAGGTTTATGAGTCGAGCCCAGTATAGTCACATCATCCAGTCAACTTTCTATCAAACCAAAATATATGGTCTCACAATTATAGAGTTCATCATTTAGGGCGCTTAACTCGGTCACACGATTACAGAATCATAATTCCAGTGGTTTAGTCATTGAAACAATAATATAACAAATCACCCTAAGCATAGGTTCAGATGTACATGTGCATGTGCAGAGTTAATCGGTACCCCAGTACATATTTCCCAAATTGAACATATACATTCAAAGAATACGGTCTCGATCTTGTGGTTCCAACAATCTAAATACACATGCAGCAGATACGGAAGGACATGCCGATTCAAATCAAATAATATCCCAAGCAAAGACGTACACATGTACTAATTCGAAATCAACCAACACATAAGCATTCGTTTGCAAACAATATAGATACCTGGGGTAACAATCGCAGTATTCTGAGTGCTTCCTGGGATGAGTGCAATTACTCCATCCTGAGTAACAATCCCTACCACTGGTACGAATCCGACTGAGGCAGAACATTTATTCAGATTTGCTCAGTTCGGGAACAATTCCTTACCGTACGGTCCATTTTACCACACCTATAACAAGCCTCAGAAGCCCGATAACAAATTCTTCGGTGTTTCTTACACTGATGGTGACAAAAGTTCTTGCCATAGCGGCAACTGACGTTACTGTCTTAAGATCTCTATCATTTCTTGTACCATTCCTTCTAGTCTATTAAGTCGGGCTGTGGAAGAGCCTTCCAGCTCGCATGCCCTTACTCAATCCACGCTCTACACAATCTCTTATTAAACCTTGCCAATTACTGGGATGTCCCATACAAAATATACACGGATACACATGGGTACATTCACACACGGGCACATCTTTATATTCTCATTTCACATATTGTACGCAACTAATCACACGCATAACAGATAATTGCATACCTATCAAATATAGCATGCTGAACATTTACTAAGTAACTATATACTCAAATCATGTTCGTATTTCACACAGACACCCGTAGACAAAATTGAATGCACATAAACACCTTTCCATGGTTCATATATTCATGTATGTGCATTATAGCGAACAAACTTGTTGCACACATTAGTGTAACAATTCATATCTCATTTTCGAATCATGTGTGGTACTTCCTTTAGCGTGACATATCATGTTGGTCAAGCATAACAACATATCTCATACATAGGCCACGGTATTATCTCCCCCGGGCGAGGGCCTGTGCCACGGTACTATTTCCCCCGGGCTAGGGCCTCATGACCATAAGCCACAGTATTATGTCCCCTGGGCGAGGGCCTCCGCTAAGGATACCACAATTACATTCAAGGAGAATTTAGACAATCATTCATTTATGCCAAACATAGCATTATACTTTATACAAGGTTCACAAGTATGCATATACTAGAGAGCATACATATCCCAAAGGTTTACCATGCAAGCAATTTGCAAATTGTAGCACATAACTGTTCATATCGAAACACTTAAGCATATTCTTAATGCTTCCAAAGTTCATATAAAAATAGTTAAGCATATTATCCATGTCTCCAAATTCATATTTATCACATGAATGCATCCTAGATCTCATCTAGACGCTTATTGCTCTTTTTGGACAAGTGTGTGAGTTATTAACTCGTGCTCTGATACCACTCTGTCACGACCCGAACCCGCCCCCATGGGTTAAGGACGTAACCGGCCAGTAATCCTGAGATTACCTACGGCCTCAAACCAGTCTAGACGTAACTCAACAGAGTGAAGGGGCCAAACGGAAGCAATAATTAAAAACTTTGTCCATAGAGCCGTGCTTATATGCACATCAAAATATTCCAGACATACATATGTTAATAACTCACAACAGAAAGCATAGCAACATAAATTTGTGTACAGACAGGATCATTCAAAACTGAGTCAACCAACAAACTATATGCAAATGTACTCAAAACTTCGCCGACAGGACAACATAGAACAGCACGACACAAAGGCGAAGGCAAGTCTCGTACGTGAGACGCAAGGGCTGACTCTCCAAAACCTTTGTTGTTCCACACAGACTTCACTGAGGCTGGGTTTGAGTTTCCCTGGCTCACCTACAAACACATGAATGAGCGTGAGCGAAAGCCCAGTGAATAATATCAAATAAAAAGATACAACAATATGTAGAACAACATAATCCGAACGGCCTTGGGCCCAATTCATATTTCTAATTAACATATATATACACAATGTAAGTCAAGTGACTGTGGTTCTAAACATACTGGCCTTTTGGCCTCTTTATCTTTCATTTATGTCAAAATGGCCTCTGGCCCACTCATTCATTTCCATCGGCCTTTGGCCCAATCGTTCATTTCCATCGGCCTTCGGCCCAATCGTTCATTTCCATCGGCCTTTGGCCCAATCATTCATTTCCATCAGCCTTTGGCCCAATCGTTCATTTCCATCGGCCTTTGGCCCAATTATTCATTTCCATCAGCCTTTGGCCCAATCATTCATTTCCATCGGCCTTTGGCCCAATCATTCATTTCCATCGGCCTTTGGCCCAATTATTCATTTCCATCGGCCTTTGGCCCAATCATTCATTTCCATCGGCCTTTGGCCCAATCATTCATTTCCATCGACCTTTTGCCCAATCATTCATTTCCATCGGCCTTTGGCCCAATCATTCATTTCCATCTGGCACATAGGCCTTACAGACTTTTACATCGAACTGTGTCCACCCTTCAAATTAATGAACTTTACATACTTACATAGAAGTAGCAATTGGACAACAACATATGTCAGATATTACTCACAGTGATCGGCTTGTAGATTTGCCCTAGAGCTCGACCCTACACATTCCATGAACACAAAAGGGTCACTACCAATTCAACCCGTTCGTTAATTCACATATTCCTCTTTAGGCTTCATTCTTATCTCTTTAATTCAATTACAATGCTCAATGTATGCCTAAGAGTGCTTAGAAGTGAAAAGGAACGGAAAAACAGAACACAGAATGCATTTTCAGAATTTCAGAAAAATAGGGTCCCCGCTCGAGCGTGGACTTCCCCGCTCGAGCGGACCCTTAAGGCCTGCACAAATACTGGTTACATCAAATCCACGCTCGAGCGTGAACTTGGCCGCTCGAACGGAAAGCCTGTCTACATAGCTCCCCGCTCGAGCGTCAACTTCCCCGCTCGAGCGGGCACCATGTCTGACAAAAATGCTGGGAGCTCGATTTTCCCGCTCGAGCGGCACTTCCCCCGCTCGAGCGGACATCAAAAATCTGGGAATTCCAGGTTGTGTTCTTGAGCCCAAATTCAATTTCCCAGCTACAATTCTTGCATGCAATGGCTCAAATCTCATGTATAATCATGCTAACATGGTATAGACCCCAAATTACAACTCAATGAGGCTCAATTTCACAAATAAGTCACATGCATGCCCCAAAACCCATTCTAATATGGTAAAATCATGCATTCAAGCTCATCTCTTAATTATTCAAACATGCATGCTAATTTTTGACTTCATTTCTATTCCAAATAGTGCAAATGGTGTTCATTCTCATGGAATACACAAAAACATGCTTGCATGTATGATTCAACACTCATATTTCCATATTCAACTTAGCACATGCTTGATTATACAAAATCATGGTGATCCTATACATGCATGTGTATATTAACTCCAAATTCATCAATTATAGTACAACTCTTATTCTTGATCACCAATTAACCTTTAATACACAAAATCACAAGTTCAAACTCATGAATTCAAGACCCAATGCTTACCTAGAGGCTCACTCTTCCAAACTATAGCAATTTCTTGAGTTATCTTCAAGACCTTCAAAGTTCAAGAGCAAAACTAGCACAATTCTTCTCTCTCTCTCTCTACAGCCGGCCTTCACACCCCCTCCATGCCTACCTCAGATTTTTGAGTTCAAAAAGGAGCAAAGAGAGTGTACATGGCCATAAATAAAAAGTCCCACTCATGCTTATTTAATAATATTAAATAGTTGGGCACTAATTCACCAATTTAATCAATTTAATCTGACCCGAATCAATTTCCAATTAAATTTCACCGTAGGCTCCAAAAATCATGCCAATCACATTGGCGTAGTCAATTTCGGGTTCTATGGCCGATAAGGCCTTCAATTTATTTTCTAATGCAGATAATTAAACAGATATTCCTACGGTGAACAAATAGAAATTCAAAACCACATATTTTCACGTAATGGCATACCAAATCATATCAAACATATAATCAAATTCATATTAAGGACCAATTAGTTAATTACGGAACAGGGGCATCACAGCTCTGCTCCGATGGGGATCTCCCCTTGTGTTCTTCGAACTTACCTTCAACTTACAGTATAAAGGTCCTGAAATGCTGACGAGGAGCAGCATCTGCTGGGGAAATCATGGATGCCTTTGGCAGGGACTGGTACTCAGGGGGAGCACTTCTGATCGCCATTCGGGCATGGAAATAGCCAACACAGTATTCTGTTCACTTTAAACACACAGCTCGTACAGCACACTACTCATTCTGAACATACAGCTCATAACACAAGAACCCGGTTTACTTTGGCACACAGCTGATATAGCACACTGTTCATTCTGAACACACAGCTCATAATACAATACTCGGTTTACTTGGCACACAATTCATACAGCACACTGCTCATTCTGAACACACAGCTTATTCTAAACATACGAGATGTAGTGACGGAACTTGCAGGAGTTGAAACAAACTCAGACGCTCCAAATTTTCCCTCTTTTCTTTTGCTTTGCAGCCCAGAACCCATATAGCTTCAGATAGGTCATGGTTTTACTGTTCTCACACAACCCGGGTTAAACCCTACAGTTTTATAAAAGAACAAATCCTGTTTTGCACAAATGTGGAGAATGGCATAGCACTCTAAACACAAAACGATTCATTTTGAAATTAAGAAATGAATTTTTAACTGGGTATTGAGCCTACGACTGACCACAACGCACTGCAACTCAACAAAGGAAAACAAAAGGTAAACAACCTAAACACATCGAGAAACACTCGAAACGACTCAAAACAAGAAACGAGACAAACAAAACAACAGATACGACACTCAGACGTGTTCCTAAGGCAAGAGACCTCCCGGTTGACGGGGAGCCAGTTTCTTCGAGTATTGTTTCCTACCCTTTCTTACTTGTGATTCTCACATCACTTGGCACTTAATCTCTTTTTCTCTGAAAAAGCCCTTTTCTTACTTTTGCTCTCAACTCACATCTCTCTATTCTTCAATCTCTCATTTTTTATCCCTCCCCTGGGTGGTTGATGGATAAAGAGGAAGTTGTGGGCTTGTGCCCCTAGCATTCTGCTAGATTCTTTTTCTTCTGCTCACAACAATGAACTTTCCTACAGAGGGGTTGCGCTACAACTAGGTGTGTAGCAAATCTGCAATTGACATTGGTTAACGATGCTCTGCTGGGGAGTTTGGACGTGATCAGATCTATCCAGATGAGGGAATAGAATATCCTACTCCATTCCAATTCATGCTTCACACTTGACTTGATACCTCGCTGCTTAGAGGGTGAGAGAGCTTTCAGCCCTTTGCTGTTAGCTTCAGTTGTGCTCTTTTCTGGCAAGTAGAATGCCCTTTCTGGCAAGTATGGTGCCCTTTCTGGCAAGTATGGTGACAATGGGGAAAAGACAAAACACCTGACTCAACTGTGCCCTTAGTTCATCATTTTGACCATTTTTTGTTTTGGTTTTCTACTAAAACAATTTTGACCAATATGAGAGTTAGATTAACATACTTGTTCAACTTTTTGATTTGAAATTATGCAAGTCAGGCTATGAGCACTGAAAATTTTCCCTTTTCGGGTCCAAGAAATGGTCCAATTTTGGAAAAAATGGAATAATTTTCGAGAAAATTAGTCAACCTCAATAAAAATTCTCAAAACCTGTTTTTGCAAATGGCCACTACTCGACCAACACGGAATTTACTCTCGAGATGCATAACCTCGGATCCAAAACAATGGAAAATTGCCCCTTATCTAAAGGACACTGCACGGCAATGGAAAGTTGCCCCTTGTTCGAATGGCAACTCATGGCAATGGAGAGTTGCCCCTTGTTTGAATGGCACCACAGCGCATTGTAATCAGTCTTCAAAGTGATGACCACAACCGAAATCTCGGATACAGAGAAGACAAAGATGATCAGCACCATTACCTGGACACAATCGATTTGGAAGTGTTTATGGCTGGACTTTAGAATGAAGTTGCCTACGTATCCCAAACATGGGAATCAAGCCTTACGTAGTTCCGGTTAAGGTACACTCGGGTATTAACCTCTCCTTTTGCGCTCTAACTTTTGCCAAGGCCGCCCTTCCGGATTTTCAACCTTGCGAGCTTTGTTTTTATTTTCTTTTCATTTCTTTTCTTTTCTTTTCTATTTTCATCTTTTCTTTTGTCTTCATTTCTTTTCTTTTCTTTTTCTCTTGCTCTAACTTTTGCCTGGGTCGCCCTTCCGGGTTTTCAGCCCAGCGAGCCTCTCAAGGGTAAAAATGTAGCTTTGTCCATGTCAAATGGTTTTGAGATCTCGAAGCTGTCTGAATCCAGGAGAGTGGCTGTTGTTCGCTGATGATGTAGGAGTCCATCCAATGGGGGGCTAAATTTGCCCCTAGTGTTGTGGATAGGAACTCGGTTGTCCTTCAGAAATACTTTTTTCTCTCTTCCCTTCTGGGATTTGGCATTCTTGCCGATCTTCGTTGATTTGCAGAGTGATCCATCTTTACCTCTTCAAGCACATTTGATATTTTTTGCCCCTAGTTCGAGGGGCTTCTGATCTAGCTTCACAAGCTTCTTTTTCACGACGTCTGACCTTCTTGATCTGACTTTTCTTGCCTCTAGTTCGTGGGCTGCTTCAAATCTGGCCACACAAGCCTCACATTGATGGTTGACCATTGAACATTATGAATCAAAGTTCAAGGTTTGAAAGCAAAGGGGGTCGAGTCTCGAGGCTGAGAGCGATCCTAATCTCAAGAGCGATTCCACACAGGTCTTCGCAGGACGGCACAAAACATTTTTTGAAATCTTTTAAGAAAGCGACTAGTTGCTCATGCTGAAGACAATGTAGAACCAATCTAGATCAAGCCAGGATCCTTCTCAGTACTCACATTAACAAGCATGATCTCATTCATTAAGGGCTTAGCACACATCTCTTTCTCTCAGCTGATCAAATTTTACAAATCCCGAGGAATTCCTCCCTCTCTGTTTTCACCACAGTGTTCAAAAAGCTTTGAAAAACTTAAGCCAATGCAATGATTTCAAGGCACAGAAAAGTAGGTGAAAAGCACTGTCATTTTATTTCAAATTTTCTGGCACAACTGGCTTAAAGCAGAAATAAGCACAAAAACATGAAAACCACAGCTGTTTTATTCAGAGCTTCTGGTGTAACTGGCTCCATGGCAGAAACAGACTCAAAAGAAAGCAAAAAGACAAACACAAAACAAAAAAGTGATATCCGAGGTAACGCCCCCGGAATCACTCGACTCCTATACAACAGGACTGACCCGATACAATAACACAGACCCAACTAACTTAGTACAAAAAATGACTGACTATATACAACATAACAAGACTAACCCAAATACCCAAGTCAGAAAGTACAAAACTAGCATTCGCAAATGCTCAAAACAGTGCGTGCCATATGCCACACCTAGAGTAAACTGAGTGCTGCCCGCAGGTGGTTCATCCCGCGATCACATACTCGCACTATCCTTCAAGTTCACTGACCCAGTGACGATAGACTTTGCTGAGCTTGATGGAATGACGACCCCGTTGTCAAACAAATCCTGTACTTCGTGGCGAAGACAAAAGCAATTGTCGGTGCTATGACCGGTTTGTTGATGGTATGCACAATACTGAGTAGTATCATGACCAGGTGGAAGACGACTAGGGAGAGGTCGAGGCTCGAGGGGTTTGAGATGGCCTTTTTCAGCAAGGATTTGAAGAGCCTTGGACAAAGGCATATAGAGGGCATGGAAGACCCTACGACCTCGGGGTTGATACTTCGAGGTTTGTGGATTTTTGCTGGGCGCACTGGCAAAGGGGTCGGCAGGTGCCAACTTGGTTTTCTGATCTCTTCCGGGTGCAGGATTAGAGCTAACAAGATCGTTTCTGGTACGACGGCCCTTTTCCCGGTTATCCCCTTGATTCGAACTACCCTCATTCTGAGTGACGAAAGTGTCATCCACAGTTTTTGCAATAACTGCAAGCACTCGTTGTTTGTTCAGTCCCCCGGCTTTCAAAGCCTCAACAGCCCACAGGAGTTGTTCATAGGGATCAATATCTGCCTCTACCTTGTTCTTATCACTCACCTCAGCTTGGTCAAAGGTTTGGGTTGCTACATTAGTGCGAAGCCTGGTTGTTGCCGACACGTCATTGCCCGAACTTGGGATGACTTCAGGTTGGTTGAGTTCAATTACAATTCGCCCCAATAGTGGGGGCTCTTCTAGCATGAAATTTCCGACATGTGATATGGTCAATGGCGGAGCCGACATTCCGAAGACTAGATCAGCGACAGATCTCTGAAGATCGCCGATTATTCCCATCAGCTCAAAAGTAGTGGGCTCACGAGCTTGAAATGATCGGGGTTCCAAGACTGGATATGCGGTAGGTGCCCCAAATGGGCGTTGCATTTCAGCATTGGTCTCACCCTGCATGGTGATTTCCTAGTTTAATGCTGCTGTCATGACCACAATTTCTTCTGAACTTTGCGTCATCATGAGTCTGCTGAACTGAACAGAGATGATATGACTAGTGACTAACGGATCAGATGAACTGGTAAGCCTTGACTGGCCTTTCTCTGCCTTGCCTCAGCGAAGGAAAACACTGGCTGCTCTGAACTGAATCTCTGACCCGACAAAGTCTATCAGCACAAGTCCAATGTACCCGAGGGATATTAGAGCCTTCTGAAGCTATAGGTCCACGACTACCTTGCAAAAGAGAAAACATATAATATCTCAGCCCAATTTCACCAGAACAGATACGAGCAAAGCTGAATGACTGTGCTCTCTACTGAATTCTGCCCAAAATTCTGCGTGTAAACTGATATCCTCAGGTAAGACTGATTCTTCAAACACTGATGCCCTCAGGCCTGATACCCAGACTTGCAAACTGTTACATGCATTCCCTGTAGAGGCACACTCTAAAAGCACATAACAAGCAAATGAGAGCCAAAACACCCCTATGTTGGGGTAGGGTTTCCCTGTTCTATTTTGTCAGGGGCTAGGGTTTCACTACACACACAGCGGTTTCAAACAACCTATAACCGGATAAGCAACCTGTCCTAGTTTGGAATGGTCACTATGGATTCCGACATGCACTAGGTCGAATGGTCAAAAAGGGTGCCCCGGTAACAACCGGGGTTTGTGTTCCCATCGTGGCAGAGCCCGTAACCGGTCAACCTTATGGCACACAACCTCAGGCTAACCGTTCAGGAATAGCAGACGGCGAACACGGTGACTTAGGCACACCAATGCAAATGCAATGCAAAGAAACACATAAGTGTAGTCAAAACAAGATATCAAAAGTTCGAGTCAAGTTCTCTAACTCCCCAACAGAGTCGCCAGAAACTGTAGACGCGCTCCCGAGAACTCTTCGATATCCGTGCGCGCGAGGCGCGAAATTCGTTTTGTTCCGAGCTACTACAGTTCGGACTCATGTCACGGTTCTGAATCTAATCTCACAATGTGCGATGTAAGATCGATAAATCACCAAAGAGTCCAAATCCGACAAATTGTTTTGGAAAACTGATTTTAATAAAGAAGTGCCAAACATGGACTGCTTTGCCAGATACAGAGTCGCCACCTAAATATTTTATTTTTGGGGAAATTTAGGAAACCTTGACTCGTGCCGAAGGCCACGTGTCTGTCATCACCAAAGTTGCCTCGGCTCGAGAACTTGGGTACGAGAGGGGAAGGTCATGCAATGAGCATCCCCGCTCGCCCGATCAAAAGATCGGCCTTTACTAAGCATGATATTTTGTTTTTGAAAACACATGTGCTCTTATTCCGGTTAATTAGCTAATCTTACTACGTGATGCGCACAACATACAAGTATAGACTAGATCGTCTAATTTGGAACAAAACATTGCATATTCGTTTTGTAAAAAATGGTTTGAAGTTTGCTACTCGCAAGTAGGCTAAATTCGGGATTCAATGAATTGTTCCAATTCAAGTAATCCAACCTTCACCCACAAGCATTCAGGCAGTTATATCAAATAAGTAGTTAGCCTCATGGCAAACATGCTTTCATGGCAGTCAATAACACACATGCAGTATGCTAAAGCGTAAACACTCACAGTGTACTCCGAGCCAAAACAAAGAACTAGTTAGAAATCATGCATGATCCTAGTTCATGTTAAGATGGCTAATGCAACACATGCGAGAATGCAACTAAAATAGGCTCGGCTATTTTAAGATAGCATATGAAATGCAACTTGGTACGTGTATTCAAGTAAATATCTTTGAGATACAATGCAGTTAGTATGATGCGCCGAGCCCGGTGCATACAATATAGATGAATGATGCACGCATGCGAAGCATAAGTATGCTAAATGAAATATGCCCTAAAACTAACCATCGTAAGCGGTTAAGTAAAAGGGAGAACGAAATGGGGGTTGGAAAACATGCATCACACACACGCACGCTTATTACAACAATTAGCCCTCTCAACGGAGGGTCTGAATAAGAAGCTAACTAGCTAATCTAAGCTAATTAAACTACTTATTACAAAACAAACTAATTAACTAATCCTAGTTAACTAATTATTACAAAACAAATTGAAATAGCTAAACGCATTAACTATTAAAGTATAAAATGAAGTATAAGCTAGCAATCTAAGCATGGCAGCAAAGGAAAGCAACAAAGCAGGAGCCTCGAGACGAGGAGTTTATGCATGCTCGGTCGCTTCGTTCGGAAATCCACCGCGATGCCCCGACTTGCCTCTGTTTTCAATTGTTCTCAGAAACTTGCACCAAGCTCCAGAAAGCTTAAACTCCACCTTGGGAATTTGTGGGAGGGCTGCCAACCAGTTGTTGAGAAAGGAGACCACCCGCCAACCACTTTCTATACTGAAAAACCAGAAAAAGTGGTCGGCCAGCTAGTAATGCCGGTCGGCCAACCACTTGTTGCTGCCAAACTGTAATTTGTTGTAACAGAGAGCAAGAAAGGGCATGGCAATGTATTTCCAAGATATGTGTGCACGACCACCCTCCCTATCATTTCATAAGCTCAAGGGAGTGTGGTTCTCGACCCTCGGGCCACCAATTGCGCATCTCGATGCATGATGGCCGAGAAGCCAAATTGCACAATTCAATATGAAATGAATGCACACATAAACACATAAAGCCTAAAACTCTATCATGTTTGATCAAGAGCGTCGGCGACCGAGAATTGAGGCACGTTTCATTACTTCAAGTATGAAACGTCCCTCGTTTCCCGTGTTTGGACTAGCACCTATTCCAAACACAATGCAACACATAACATGGCATTCACAATGCTATGTAACATGGAGTATGCAAAAATGCAATGCAACACAAGCATGCAAATATGCAATATGATAAAACAAACAAGCAAAAATGCAATGGACTAACATGCACAACCTAACAAGGCTAATGGCATGCACAATGCACAATGCTAATACATGCATATTCGATGCAAGACAACATAAGCATGCAACAATATAAACAACAACTAGCATGCACAATGGAAATGAACATAGCATACACAAATGCAATGAACAATATGGCATAATCAATGCAATGACTATCATGGCATACTCAATGCAATATGATCATGGCATACACAATGCGAATCGAGAGCATGGCATGCGCAATGCAAACAATAACATAACATGCACGATGCGATGTGACAAGGCATACACAATGCTCAATGGACTTAAACCAAAATGGATAGACCTCAGCTATGCCCAAATTAGTGGCCATAACACCCAAAACACAGGCACAAAATACAAAGCGTGCATGCACAATGCATTGGCCAACCAAGTAGGCCTAAGAGCACAACCCTCAAGAAGGCTCAAGGAGTGATAAATGCGGTAGTGTATCAACACTAAATGCGCTGAAATTAAGTAAGAAACGATGCCAAATCATTCAAACAAACACAAGTATAGCATGCAAAGGTCCTAAAGCATGAAAGCTAGCAAAGAGGACTACAAGGGAGACATGCAATACATGGCACATATGCATGAACCAACCGCAAACAGAGCTGAAATAGGTCAAAACAATGACCAAAACATGCTAAGATGGAGGCTCAAAGACCTAGGCAAGATGGCATACATGCTAGGCCATAAGTAAGGCAACAATGCACAACACTTACAGGCATTCAAAGCATGAAAGAACTGGGAACATGGCGATGCTATAAGCTCTGAAATGAAGTATTAAATGATGCCAAATCATCTAAATAGCTCAAAGATAGCATGCATGAGTCAACAAAATACAAAGCTAGCAAGGCCAATTGCATTACAGCTATACAAAGCATGAAGGATATGGCAAAGGCAACCCAAAATAGTCCTAGAACATGTCAAGATGATACTAAACATGCATGGAAGGAAGCCAAAACAAGCTATCATGAAGGGCATAAGGCATGATGCATACAAGGCAAATAAGGTAGATTACACTAAACCTATTAAGACCAAGCATGGGATGACTTAACCAACAAAAATCAGAGTTATATCATGGCAAAATAACCCCAAAAACACATTGAAATGATGGCTCGCAAGCTAAGTCATGAAGGCATACGCAATGATTCATGTTAAGGCATAAAGGGGGAAACCCTCCAACGCATTGAATGAGTGATAAATGCAAGTGCATGAGCATGAAACATGGACTAAAATCACATTACAAATGATGCCAAATCATTCAAATAGTCCAAGCAAATCATGCTAATGGGCCTGACACACAAAGCTAACAAGCTAGAATGCACTATAGCTATACAAAGCATGGCATGCATGACCAAGACAACACAAATTAGAGCTAGAGCATGGTAAAACATGGACAAAAGCTTCTTGAAGTTAAGCCAAAAGCATGCTAAAATGACATGTTAAAGCATGAGACATATTAGGCTAACTCATGGAATTGCACTACAAGTGCATGGAGCATGCAAGAGGTGACTAAACCAAACCATAACAGAGGTATGACATGGCAAAACATCACCAAAGACATGCTGAAATGGACTCAAAATAAGCTAGAATGACATGCTACTTCATGAAGCATACAAAGCTAGTTTAAGAAATTTACACTACAAGTGTATAAGGCATGCAAGAGCCAACTGAACCAACCCAAAATAGATCTAAGGTATGTTAAAACAGCACCAAAAACCTATTGAGATGGCCCCAAAACAAGCTAGAAAGACATGCTCAAACATGAGGCACACAAAGCTAGTTTGTAAGATTTACACTACAAGTGTATAAGGCATGCATGGAATCACCAAACCAAGTCACAATAGATCTGAGGCATGCTGAAATAACCCCAAATACATGCTAAGAACAATCCAACATAAGCTTAATAAACATGCTCAAACATGAGGCATTCAAAGCAAGTATACAAAACACATGGAGAGGGGATGACCCTTTCTATTTAGGACTCCAAAACCACTTTTCCACCACTAGAAATCCTCTGGATTTCAGTGGTAGAAAGGTCATGCAAAGGCTACAACAAGAGCCTAAAGGGATGGCTCAAAACAAGGCGTAACAAGGCCTAAGAGGGGGTAAACAACCCCAAATACAAAAGTGACCTCAACAAAGATCTTAAGCACCAAAATTCAGAACTTTTTGTAGTTAAGAGTTAAGCTTAAAATAGCATGCAAATAAGGCTAAAAGCTTAAGCAAAAATGGGGGATTTAAGGGTTAGAAACTCACCCTTGAAGACCACCTTTAAAGCTGCAACTCCAGCAGGTTTTTCAAGCTCAAACCAACCCAAGAACACCAAAACCAGCTCCTAAGCACCTCAGCAACAAAAGGATGGTGTTTGAGTGTGTGTTTGTGCGCAAAAGTGAGACAAAATGACACTTTAAGGCACAAAATAAGAACAAACAAGGAGATATAGATACAAGAGTGTATGTATCTCTCAAACCTCCAAATTCTAAACCTAGAGGAGGGAGGTGGAGCCTCCCTCTTATAGAGAATAAAAGCTAAAGCTTCTTGAGGAAGCTAAGGTTCAAGGCCATCCCTCCATACACGTGTATGGAGGATGGTTCTGGTGCCCTCCAGCTGTGCCAACTGGAGGAAAATATCTCCAAAAAGGTGACAAAAAGCAGCCGACCACTTTAAGTGGTGTCCCAGAACAAAAACTGGTCGGCCATGGTGGGAGAGAGTCTAAAGCATGAAAACAAGCAAATGGTGTGGTGGTCGACCACTTTTAATGGTCCAAAGATCAGGGAGACCAGTTGTCAGACCAGAAAACTGGCTAGCAGGAAGAAAAGTGGTCTCCAAGGGGAAAAACTGGTCTCCCACCCTTGTACCACCTTCCAAAGAAAGAAAACAAATTTTGTACCAAAAACAAACCAAAACGGATGCAAGACAAAAGTTTGGGAGGCAAAGCACGCAGCCGGGAGCCTCAAAAACTAGCTGACAAGCACCAAAAATGGTTCACGACCACAAAAGTGGTCTCCCAAACCACAATGGCCCTCTAGGCCAAGAAAACAAGGTGTGGTTCAAAAATCACGCCAAATGGAGAACGTTAAGTGGTCCCGAGACAAGGCGCGCGGCCGAAGGCTCCAAAAACTGGAAACTAGTCTCTAAACGGGAAAAGTGGCCTACGACCACAAAAGTTGGTCTACGACCACAAAAGAGTGGTCTACAAGACCCCTCCTTCCCTTAGGCAAGGAAAACAAGGCTTGGTCCGCAAATCGAGCCAAAGCACAAAGAGTTCAGAGGCCAGGAGGCAAGGCTCTTAACCAAAACTCCGAAACCTCGAAACGAGCACAACATACGCAATCACCGAGCGCTCAATCGATGACGTCTGAGTCTTAAGGTCGTTCAAGAATGGGGTGTCTACACTACTCTCCTATGCTCTTTGGAGTATTGTTATCTTCTGAAAGATCATTTTTAAGAGTGAGAAATATTATTTGTGAGAGAGATCGTTTTATTGTAGAGAAATTTTGTTAAGTATTTGAGAGTGAACTTTGTAGTGAGGATTACTTGTAATACTCTCATGGGCTTGATGATTCATTAGCATCTAAGAACCTCAAGCTAATCATCAAGCTATTCTAAGTTCTTCACACCTTCAAAAGTGAATCTTCTTGGTGAATTTTTCAATATTGTAGACTTCGGTAGATTCTGAGGTCATTGGCGTCGTGGTGATTTGACAACCGTGGCGGATATCCAGTGGAGATCATAGAGGTGCTTGTAGAGTGAGCAAAGACGTGTGCCAGTGAGTGGACTCATGTTGCCTAGATTGGCCTTTGTAAGATATCTCTTATACTACCTTTCTTACATAGTAGATTATTCGTCTGGCCGAGAACCCGTGATTTTTTATCACAAGTTGGTGGAATCCAATTGTGATTTTTCATGTAAAAAATCTTTTATGCCGTAAATTAATTTTCTCTTACTCTCTCTTATCTACATTGAGCATGGTTGCTCAAGTTTTTAATTGGATTGCCTATATCAATAATCACGTTAAACGAGATGCATCCAGATTTTCTAAAGGTATTTTCTGCATAAATCTAAATTTTTCAACGAACTTACGCAAATTTGTATTCATATTACGTATTTTTTTAAAATCACTTATTTAAATTTATAAAAACGTAGATAATTTTGTGTAAAATTATCTACGATATGCATTACACTCAAAAACAGTTCCCATATATCATAACTCCAATAATTAGAGAAATGGATTGGGGACCTAGGAATTGACTTCTTTAGCTTGTGATATGTGGTGCCTCGTGTTGGCGAACTCTTTTTTTTGGTCAAAGACAGAAAATTTTAAATGATGTTTTTTTTATTATTATTTATTTATCATTTTTATGTTATAACGTTTTTTTTTTTTTAGTTTAAAATTGATTTTATAAAACATAAAATTAATAATTAAATTAAGTTTTTAAATTCAAATTTTCTAACATATTACTTTTCAATTAATATTATGATTTTACCTTTGCGTAAGTTACACTATACCCCCCTCAGCTATTATCCTGTATCACTATAGGCATTAATTAACAGTTGTAATACTTAACATCCTCATCTACTTCTTATTCTTTCTTTTTTGGGTAAATTACAAATACACCCTCTAAGATTTGCTTAAAATACAGGTTGCCCTCTATAATTTAGAAAATTACAAATATATCATTGTCATAATTTTTTATTGGGATTTTTATTGATAAATCCATTTTAGAGTTGTTATAACCCATTAGGTCCACAAAAGAGTATTATAACCTGATTAGTCCCATATACTTTTCTTTTTATTCCATAAGGTCCATTTTACTAATTTTATATTTTTACCTGGACTATTATGCCCTTATATATATATATATATACACGCTGTGTTAATACATAACACGTTTCCTATTTTTTTGTTGATTCAGTTTTTGAGTTTTGGTGTTTTTGTGTGCTTTGGTTCGTTACGTAATTGTTGGAGATCAGTCATTGATCGGAGGTGGAGAACGATTACAGAATTTCTTTCTCAAGGTTAGTATCATTTTGTTTATGAATGCATGTTCATTTATGTGAAGGATTGCATGCTCTGTTTTTTATTCATGTGCATTTTCTAGAATACATGGGTAATGCAAGTGCATGTTTGATGAATGAGGTTCTGATTTTTTTACTAGTAATGCATGTATATTTTTGTTGTTTGAGTTTCGGATATTTAACAGAGATGCATATACAGTTGTTTGAACAAATTGGTTGTGGTGGATCAATGGTGAAAAGTTGCATATACAGTTATTTTGATTTTTTTGTTAACCTCATTATTAATTAATGTTAATATTCACATTATCTATAATGAAAATTTGTCATTTGTTTTATCAATCAGTGTGAATATTCACACATCCATATAATATTGAATAGTGTATATATTTTCACTGTGTTCATTGCCACTATGCAAAATGTTAAAGTTCACATCAGACCATTGTATTCAATCATATAATCACAAGCCACAATGTTTATTTAGATACAAAAATGATGTGAATATTCACTTCCTTGTTTTGTTTCATCTCTGTTTGGTTAGATAATTCAGAATATGTGAACAATGTAAATGTTCACATATCATTGGCTATAATGTGTTTATTCATTTCCTTGTTTTGTATTTTTGCAGCAGATAGATACATTCATGTTGGTGGTGTGCTCATATGGGTGTAGTACTATTGTAATAAATGTGGTGCAAGCTCTGTCTTGTTCACTTTTTGTGGAGTGTGTATGTGAAAAATGGAGCGCGTTATCTACTGATTGTGTTTCATTGTTCTATCGACTACTTGGGATTAATAGGTGTTATTTTGGACAGTGATAATGAGCTTCAAAGTATGTTCTTGCTTGCCAAATCAATAAGGGTTCAACATGCAGAGGTTGTTGTTGGATTGATGTAATGTTGGAATTGCATGGTAGTGATAATGATGAAGATGATGAAGATGAGAATGTGGGTGATGGTTTTTTTTGTTTTTGGAGAGTTTGAGATTTTATGGGTTTTTTTGTTTCTGGATTTCTGGTTTTTTGTACTAGAATTTTGTCATATGTATTGTCAATTAATGTTAATATTTACACTTTTATATAATATTGAATGGTGTATATGTTTTTGTTGTGTTCATTACCATTATGCAATATTGATGATATGAATATTCAAGGACCATTTTGTTTTAGACACAAACATGATGTAAATATTCACAATGCAATAAACAAATGTGAAGATTCACATTAATTATGATAAGTTTGTTCATGGGTCGTACACCTAATTAATGTATAATGTGAATATTAACATTTGTAGTCAATCACAATTTGATGTAAATATTCACAATGCAATAAATAGACGTGAAGATTCACGTTTATTCTAATATGATCATACATATAATTAATGTACAATGTGAATATTAACATCTGTAGTCAACCACAATAAACATAAGACATAATTTGAACATTCACATTTATTGAACATAAATTAAGATGTAAACATTCACAAACTTCAACATAAGAAAATAGATGTGAATGTTCACAGTCTATATTGTTTAGCACACGCAACACATCAATACCAAATATACCATCAAAAAACATAGGCATGTGAGAAGTATATCATTGATTTATATATATGTTGTCAAGTGTTTTCAACTGCAAGTTATCAAAGTTACAAAAACAAAAAAAAATAAAAAACAAAATAAAAAAAAACTAGCACTGTATTCTGGTATAGCTAGTGAATAGTGGACAACCCCAACTATCGAACAACGAAATTTGCCTCAAGTAGTCCAGCTGAAAATTTGAGAACTTGTTGCTTCTCATCGGTTTTACTAAGCCTGTAATGTTTGATCGATAATTAACATCTCGCATGTTGATGTGGGTGTTGCTCTCTAGAGGCATACTCTCTTCTTTGACATAATAATCCTCCCTCTTCCTTTTTGTGCAAAATTTAGATGCAACATCTGTTACATGGGCATGCACAAATAGTGAGTGTTTGTATGAACATTAAATTTGATTTCAATAGAATTTGTAGGGTAGGCATGTACATTGACATCAACACATCATTAATCAGTGTGGATGTTCACATTCAACGATATTCATATAAGCAAAAGCAACAAAGTGTTATTTAAGTGACAAACATAGCAATGTAAACATTCACATAATTGGAGATGTGAATATTCACATTACTACTAGGCTACAAATAGTAGTGGTCACACAAAATGTTAATATTTAAACATCCAGATAATATTAGGTATGTCTATGTGCATAGAAGAGAATGTTAAAGTTCACATCAACATTTAGTTACAACAATTCACAGTATGACAATGATTATATGTACACATTTATAAGCAAATAGCACCAATGTAAATATTCATAGTGGCTATAAACAACCAAACAACATAACAGCATCACCCATTCATTACCCACAAATCACATATTTTCAATGTACACAACTATGATGTGAATAATAAGTGGACAAATATGAACAACATTAATGCTCACAATGTCAAGGTTCACATCAAAATTGAACTACAAGTAGAAGAAATGTTTTTATTTGCAGATTTGCTTGACACAATGTTCACAATCATGTAACAAATTTATTCAGGACATGTCCCCATGTGAATGTTGACATCATGCCAACAACAACAATATCCGAAACAACGACAATTTTCTGTTTTCGAGGAAAGCAACAAATTTGGGAGTTTACATAATTTCAACAATACCAACAATAACAAAAAGAGGGAAAATAACAGCAAAATCATGAACAACAAGGACCAAAACTAATAATGGCAATATGTGAGAAAGTTTGCATTAGGACCAAAAAAAATGTAATTTGATTACACAAAAAAGGGGAAAAAAAGGTGCTTACATTTGGTCTTCATGTTAAGTTGATACACTCTGATAAATAGAAATCTTCACAGCGTTGTTTCTTCTTCGTTGGAGTATGGTTCCAATAGTCGACAACGCTTCGATAACAGTGCAATGGTTGGAGACCGGAAAGACACAAACGGTGGGTCGACCCGCCGCATGTCAACATTGTTGCTAGTGTTTGCATATGGGCTTTCTTCTTTGACATGATACTCATCTCTTTTTTGCTTTGAGTTTTCTTCTGTGCAATATTTGCAAAATAAAACATAAAAAAAATTAAGACAAGGCTTATGTGATTAAAATAGTGGCACAAATGTAAACATTCACAACATTGGCATAGATGTGAATGTTCACAGTTGTGTGCATGGGTGTGAATGTTTACAGTTGTATGCATGGATGCGAATATCCACATCTGTCCATGGATATGGATGTTCACTGTGTCAACAAAAACACAATGTGCATTGTGTGTGTGTGTGTGTAAAAATCAATGTGTGTTTATATATTGATGAACAACATTCAAGAACATGTGGATGTTAACCCAAATAGATTAAAGGATGTTGTGAACATTCACAGTACTAATTTGGCTAACAATACACAGACTTACTACAATCATGTTATGTCAATTTTATAGTACAACCTTAAAATTGAAATATGGTTTCAAACATGGGATAACAAAAGTGATATATTTCTTCTAAATATAGTTGTGAATGTTCACAAAGTGTCTAATTAATTTACACATGTTGTGAATGTCCATAACATAATTATATATCACAACAACATCTGATACAAGGAAATTGGACCATGATTCTTTGTTTTCATGTGAATGTTCACTACGGTTAACAACAACAATTTGATTGGCCAAACATTTTCAATCCATGTGAATGTTCACATCTTTCAACAACAACAACAAGAACATCTGAAACAATTTGATTGACCCAACGTTTTTTAATCCATGTGAATGTTCACATCTTTCAACAACAGCAACAACAACAACTAAAATAATTTGTGTGTCCAACAATTTTCAATTTCATGTGAATGTTTACATCTTTCAACAACAACATCAATAACATTTGAAATGATCTGATTGGCCCAACATTTTTCAATCCATATGAATGTTCACATCTTTCAACAACAATAACTGAAACAATTTACTTGCCCAACAATTTTCAATTCCATGTGAATATTTACATATTTCAACAACAACAACAATAACATCTGAAATAATTTGATTGGCTCAATATCTTTCAATCCATGTGAATGTTCATATCTTTCAACAACAACAACTAAAACAATTTGCTTGCCCAACAATTTTCAATTTCATGTGAATAGTCACATCTTTCAACAACAATAACAATAACATCTGAAATAATTTGATTGGCCCAACATCTTTCAATCCATTTGAATGTTCACAGATTTAAACATAATATAATGGCAACTGTAATGTTTTTAGGTGAAAAAACCCATATAATTGGGTATAGGGATTGAGGGTTCAAATTAACGATTAGGGCATGAACAACAACAATTTGAAGTTCCATATATTGTATAAATGGAAACAGGGGATATTGGTGAAAGTTCAAAATGTTGTTTGTTAAAGAAGAGATTTAGGGTTTGCATACAAGAATAATTAGATTACTTACATTTTTTGCCCATTTCAATGATTGCGTTGTCACAAATGGTCGTCGATGGTGATTTTGACGAAGATAGAACTTACAGATGTTCAACAATGGTGATTTCTATGATTTCAGCGACTGACGGTATAGGGATGACGAAGAAGACGATGCGATGATGCGATAAGGAAAGTCTTCTGGGCGTTGAGACGATATGGAATTCGGTTTTGGATTTTTGGAATAGTGGAGATATTGTACATGATTTTCTGCAAAAAGAGAGGGGAAGAGAGAGATGACTATTTGATTCAAAGATAGGCACGTGTTTGTTTGAGGGTCTTTCAGTCTTTTAGTATGAAATAGGACCTGATGGAATGTTACAAAACACTATGGGTCTAATGGAATAGGACTCTTAGATAATGGATTTACTAAAAAAGCTCCCTTTTTTATTTAACAGAATTAACTAAAAAAATAAAATTCATAATTGCTCTCCTATACAATAATAAAATTACTAAATTATTAATAAATACATATTTCTAATATCATTAGAAATTGTTAATTGATTTCATGATTTATTAATAACAATGGCAATTTATTATGAAATTAAAAATCTCATAGGGGTGGAATGTAATTTCTAAAACTACAAGAGTGATTCGTATTTTAATCAAATCTCAGGAGTGTATTCATAATTTACCCTTTTTTTCTCAATTTAGATCTTCATGACGAAAATACCCTTTTAACTATAAAATAAATCACACCTTACCCCCTTGAACTATATCACTTTAACTCTTCAACTGAAAAATGCTACATTTTGCCATCTTAAATTATAAATTTGTATCAATGTAAACCTTTTGTTCAAGATTTGTTACATAAATAAATGAAAATTTGACATGCCTTCCACATGACATCAAATATTATAGAATGTCTAAAATGATATTATTCTCTCTTTTTTCTCTCTTTCTTTTTTCCTACTCAGGGTAGCAACAGTGATAGTCATAGTGTAGGCAGTTGTGGTTGTTCACGTAGGCGAGACAAATGAGGGAAAGAGATAAAAATAATGAAAACAGAAGAGTAAAGCCTTTTTAAGCAGTTCACAAATTTTGAGCTATTGTATGCAAGTCGTATGTTAATTTTTCATCCATATATGGCGGATCTTAATGAAAGGTTTACATTAATAGAAATTGATAGTTCTAGGCCACAAAATGTAGGGTAGTATTTGGTTTAGTTTTGAAATTATAATTTCAATCAAAACATTTCAAAACTCATAATCAAACACACAATTCAAAATTCAATTGAAAAATTATTTTCAAAACTTATAATCAAACACACAACTCAAAACTCAATTCAAAACTCAACCAAACTCTTTCAAAATACTTGCTTAAAAATAAAAAAATAAAAAAAAATCAATTTTTTTTATTTTGTTCTTTAAAATTATGTTTTATTTTATATTTTTCTAAAATAATATAAAATTTCAAAAAATATTTTGTTTATTTTTATTTTTGAAGAAAAATATTTTTTTTAAATAATTTTTATTTTTTTAAGTATTGGCCAAATAATTTCTTATGATTTAGATATATATGGGTGATCCAAAACAAATTTAAATTTAAAAAAAAATTAAATATTTAAAAAAGGTAAAAAGATTTTTAAAAAATTTTAAACAACATTTAAAATATTTAAAAAATAAAATAAAATAAAATATTTAAAATAAAAAAATAAAACTCATTTTAAACTTTTAAATATTTCAAAAAAGATTTAAAATATTTTTTAAAAAAAATATAGCACACACATGAAGTAAATACAGTGCACATTAAAAAAATATTTACCCTAAAAAATAAAATTAAGAAAATTTTAAATATTTAAAAAAAATAAATCTAAAAAATTTCAAAATACAACTCAAAACTCTTTTCAAAAAAAAATTCAAAATTCAAAACTCTTTTCAAAACTTATAACTAAACAAATTTTCTCTTTTCAAAACTCAGCTCATAACTCATAACTCAAAACACAACTTTACACTCAAATCGTGATTTTAAAATTAAATCAAACAAAGATTTTTTAGTTGAGGGGGGGGGGCAGAGTAATACTGAATGATAGTTCAAGAAGATAAGGTATAATTTATCTATATAACTGAAAGAGTATTTTTGTCATTATGGTCCGAATTGAACACGAAGAGGGTTAAGTGTTACTATTTTTAGTTCATAGTGTAAATTGGTTCGAAACAATAATTGAGGAGGTAAAGTGTAATTTTTCTTTATCTTTTTTATTCAGTTTTATATAGAATCTTATCAATTTTAATTTTAAAAAAATTTCTTTCAATAAACGCCATATTGTCATTGTGAACAATATATGTATTTAGGAAAATACTCTATTTTTTTAGGGTAAACTACCCTTTGCCCCTTTATATTTGGTTAGTTTTCCATTTTGATCCTTAAATTTATTTTTTCTCACTTTGACTCTTCATATTTCAAGTTTTTCCTAATTTACTTCTAAAGGTAATTTATATTAACAATTAGACAGAAAATGACACATTAACAGTCACATGGGATAAAAATATTTTATTATATATGACTCACATTTCTAACATAAACTTAAATTCTAATATAATAATATATTTTTTATATTATGTGGCAGTTATTATGATATTTTTTTGTCTAATTTTAAACAAAAATTAGCTTTAAGTGTAATTTGAAAATTTTTGAAATATAATGAGTCAGTGAAAAAAAATAAACTTTGAAAATCAAAGTAAAAAAGTGATCAAACATAAAGGGAACAAAGTGTAATTTACCCATATATATATATATGAATTGTAGTCTTTTTAACATATTTAGGGGTTGTTGGGGGTGTCCTAAATAAGTGCACTTTTTATCTTTTTGGACTAAAAAATTGAGGCAAAAAATATGGATATTTGGATTAATTTTTTAACTTTTTATAAAAAAATGTGTATTAAAAAATTATATAAATTAGTGTGTAGAGGAAAATTAGGATTGGGAGTTGTGCAGCCGTAATTTTTAACTTTTGGTAAATAGTAATAACTTTTTAACTTTTTGAGTAACTTTTTAACTTTTTGATTTTTTTTAAGATTGTCAAACTTGACCTTACAATTATACTTGATGATATTCGTAAATAGATGATATATAAACTGGGCCAAATATGAGCAAAGTTGGCCAATCGAGTTTGACTGGGCTTGACCCCGACCCTCGCAGGCAGGCTAGCCCTTTAAACCTGGATTCAAGCTATGTCTGGCTCCTAAAATGTTCTCTATAAGTTCCCCTCCTATTTTTATTCATCAATACCTATTAAGCTAACTTCTAATTTATACACACCAACGTATCAAACACTCAAACTCCCCATGTGGCTTTGCGTGGAGCCACTCAAGACTAGTTAGTGCGTTGACATATTTTTATTTTTTTTGGTCTTAATGTTTTTTCAGTTAGTATGATAATTGTTCAATCAATTTTAAACATAAGAGTCTTTAAAAGTACAAAGCCTCTTCCCATACTAGGCCCGACTTTCTAACCTAGGCCTGACTTTCTAACCTTATCTTAAGCCATTACTGCCTATTAAGTTCAAACCTTATTGAGGTAGTCTTTACTATGAAATTAATTTAGTCAGTGTGAAAAAACTAGAAATCCGAAATCTCTTAAATATTGATTTGTGATTATGTAATAATTTTAAGTAATATATAACAATTCCAATCAAACAATCAAGACAAATCAACACAGCAATTTTAACGTGAAAAAATCACAATTGAACACCTCCAACTGTGATTAAAAAATCACGGGCAACAGCCACAAAACAATCCACTAAGAAGATTTAAAGGAATTACACAGGTATACTCTCAATTATCTAGCGAATCCACGCCTAATTGAACCAACCTCTATGTGCCTCTTCCAACCCTGTCTTCACCTCGGAATTGTCTTTACGATGAGCCACTCCAGAATCCACCAAAGCTTCAGCTCGAATTCTTCAGAATCCACCGAAGAACAACTCTCTCTCTCTCTTGTGTATAACAAACAAAATCTTTGATATACTCTCTTTAAACCATGAGTTGAATACTCAATAAAACATCAAAGAAAACTAACAAAATATCCCCAGATATAAACCTTAAGAACCAAAAAGAAGATCTGGAGAAATTCAATAGTTTTAGGAGAAAACCAACTATTTATAGAAAATTCAAAAGTAATCCTAGTTTTGGAAGAAATCCAATTACTTATAGAAATGCAAAAGTAATCATAATTTTGGAAGAAAATCAACTTCTTAGAGAAATCCAAAGTAATCCTAGTTTGACCCAACATGTGAATTTAAAAAATTACAACCTTGGGTTTGATCCATGGAATTTGACAACAAAAAGTCCTAACAACCTCCCCCTTTGTCAAATCCTGGACAAAACCATGCTAAAACAGTTTTCCTAACAAAAACACTAAAACAATTTTCCAATCAAAACGAGAACACCACCAACTAGGAACCAGCACTTATAACCAAATCTCTTTACAAACTTATTTCTCAAGGTCATGATCTGCAAAACAACTATTAGTGCCACAATCTCCAAAACAACTATTAGTCCCACAAGAGTATATGAAAAAGCAATAAACATATGGCTAGATTATCTTGAAGTATGAGATGAAAACATGAATAACATGAATAGATGCAACTTGGAGATTTTAAGAACATGTAGCATGAAAACCTGAAAACTAAGACATATGCACCCGACACATGACATGAATACATAAAAAACAAATTTCTCCCCCTGTTTGTCACGAATTGACAAATGAATCTCAAATAACAAAATCAAGATCAAAACCCACACAGGCAATGACAAGATAACGATTAATCGAACTCCTCCTCACTAAAAGCAACCACAGATACTGAAAACAGTGAACAAGAAGAAAAACGACAAAAAATAATATGGTGGAGCAAGCAAGGAATTCCAAATTTGTACCTAAATACACACAAGACTATCCAAGAAGCACAATTACTTGAAAACACAATGTGCACAGCCTCTAGAAAATTCCTCATAAAAGAAAGTGATGCATTATGTGAAAAGCATAGATCCCATGAGAAAAGTGTGTTTGTGACTCTTGGAGTTCGACAAACACAAGATTCAAATCCTAGTAGTGATATGAAAGCTGGACCTCCGATAAGAGAATCTTAGCACAACTAAGGAAAGTCAAACCACTAGGAATCAAGGGGTATTTGTTGAGTAAAGGCGGCGGCTCCCCCTCAATCAATGAATCATTTATTTTTTCCTTTTTTTTTCACATCTTTTTCTTTTCTTTCTTTTGCACATTTTTTTTTTCTTTTGCACATCTTTTCTTTTCTTTCTTTTGCACACTCATTGGCGGCTGACACGCTCAAGAGTATGGAAACCAAACCAGAGAAGCATGGATATAATAAGGATGGCATGGTTGGTGACTCTGAGGTAACATTTTCCTCATGCCTGGACTACAAAAGAACAGAGGGGAAAGCCATGGAGATGCAAAAAGATGGAAGGTGGTTAAGAGACTCAACATCACCCATGATGTGCTAGTATAGGTCAATTCCTCAAGAAAAGCAAAAGATACAATGCCAGAAATCCATAGAGAAAAATAATCACTAAGGCGGAAGACTCCAAAATTTACTAATCCAAGAGTGTGTACAGAATGAGACATACTAATCAAAGAACACACACTCCAAAATGAGTAATGACCACAGAAAGCACACACATATTAACATGTAATGGATATTCTCATCAATTCCAGTATGCATCAAGGACCACTCAAAAATTTCAAGCTTGCAAAACCATATTAAGAAAATCTTTTTGGATTTTTTTTTTTTTTTCCTTTAACCAAAGTAAGAAAAAAAACAAACATGCACACATTTTTTTTTTCTTATTAAAAAAAAAACACACAGAGACCAAAAAACTAAACAGAGTAAACACATTAACACAAGTCAAGTTTTCTCACCCAAATCTTTTTGGTCTTAACAAAATCAGGTTTAGCGGACTTGGTAAGAGTCGTGGCGTTGTAAACACCCTCATGAATCTTGGTATTCCTAGACATGTAAGGTTGTCTCCTAACCCAAAAAGTATTCGAATTTCGACCCTTTTGAGACACTCTACCATGCAACTTATAACAATAAGGGCGAATATGACCATGCATACCACAATGATGACAAATAAAAAACAGGGTGTACCTTCTTTTCTTTTACCTTATTAACTCTAGGAAGTTTGAGAAGTCTATCCTCATGTTGAATCTTTTGTCCTCATTTTCCTTGAGTTCTTGTATCATGAGATGTGGATGCACTCTGTTGTTGCTCTTTCTTACCTCTAAAGCCAATGCCACTCTTGTCAGAACAGATTTGTTAAGACCCAATGATATCCTCCAAAGTCTTTGATCCTTTGTTCCAAAGACCAATGGTAACCATAGCACACTTTAGCTCTTCCTCTTTCTTGATCATTAGTTCTTCCAAAGCAACTTGTGACATCTCGAGAGATTCAATCTTTTCTTCATACATGGCATGGGTTTCCTGTAGCTCATTTCTCTCTGTCTCACAAGTCAACAGTTTTGCACAAAGAACTTGTCGATCATTAGCTATCTTGATGGCATCAATCCTGGCCTCGGAAATCTCCTCCTTAAGTTTGACATTCTCACTTTCACATGCTTTGAGTTTCTTTGTGAGTTTGTCATTCAACTTGAATAAGTTAAGAGACTCCTTATACAACTTTTCATAAGCTTGCTCAAGCTCTTCATCATCACTCTCCGAGGATTCATCATCAGTGGTATTCTCAACCGACCTCTTCAGAGACTCTGTTTGTCCTTCAGTTTCGGAAGCCGCCATGAAAGCAAGGAATTCTTTATGTCCCTCTTCGCCTTGATCTTCATTGTCACTATCATCTTCATTAGATTCTGATTCATCATCCCAAGTGATAGCGAGGGCTTTCTTCTTCTTCAAACGAGTGGGGCATTCTGAAGCAAAGTGGCCAAATCCTTGGCATTCATAGCATTGGACACTTTCAGAGTTCCCTTGTATCTTTCCTTTCTCCTTCTTGGCTATAGGACTAATTTTGAGTTTATCTTTGCCTTTAGATTTATGAGTATGAGTAGATTCCAAAAGATTAGGATTCTTTTTCAAAAAGAATTTTTTAAATTGTTTAACAAAAGCAGCCATAATCTTGGAATCTATCTCACCATCCTCATCAGAATCCTCTACCACTTTATAAGCACTACTAAAAGCAAAATCTTTTTGTTTCTTTTTGAAATTTCTATGTGCCTCATAAGTTTGGAGATTTCCAACCAACTGATCCAGCTTGAGGGTGTCAACATCTTGAGCCTCCTCAATTGCCGTAACTTTTGGTTGGAACCGATCGGGCAAGGATCTCAAAATTTTTCCCACAACTTTGGATTCTGGTATTTTTTCACCTAAATTGAAGCTGGAATTAACAATGTCACTCAACTTCGCATAAAATTCATCAAAGGTCTCACTATCTTTCATTGAAAGGTTTTCGAAACTGGATGTGAGCCTTTGAAGTTTTGAGCGTTTAACCGAAGGAGTGCCCTCATGAATAGTTTGTAAGATATCCCAAGCCTCTTTTGCGACTTCACAATTGCAAATACGACTAAACTCTTCAGGTGTGACAGCGCAAAAGAGAGAATTGATAGCTTTACTATTCCAGCTACTATTTTGGTAATCAGTTGTGTCCCACTTATCAATTGGTTTGGGGAAAGTTACTCCATCAACAGTAATTGTTGGTTCAGTCCACCCATTCATGACGGATTGCCAAACTTTTTCATCAATAGATTTTAAAAAAAGATCTCATCCGAGCTTTCCAAAAAGAATAATTGGATCCGTCAAGTAGGGGTGGTCGAACCATAGAATTTCCCTCACGAATTGAATCCATTATCACAAATCAAACAAGATCTCGTTCTAAAAAAAAAAAAAAAATTTAAAATAGAGCGTTCAAAAAGATTTTTTTTTTTTTTTTAAAAAAAAATAGAACGACCCGCTCTGATACCAATTGAAAAAACTAAAAATCCCCTAAATATTGATTTGTGATTATGTAACAATTTTAAGCAGTATATAACAATTCCAATCAAACAATCAAGACAAATCAACACAGCAATTTTAACGTGGAAAAATCACAATTGGACACCTCCAACTGTGATTAAAAAACCACGGGCAACAGCCACAAAACAATCCACTAAGAAGATTTAAAGGAATTACACAGGTATACTCTCAATTATCTAGCGAATCCACGCCTAATTGAACCAACCTCTATGTGCCTCTTCCAACCCTATCTTCACCTCGGAATTGTCTTTACGATGAGCTACTCCAGAATCCACCAAAGCTTCAGGCTCGAATTCTTCAGAATCCACCGAAGAACAACTCTCTCTCTCTCTCTCTTGTGTATAACAAACAAAACCTTTGATGTACTCTCTTTAAACCATGAGTTGAATACTCAATAAAACATCAAAGAAAACTAACAAAATATCCCCAGATATAAACCTTAAGAACCAAAAAGAAGATCTGGAGGAATTCAATAGTTTTGGGAGAAAACCAACTATTTATAGAAAATCCAAAAGTAATCCTAGTTTTGGAAGAAATCCAATTACTTATAGAAATCTAAAAGTAATCATAGTTTTGGAAGAAAATCAACTTCTTAGAGAAATCCAAAGTAATCCTAGTTTGACCCAACATGTGAATTTAAAAAATTACAACCTTGGGTTTGATCCATGGAATTTGACAACAAAGAGTCCTAACACAGTGTCTCTTAGAAAATGGGGAGATGTTCATATCAGATCAGGTGCCGCATTCCACTCTATTTGTTTACAACCAATGGTGTGATTTTTAAGGAAATGGGGTGGTAGCAACAACCATTGTTGTGCGGTTTGTGGAGTTTATTTCGATGTCAATTTTAAATCACTACAACAAAAAGCAGATTTCGCGACTAAAATTGGAGTTTTCGTCGCTGAAAGTAGTAGAATTGGCGACTAAAATGGAATTAGTTGCCAAAATTGATCACTTTTGCCAACTAAAAGAGTTTGGTCGCCGAATATAAGGGTTTTAGCGACTAAAAGTCAGTTTAGTCGCCGAATATAAGGGTTTTAGCGACTAAAAGTCAGTTTAGTCGCCGAATATAGGGGTTTCAGCGACTAAAGATTTTTTAGTAGCCAAAAGTGACAGTTTTTGGCGACTAAAATGGAATTAGTCGCCAAAATTGATCACTTTTGCCGACTAAAAGAGTTTAGTCGCCGAATATAAGGGTTTTAGCGACTAAAAGTCAGTTTAGTCGCCGAATATAGGGGTTTCAGCGACTAAATGTTTTTTAGTAGCCAAAAGTGACAATTTTTGGCGACTAAAATAATTTAGTAGCCAAAAGTATAGGTTTTGGCGACAAAAAAACAGTTTGGTCGCCGATTCTACGTGTTTTGGCGACTAAAAACAGTTTGGTCGCTGAAAGTGAAGCTTTTTGGCTACTAAAAAAAATTTGTAGCTAAAAACAGTCAATTGGCGACTAAAATTCAGTTTAGTAGCCAAAATGGGACCTTTTTGGCGACTAAAAACAGGTTTGGTCGCCAAAACTGGTTATTTTTAGGCGGGAATGAATTTTTTTAGCGACTAAAAACTAATTAGTAGCCAAAACTATACAATTGGCGACTAAAAAATAGATTTAGTCGCCAAAAGTGATCTAATTTTTTTTTTAGTAAATAATTTATTTTTTACATAAATTATATTGAATAAAAATAATTATTTTTATATATATAGTTTTGTATTAATACCGGTCAAAGTAATATATAAATAATATATGTTGCATTTATATTCATGTGATGTTGTAGTGGCATAGTGGGGAGAGTGTGTTGATAAAGGTTTGGAATGTGGGATGGGTCGGTGGTTTGAATCTTGGGAACAGCAGAGGGTAAATTTTTTTTTTTTTTGAAATATGCTTTTGGCGACTAAAAACAGTGGTCGCCAAAAAATTGACTATTGGCGACGAAAAGCTTAGTCGGCAAATGTATAAATAAAAACAAAAAAATTCACTATTGGCGACTAAAAGATTAGTCGCTAAATGTATAATTTTCAAAAATGTAATTGACTATTGGCGACAAATGCTTTGGTCGCTAAAGACTAAAACTTTGCCGACTAAAACTTTTTTTAGTCGCCAATACCTCCGCTGACCATCTATTCACGACAAAACCGGCGACTAAAATATTTAGTCGGGGAAAGTGAAAAGTCAACTTTTGGCGACTAAAAAAGGACTTTTGGCGACTAAAAATTTAGTCGCCAAAGGTGTTTTTTCTTGTAGTGAATGATCGGAATTATTTATTTTTTAAGATATATTGAGTAAAAGATGTTTGCAAAATAATTAAATTGATCAAATATTGATAACTCTTTTATCGAATAGCATTTGTATCTAAAACAAATAATAATAAATTTGATTTGAATTATAAAACTAAACACAAATACAATTCAATGAAAAGATTATCAATATCCGATGAATTTGATTTTTTACAGATATATTCTACTTAATGTACCATAAAAATTAAATAGTTCAGATTATCAAAATGAACTCCAAAATAAGCCTCATTATCCACACTACAGTGGTTATTGTGCCCTACACAATAGCCACCCTTGGTCCAATTTTTAACTTCATATTTTTGTTTTATTTTGATTCTTAATATTTTTAATTTTGGACTTCAAAGCCAGAGGTTCATTTCTAAAAATTTTGAACTGGTAGGCCCAAAGTCTATTCTTGTGGTGCTAAAATGACAGTTATAATTGAAAGAACATCTTGCCCCTACCAATTTGTCTATCTTTTCAATATCTACCTATCTATTCAATTTTCCCATAGGTCCAATTCACGTATATGTCTACCTGTTTATATGTTATTCCACTATTTGTCCATATGTTATTTATCTATCGACTTAATCTATCTATTTATGCAAATCATCATCACCATTGCCACTGATGATGATTTTTTCAGCAAACTTTCTAACATTGGTGACTTTTGACTGCCGACGGTGGTGATCCTGTGACAATCTAGCAATGGTTCAGCAGTGGAGATACAATTGAAAAAGAAATTCTTCAAAAAAATAATTTATCCTTCTCACTAAATAATTCATTAAACATGCTCTTATTACCAAAAAAAAAAAAAATCTTGAATCAAACAACATATGACCTATGAACGTGAATTTTTTACAAATTTATTTATTGATTTTGTTTTAAAAAATTAAATAAAGGGTTTAGTTTCTCTCAAGTTATCATCTTAACTCGAGAAAGCATGTGGGATTTGTTGGCCTATTTTGAGATCGATTTTGGTCATCTAAACTATTCACTTTATAGAATTTGTTGAGAAGAATATATATACAAAAAATAAAAATGATATGATATCAATAGTTACATGTTTGAATTATATTTGTTTTGAAAAATAAACGAAAAACATAATTTCAAAAATAGTCATTAATTTTTTATAATATAAATTTGATTCAAACATATAATTTTCGATATCCAATAACCTTAAATTTTTATATAAATATTTTTCTCAATAAACAATTTAAATAACTGAAATCAATCTTAAAATAAATCTACCAAATCAAATGATTTCTCAACTTAAATAAATATAATGTGATATTTTAGTTTTGATTTATTTTTGTTTTTCTCTCTTTATCATAAGATTAATGCTATATTAAAACACTAAAATTAATGCTTTAAATCATTGCCGGTGCTCTTCGTAGTCAAACTAGATTAGTTGTTATTCCATTTCTGCTTTCGAAGACCACTCCACTAAAGACTGAGAATACAGTCATCTATGAATTAATCAAGGAATCTAGATCGTCGGTCGCCCTACCCTCTCGCCCTTTCCTGTCGCCCCCAAAACGACGTCGTTTTGGGGGCGAATTTTCAAAAAAAAAAAAACGCAGAGCAGAGGGAGGAAGGAGAGGAAGAGGGTGGAAGGAGGGAGGAGGGAGGAGGAGAAGGAGGAGGAAGAAGGGAAGGGCCGGACTGGAGGGGGCCATAAATACAGGGGGAGGAGGAGGAGGAGGAGGAGGAGGAGGAGGCGGAGGCGGAGGCGACGGCGGTCACAGGTGCTGCGACGAGGTGGAGCTGCGACGGTCGAGGGACGGCGGGCGACGATCGACGGCCGGCGGCGAGGGACGAGCTGCGACGGCGAGCTCGCAGCCTCCTCCTCCTCCCTCCTCCCTCCTCCCTCCTCCCTCCTCTGCTCTGCGTTTTTTTTTTTGAAAATTCGCCCCCAAAACGACGTCGTTTTGGGGGCGACAGGAAAGGGCGAGAGGGTAGGGCGACAGACGATCCGGATACATTGACCAAGACCAGGAAGTTTTCTACTTTCAAAGACCACTAAAGACGAAGCTTTGTTTGGGAATAGTTTTTTTTTTTTTAATAATTTTTTAGTTTTTTTTGTTAAAATATAATGTAAAATAAATTAATATATTTGAGATAATTTTTTTGTTTTTTTACGAAAAGATGTGTAAAAAGTATAGAGAAAATAAAATTTTTAACTTTTTAATATAAGTTCTTGAATTTTTAATTTTTTTTAGTGACTTTTTGACTTTTAAACTAAAAAGTGATATTGTCAAACGAGACTAAGAATACAGTCATCTATGAATTGACCAAGACAACTAGTTTAAACAGGGGAATCACACACAAGTTGGACAGAAAAAATATTTTAAAAAATAAATAAATAAAAATTTATATAAAGATGAAGGGGTAGAACCAGGCCGGCCCTCAGATTTAGAGGGTCTAACGCGAATTTCAGAAATAGGGCCCCTCTTATATTGGAAAAAAAAAAAAGTTCATAGATAAAACGATAAGTTATAACAACTTTATTATTTGTTTGTAATTACAAAAAAATTTACTTGCACATATAATCATTAAAATTATAAATAAAAATTTGCTTTCACATATTAAGATAGGAAGCAATCATTACAAATACTCAAAAATAAATAAAAATCTTGTTACTTTATAGTTTAGCAATATCCAATTTACAATTGAACCACGATCAATTCAATTGAGCCTATAGTATTTGGGCATTTTTTTTTTATATCTAAAATACAAAATTATATTTAGAAAATCCTATTTTCAGTCCAAATTTAAAAGCCCAAGGCACAGGCCTCTCTTGCCTGCCCTCAAGGTCGGCCATGGGTAGAACTCGAAGTCGCATCTCATAATATTTGAGTTGAACTTCATCACAATATGAGTTACACCTTTCATATTTTGTTTTTTTGATTTTTTAAAAATTTTATCTTACATGAATTGTAATTTTTCCAGTTTAAAATTCCCATGCTTTATTTTGGTCTTGAGAATCTTTTTTGAAGGCCCTTCAAAAAATTGTTAATTACATTTTGGTTTTTAAAACATATGTTTTGTATCATTTAATCCATAACATTTCAATTAATTGTGTCAATGTAAAAGACTTTTATTTTTTGCTAATTAATGTGTAACTTTTTTTATTGAAATAACTTGGTTTCTTTTTTGATTCAAAAATAACTTGGTTTCAACAATAAATATTAATTGAATCAGCTATGGAGGTCACTTCAACACAAATTTAGTACTTTAGGGGCCCCCGAATCCCCCGAAAATGCCATTTCAAGTAAAACAAAAACAAAACAAAAAAAAAAAAAAACAGTTTCCTAAAAAGGAAATTAGGGGGATTAGGGGTGGGGATTTTAGGGCTCCAAATCATTTCCCAAAAATAAAATTGACACAGTTAAAATATTAGGAATCAAACTTACACAAAATAAGACTTTAGAAATCAAAAGTGTAATTAGTCCTTCTATCATTTTATGGGTTGGGAAATTCTAGTATTTTTATTCATATGATTGGTATATGATAGTAATATGGGGAAGATTTTAAGAGAAACAAGGCAAGAAGATTATAACCCCTTGTGGTGTAGGTGTTAGATGGTTGCTAAGAGTTTTGATGCTCTCTGAAGTGTGCAGTTTTAAGATATATAATAATAATTTGGATAAATTATAAATATATTTCTTGAGATTTGATTAAAATATGAATCGCCCTTTATAATTTTAAAAATTAGATTCCACCGCTTGAGGTTTCTAATTTTATAACAAATCGCCCCTTTTATTAATAAATCATCAAGTCAATTAATAGTTTTTAATGATGTTAAAGATATGTTTCAATTAATAATATAGGTAATTTTATTATTGTATAGGTGAGCAATTATGAATTTCATTTTTTTAATTAATTATGTTAAATAAAAAATTCTAATATGGGGGTATTTGTAATTTTTCAAATCACAGGGAGTAATATGTATTTTAAACAAACCTCAAAGAGTGTATTTGTAATTTATCCGAATAATAATGCAGTAAGAAATTGGAGAACTTCTAAATACGTTTTTTAATTATTTTTTGGGCATAATTTATTTTACCCATTGTGCTTTGACGTCGGAACACTTTATTCTTTATGGTTTAAATATAGCTAGAAAGTTTTCGTGTAATTCATTAATTACAAATGTGAAATGACTATAATATCCTAAAATCTTATCTATTTTTTTATTTCTCTCTTCTCTCTCATAAGAGTAATATTTAATTATTAACATTAATTCAATTAACTTACAATCAACCATTAATCCTTAATTATTTATTGTTATTCCTAACTTCTTAATCTAATTTTCATTTAATGATATTTAGACCAATCTTTAATTATATTTTAATTAACATAAACTAATCGTTTTGTTTAAAATATGAATTGCCCTGTGGTTCTGAAAATTACAAATAACAAGAAAAATAAAATTCTTAACTATTCTTCTATAAAATAATAAAATTATCATAATTGTTAATTAAAATATATTTTTGACATTATTAAATATTTTTAATTAACTTAATGATTTATTAATAAAAAAAATGTCATTATTTATGTGACTTGAAATTTGAAGGGGCGGAATGTAATTTTCAGAATCATAAAAGGCAATTCGTATTTTAAGCAAATTTTATAAGTGTATTTGTAATTTATCCAAAAATTAATAAATATAATATAATATAAAAATATTATAAATACATAATTATTATTTTTCCAGTAGGTTAGCAACCATTGTGCATCAGGCTTTTTTAGTAATTTTTTAGTTTTTTAGCTAAAATATGATGTAAAAAAAATTAGTATTTTTGGGATGACTTTTTGATTTTTTACTAAAAATGTGCAAAAAATAGAAAGAAAAGAGAATCTTTGACTTTTTAGTATAGATTGTTGGCTTTTTAATTTTTTTAGTGACTTTTTGACTTTTTGGCTAAAAAATCCACTTGCCAAATGAGGCCCGCATGCCAGATTTTTTTATTTTTTGGCTATTTTAGTCAAAAAAATACAATAGGTTTTTTAGTTGAATAAGACAAAACATCACATCCAAACAATAATTATTTTATTTTTTCTCTCACAAAAGTTAAAAAAGTGAAAAAACTTATCTCAAACAAGACTTTTTAACTCCATGTTAAAATAACCAAAAAATTAAAAAACCAACTCACATTTCAAAAGAAGTGTTTGGATTTTCCTTCCTGTTTGGAATATAAATGCTTGTATCTTCTCAATTTTCCTTTTTTTATTTATAAATTGTTAAATTTTTAATATTATATCCAAAGCTTTCCCTCTTACATGGATGGATCCCATATATGTGAAAGGGACATTTATTCATATATTTTTTTTTTTACCTACTTATATTTTACTTCATCCAAATTATTTTTTTATATTTCAATAAGTCTTATGGATAATACAATTACTAAAATATTTCTAATATGAATGTCCGTAATGTGAATATTCATACTATCAATGTGAATATTCACACTGTAAAATGTAAATGTCATCACTAAGTTGCTAACCATTCAAAAAATATTTATAAGGATAAAATTATTCATAAAATACCTTAATACGATAATTAAGATTTAGTGAATCAAATGTCTAAATAATAAGACTTATTAAAATATAAAAATATGTTATAAACTAATTAAGATACCATACTTAAAAAATGATTTTCTAATAAATTCTCTTATGTAAAAAGTAGGATTGTAGATGTAGATGGCTTTGTATCTACTTATTTGGATCCTTATTTTTTATTGGATTATTATACTGAGGCAAGTTATATGAGTATCTTTCTGTTTTTCTTCTTGAATATAAATTAGTTTTTGTCAATTCACTTCTCTTTTAATATGCTCAAGTGTGTTGCATCTAAACACATTTTTTTTTTTTTTGTCTATATTTTTCTTTTTATCAATAAACACAAAGCAATGTGACTCACACTAACAAATATTTCCTTTTGAAAAATAAGTCACCTACGATGCCCCTTGTCTTTGTGCACATCGTCTGTATAGTAAAATGACAAGATTACCTTTTCAGTCTTCGTTGTTTAGAGCTACTGCTCATTAATGAATTTTGATAATAAATCTCTCTTATTGATCACTCTAGTTTTTTATATAAAAAAAAAAAGGCTCATTTCTCTTAAATACAAATCTGAAATTTATTATGTTTTTCTTTATTTAAACCATATAGTGAAGATTTACTTTCCTCTAAAATTAACACTTAAAAAACTGATTGTGGTGCTGGTTGGTGAGTATACCACACTACAACAAAATTGGTCTATAACCAAGTTTTTTAGACAACGTTTTTTTGAAAAACGCTGTGCAAAACCTAAAGTGAAATTAAAGACACGCGTGTTCCACTTAATAACTTAATAACGGTGCTTCGTGTCCCTCTGCCCCCATTTCTCTTTCCGTCATTTTGTTTTCTCTCTTCATCTCTCTCTATCGTTTTCTCTCTCTGTCCTAGATTAGGGTTTTCTCTGTCTCCTCATGCTTCTTGAGAGATTCACCAGGGTTCAGATCTAATTCTAAATCCATTGATTCTTGCATCGATTTGTTTGAAATTTCTTGATGGTTTTTTTGGTTTTCTTGATTCTGATTCTAATGATTTTGTAGAGGAAGATGGTTCGGTTGAGTTGTACAAATTGGCGGGGTTACGAGACTAAGGAGTGAAGAAGGATCAAGATCATCGGGATCGAGACAGGGACCGAGATCGAGTCCGATCGAGTCGGAGCAAGAGGAAACCAGCCGATGAAATGATAGGCTTTTCTCCATTTCTTCTTTCCTGTTTTGCAATCAGTCTCAAGATCTTTTTCCACAACTCAAACTCACAAAAAGCTCCCCTCTCTCGCAGTCCAGCCCCTTCTTCCTCTGCCCGACTCTCTCTCTCTCTCTCTCTCTCTCTTTCTCAGGTAACCCTTCCCTTACATCTATTTTCTCAACTGCATATAGATACATGCTTATATATATATATATATATATACACACACTTACACATACATATATTTGTATAAGCACCATGTTTTTCTTTTTACAGATTCTCTGTTCGTATTTTGGACGATCTTTCTCTAATTGATAGAACTTTACCCTAAAGATTGATAGCTTCAATTTCTCAAAATTTAGGATATAATGAGGTTTTCATTGTCAGATAGTTTTTGGTTTGATGGAATGAAATGAAATGAATGATTCCATCAAATTGTTCATTTCCATGTCTGTTAAACACATTGCAAACGGAATATACCATTGTAAAGGAATGATCATTCCATTCCATCTCATTTCAATCAACCAAACACAGCATTAGAGTTTTGATTTTGCCAAATTATGTTTGATAAGCTTGGTATAGCATTGTGTATTGGACTCAACAGTCGACAGAGTTTTCACCACTGGCTTTCTTGTTCTTTATTTCCACAATTCGCCCTGTTGTAACATGCTTGGTAGCTCTGTGTTACTTTTGCATTCTGGTTTCAAATAGATAGTTTTAGTTAAAGATCGGTTCTAGTTTATAGTTTGTGTTTTTGTGACTTTTAGTAAGAGTTCTCATTTGTATGTTTTTTGGGAGTCGTATTTTGAAAAGATTCTTTTCTTGTCTGTTGATAGACCAAATAGACCTTTGGTCCAAAGAATATGATAGCAGCTATTTCTTGGGTCCCCAAAGGAGTCTTAAGGTCTATCCCAGCTGTGGCTGAGCCTCCTTCAAAAGAGGAAATTAAAGAGATTTTGAACAGCAGGACTTTTGAGAGAAGGTAAAACTTTTTACATCCTCACTTCTTTCAATTTAGCTGAATATTATTCTGTTGGGTAATTTTGTATACAGTATCATTGATTAAAAAGACATTTTGCAACTAAATCAGTTGACTTTAGATGCCATTTGCCCCCCATTCTCCACCAATCTCTCTTGCTTCTTCTTATGATTGTAACTTGGAATGACAGAATCAGCTCTTGTTGTCCTTGTAGATGTTAATTTGTGATTAGCTTCTTGACATTACATGATGTGTTACCAAAAAAATTTAAAATAAAAATGTGAAAAGGAAAATGATTATATAGAAGTGCACCTCTTATTTGTAACCGTGTTCCCTCACCCCCTCCTGTATTCTAATATGCTGTTCTTTATACAAGGATACTATTTAGTTCCATAGACAAAGTAATTTATTGCAGTAAAAGAATGGGATTTTATGTAATTTTGGTCTAGTGTATACCTGTGTGTATTTCTGATTCTGTTGCAGTGAAGAGAGTGAAAATGAGGACCATGATGAAGATATGGTTGTTGATACTGCTAAACAGGGTGATGAAGTTGCCCGTGCATTAGTTGCTGCAGATGCACTTGGCAAAGCCTCCTTGAGCACCACTTCAATTCCTTTTCAGGACATAGCAGATTTTTTGCAGGAACTAGACATGGAACACTACGATGAAGAGGATGATGGTAACCCCTCTCCTATTTTCTTATATTCTAATGGGGAATAGTTTCTTTGATTCTGTATATTTGAAGGCATGGCTTAATCTTGAAGCATTATAATTATTTGGTCAACTGTTCCTTTTTTTATTTATGTGCAAAAAGTATCAAATGAACTTTTAAGCAAGCATGCATTTGTTTCCTAGTTGTTGCAGGTGTTGAGCTGATTGGCAAGGGAATTGGGGATGCTTATTATCCAAGTAATGACATGGACCCGTATTTGAAGGATCAGAATGTAAGTTTGTTTGACCAATGTTGTATATTATTGTTTGACTTTTGTTACTTCTTTTGTTTTTGTTGAAGGAAATGGAATTCTCTGTCTTATTATTTCCTTGCCCTTTTAGGATGATGACTCTGAAGAGGTTGAGGACATGACCATAACAGCTGAGGATGCTGTCATAGTGTGTGCTCGTAATGAAGATGATGTCAGCCATCTTGAGGCATGTAGTACTTGGTTGGAGAATATATAGTTTCATTTCTCCCATCTCTTCTTATATTAGCCAGCCAGTTTATTTGGTGAGCTCAATGTGTACAAATAGGTTTGGATTTATGAGGACCCTGCTGATGGTGATTCAAACATGTACGTTCACCATGATATCATCATTCCAGCTTTTCCCCTCTGCACAGCACGGCTTGATTGCCCAATTAAAAGTGGAGAAAAAGGTATGAACATACTTACATATCTTTGTTGAAAAAAGCTGCTTTTGGCCTTTGTTCTTTGTTTTTGGTTTGTCATTCTTTTTCTCTTCAATGTTTTGGTTGATTTCCAAATTTAATGAGGTCCTATTAGGTACAATAGAACTATATATGTATCATTTTATTTTAGAGATACAGAAGCTAATGTGTAAAATATTGCTTTATTTTGCAAGCTTGGATTGGAGCATTTTTTTTCTCTTTGGATTTAACCTGGCTAAAATTATTCCTTGTGGTCATTCAATGGGATCAAGTGTTGATAATTTCAGTCTTCTTGCCATGTTATTTTTATTTATTTACTGTTGAGCCTTTATATTGACATTCCTTGTCTGTGCTGTGGATTATGTTCATTTATTAAATTATTATGATTAGATTAGATTCTCAGCATTGCTGTGGATTATGTTCATGTTATTTCATGGAATGTGGAGCTTAGTAGGTTTTGTCTTTTTTTTGCCGGATTCTAAATTTGAGATTTTATATACTTCGTTGTCTACTATGACATCACCTATAGGTCATGTTTTGCGATCTTCATGGTGTTTGGACAGCTGGATAAGCTATCCAGTTCTACTGTTTGGAATTCAGTATGGTTCTTGTTTTTGGGAAACAATTTTGTTACCCACATTCCTAATTGATCTTTCTATTGGGATCTTTGGAACTTGGGTTGGTGGAGTTTTGGAACTTCTTTGTACATGGAGCTAGATATCAGACTTGCTGTCTTGCAATTGTAATGATTAATTTGAACATTTGAGTAGGTGGTGTTAGTTATGCCGTTTTTTATTTTTTGAATTGTACATGGAGCTAGATATCAAAAAGTGTTTTTTTTAGTAGTGACCAGTGCTAATAGTTAGATGTGGTGGCTACTAAATTTTCTTTTTTACTTGGCCATTGTTTTACTTTCCATTTATGGTAGGAATTTTTTACCTACTCATCACCTCATGGTTTTTAAGCAAACAAGAGTTGATTCTCTGTATGATTGGTTAGTGGTTAGTAGCAAAATGTAAAGCAGTGCTGCATTGATTGACAAACATGAGAATTAACTTTTACAATTCATATATGTACAGGCCTCGAATGCCTACCTCCAGTTTTTGCTTCGGCCTTCTACGGAAATGCTATTTGAGTTTGTCAACGAAATGCCCAAGCTTGAGACCCAAATCAAGATAGATCTCGCTTCTGTCCTTGGACCACTCTTCTTTACATGGGTCATTCTTCAATTGCTCCCTATGAGTATTTTTTTTCCCCCTTCTTTTTCACCAACAGTGGTGTTTGTTTGAATTAGAGTATTTGAAGCATGCATGTTGTGTTTTATAGTCAATGAAATGATTGCATCTGATATCTGTTGGTATATTATTTAGGAAGATGTTATTTGTTTCATTCTTATATATGGTAATAAACTTCAATTATTTTCCCTATTTATGCAGGTCATATTGACATCTTTGGTTTACGAGAAGCAACAAAAGCTAAGAATCATGATGAAAATGCATGGGCTTGGCGCCGACCCTTATTGGATGATTACTTATGCTTATTTTCTTGTCATATATTTGGCCTACATGTTATGTTTTGTGTTATTTGGCTCAGTTATAGGTAATAAGACAAGAAATGGACTACTGTATTTCTTCTGACATTTTTTAATCAAGTTGCTTTAAAACTGTTGATTTTGATGCAAGGTTGAAATTCTTCACACTCAATGACTACAGCATCCAATTTGTGTTTTATTTCATCTACGTAAACTTGCAAATTTCATTGGCTTTTCTAGTAGCTTCAATTTTTGCAAATGTGAAGACTGCTGCAGGTTTGGTCTCAACTAATTAATTTTATTTGTTAGAGTGGGCCAAATTATTATTATTATTATTTTTGCTTAAAGATTAGTCAAATAACAAAAGATGACAGTTGAAATTTGATGATCGCAATTGTCGAGTACATAATGGTTTTCGGATCCGAGCTCTTAGGAGGCTTTCTTTTTCAGTGCTTTGTTGAAGATACATCATTCCAAAGTATTCAAGTCAGTTTTGATAGTTCAGGTTAGTTTTGATGAACATTGAGATCTTCATATGCTATGTCATTACACTGATGATAATGACATATGAATGGATATCTATTCTTGGATCTGGAGTTGTTTTATATAAGTCTTTTCCATGATACTTGCCTCATTCTAGTTGCAACTTAAATTATGTTCTAGTTATTGAAGGGATTTAATCTAAAAATACCCATGTGGGTGAAAACACTAAAGCTTGGTTAAATTTGTTTGCTTCTGTGTGTTGTTATCGAACTCTTCCGCTGCTATCTTATTATTTGTTGTGTGTGTAATATCTTTCTTCACATCATACTTGTAGTTTTTAATGATCTTTTAAGTTGTCGTGAGAATGCTGTAACTTGATTATGGATTCGGTAATGAGAATTGGATTGTTTTGAAGTGCTTATGTATAAGAATAAGAATGCTGCTAGTTGTTTTCTTTCTAGAATTATTTTGATATTGTTGCATGTAAAGATGCCAGTTGTTTGACAGGCATTATGATGGTCTGCATTTCTTTCCTTTTGTGGCTTTTTGATTTCTTTTACTTTGCAAGAGTTACAGGGGAAAATTTAGTATGAGGCTGTGTATTTTGAACAATTTGACAACGTAATTGTTAAATCTACTGGTTGAATATATTTTTTGCAATTATATTCATAAGTGAGTTGATGTTCTCAAAGAGCTTTAGGTTTGCTTTCAATATATATGATCTTATTGATAGGACTGAAAATTGATGTTGTATAGCTTGGTTTCTATTCACCAACATGTTTTAGTGATGTTGAATTGCTGATTATATAGATATTTATGGAAATGTCCTTAATTCTCTTGAACATATGATTTATTGGGTGTGTTGAAGTGTAATGCTTTGCTCTATTATTGCAGAGCCAAGATGATGAGTTGGGGTGAAGTTTTTCGATAGAGCAGCCCTTGAAGCTAACTTGAAGCTAAATACCAGAGCGCACTCTATATTATTGTTTTTTTTTTTTTTTGGTTAAAATGAGAAAATATTAACAATTTTTATTTTTATTTTTATGTATTGAGTTGTGGAAAATTGAAAAATGAGAAAATATTATTGTTTTTTTTCGTTAAAATGAGAAAATATTAGCAATTTTTATTTTTATGTATTGAGTTGTGGAAAATTGAAAAATGAGTACTCCATATTAGTAATTTTTTTATTTTTTATTTTTTTTTATATATTTTGAAAATGGTGGTGGTTTGCTTTGAACAGCAGTAAAAAAAAAATCATTAATTATGATTTTTTTTTTTTAAAAGCAAAGAAAAAGTGGCGTTTTTCATAAAAACGTCGCAAAATGTCGTCATTGCTTACGTCATAGTTAACTCTAACGGAAATAGTCAAACAGCTGTTAAAAATTAGTGACGTTTTAAAAAACGTCACTAAATTCTATAGTGGCGTTTTAAAAACACCACAAAGATATGACTGTGGCCGTATTAGCGACGAATTTTTTAAACGTCATCTTATCTTTTTGCGGCGTTTTCCTAGCCTTTTGCGGCATTTTTAAAACGCCGCTAATTTGCGATTTTCCTGTAGTGCCAGTTAAGTATACCACAATTAAGTTGGTTTCATGTGATATTTTATTACAACAGAATATTTCAGCATTTGAAAATATAGTCTGAGTGCTTCCAAGTGAGCAAGAGGAAGTTCAAATTACACACATAAACCTAAATTTCAATGATTCCGAGTCATGGATGTTGAATTAAATTCTCACCTAAAAGCTAAACATGGCCCAAATACGTATCAAACTAGACCCAACATACTTTATATCAAGTCATCGTTTTAACACCCAAAAACCAACACAAAATTGAAATTGTAGAACACCAAATTCTGCTATAACAATTTATTGAATATTAAAACGTTCATGAATTTTCTAAAATTACATACTTATCCTTTAACTTTGAGATTTTTACCCATTTTAATAGATTCATATGGGGCTACATATAAAATTTTCATAATTTTTAAGATGGGGAAATTTTTTTTTTTTTTTTTTTTAAATCTCGATGTTGACTTGCAAATGTTAGCCTGTAATTTTCAAAACAATAGAAGATAATTAGTATTTTAAATAAATTTCAGGAGTGTATTTGTAATTTACTCAAAAAATTAAATATACGGTAACTTAGGTTGACACCCTCCTGAGGTTTGGTCCGATTATATCCCACCCCTTGATGTTATAGAAATTTCGTTCTCATCTCCCGTCGTTAATAGTCTCATTTTACAAACCCTCCTACTTATATAAAAGACAACAACTCCTGGTAGAAAAACAAAGAAAATTACATTAAAAAAAAAAAGTAAAGCAAAGTAAAAAAGAAAGTGTATGAATTCAATATTTTTTTATACCAACATTATTTCCGTCTAAATAATTACAATGACAAGAGGTCCGTGTAATTTTCCAAACATCAGGGAGTTATATGTATTAAATCCAAACCTCAAGGGTGTCAGTCTAGTTTATCCATAAATATAATATAATATAAAAATATGACAAATACAAAATTATTCACCTTGTTTGGTTCCAATTTTTTGAAAGTTGAGTTCTTTTGTATTTTTTGTTTTTAGTGAATTTTTTTTAATATTTTAAGCAAATTTTTTATTTTTTTAGATACATCTAACCTAGATGTACCTTATATACTGAATTTTCATATATATATATATATATATACATTGTTTGTATTTTTGGTATTTAGTTAAATATTTTTAAAGATTTTTTCACAAATATTATAATTTTTAGTTGTATTTATATTAAATGTATCTAAAAAGCTTTTTAAAAAATAGTTAAAATATTTTTAAAAAATCACTAAAAGTATAAAAAAAATACGTAAAAAATAAAAAATAAAAAATCAATTTTCCAAAAATTGAATTCTGAAAAATAGAAATAGGTGATTGTTTTCCCAGTAGATTAGCACCATTGTGCATCTGAATTGCAAATGACAACTAATTCAACATTAAAGAAGTGTTTGCATCCTCTTTGGAATATAAATGCTTATATCTTCTCAATTTTCCTCTTTTTTTTTTTTGTTTTTTGTTTTTTTTTTTTTTTTTTTTGGCGAATTAAACGAACAATTTCTTTAGTGTGGGTCATATAATTGAATCTCATTCTAAATAAAGGCAATTGAAAGGCACCGTTTCTTTCGTAAATGAAAAATGCTTTATTTCAATGACAAAATCATCAATTTGATAAAATATAAATTAGTTTGATAAAAAAAAATGTTAAAATGATATTTTTTTATTTTTAAAAATTATTTCTATCCATCAAAGATAAAATTATATAAAAATGATAAATCTTTTATATTTTTTTATATTTTCGTACCAAATTAATTTTTGGTATGTGTTTGGATGATGATCATGTAACAGGTGGTTGTTTTTGTTGATATTTTTTTATGGTTATCATGTAATAAATGTGTTTTTTTCCTTTTTTTTGTCAACAGATATTTTTAGATAATTATCATGTAATTAATGGTTATTACGCTTTTAATGTGTAATCGATATGTTTAATACATAAAATATTTTTAGTTTTGAATTTTTTAATTTAATGGATTGGTTTAATAATGAAATCAAAATTGTCGCCATGTTTGACTTAAATTTTTGAGACTATTTTTAGAATTTATTTTTCAAAAAATAGAAACTAATTTAACAAAAATAAATATAAAAAAATTATTTTTACCCTCCCAAAAGATAAAATTATATATAAATGATGTGTTATTAATTTTTGTTGACCAATTTAATTTTTAGTTTATTAGAAAAAATTTCTAAAAATAAATTTTGAAAACTAAACCAAACAGAATTTTATAACTAAGAAAGTGCCAACATTATTCATTAAAAAAAATATCATTAAATTTCAAACATACGAGTTAACTCATACAAAATAAGTTATATGATGACTTTGCCCTTGAAATGGAGAATTTTCTATTTGCAAATGAAATATCTTTAATTGTCCTTGTTTGAAATAAAATTCAAAATTTAGAATCAAATGTATCACAATTAAAAAGTCAATGACCAAAACGACATAAACCCAAAATTATAAAGATGGTTAATGTAATTGGTGCTTTTTATTTTAATTGTTAAATTTAATCTTTTTATTTTAAGGGTACTCGGTCCATAAATCCAATTTTAAATTTTCTTTGTCCAAAGATCCACACTCTAAAATAGGTCGTCCAGAATGACAAGCTCTTGTAAAATGACCAAAATGCCCATCTATATATATTGTTGTTGCATCCGTTGTTCACGTTTTTTTTTCCTTCACACAAATTCCTCCCTCTTCTCTCTCCTCTATCTCTCTCTCTTTCTCTCTATGTTCATCTTCTCCCAAATCTAATCGGAGTCTTCGACGTAGCAACTTCATAGTGCCGGCAACGAAGGGTACCTAATATGTCTCTCTCCTGATCCCCTCTCATCAGCAACTCCGTAATGTTGTCATCTTAGCTCTCTTTCTCTTTCCTTCTCTCTTTCCATAGGCCGAGATCTGAGTACCCTAACCATAGATCTTTTTCTATCAGAACCGATTCAACTAAAGTCATCATCGAAGTTGACCTCAACTCCGATGGTGGCGGCAGCGAGTTCGAGGTCGTGGCGACGTGATTAATCATCATTAGCAGTATCATAATATAGTGTCGTACCATGCGAATCGGTTGAACGCTCGAAGATCGGCGATATCGAACTCATTGTTGAAGATTGGAACTGTGGAGAGAGACTTGGTGAAGAGAACTTTGTCGATGTCATGACCCAAACCCGCTCCTATAGGTTTAGCATCGTAACTGGCTAGTAATTCTAAGATTACCAAAGGCCTCTGAAACAGATTAGCAAAATAAGGGACTAGCAGAAGCAAATAACAGATGTACAACGTCCATTAAAATGTGCAGACTAATATGGGACATAAATTTAAAACTTATATTTACATATAATATGACATCAACCTTATATCTTCACAAAATAGATAAGTCAAAAGGGGTTTAGCCCTAATTACAGAGGAAACGTAAACTTGTCCAAAGAAAAGAAAAGAAAAGAAAACTTAGACTTGATCACAAACACTATACACAGAACTTGACCACAAAAAGACTTTCGGAACCTCCTCGAAAGGCACACAAGTTGGTTGACACAAACTGATCTGGACTAGAAGTCTCAAGCCTGGTTACATACCTGTTTACCTACATACATAATTAATATAGTGAGTTGGAGCCCAGTGAATAACAACAGAGTAAAGGTTTTAAGAATGATATCCATAACAGATTCAGAAATTAAAATTCTAATCAGAAACAAATTCATATACATATTCAGACTTGTGAACAGTCATACATGATACATCTATTAGCGCTAATAGATCAGATTGGTCATAAAGACCTATATGCAGAGTAGATAGTTATTAAGACCCATATTCATATGAGATGGTCATAAAGACCCACTTACAAATCTTATAGCTGGTTATACATAATCAGTTCCATGAATGGAACTCATTTGAAACGCTAGTACCGGTAATATATAGCATATCACATGACGCTAAGGATGCCATGATTACATTTCAGAAAGCTAGACAATCATTCATGGTTCACAAAATAGCATTTTAGAAAACAGATCGTATCATATCATTCAGAAAATACTTATAGTCAACATATCTTTACAAAATTGTTACTCACAGATAGCTCTAGAATCAGAACAAGCGGATCAAACAGGCGGTAGCACGTGACCTACACAAACACATAACGGATACACATTGAAACACATATTCCGTAGGCGCTTAACATATTACATTTCTTTCCTTGGTTCGTTATTAATTTATATCCTCCTTATTGTGGCTTAAACCATGACTTAAGAATGCCTAAGATGGAATGAGGATGCAATTATGCACTTTGAAACACTTTGCAAAATTTCTGAAAACAGTGCTGTTCACTCGAGCAAAGCTTTGGTCGCTCGAGCGGACCCCTTGGTCTACAAAAGTACTGGATACTTTCATTTTACTCTCGAGCTAACTTTTGGTCACTCGAGCCAAGACTGAAAATAAAGGGTGGTCAGTTGAGTGGTCTTTTGGTCGCTCAAGCCAACCATCAAACTCTACAAAAGTACTGAGAGCTCGCAAAGTACACTCTAGCAAAGGTTTCACCGCTTGAGCGAACAGTGCAAATTATGGAATTTCCAAATTGTTGTTCCATGTTCAAAACTCAATTTAAACACATCAAGCTCATCCTTTTGGGCCAAAATGAAAGAAAACATGTAAAAACTCATAACACATCATGAATTGAAGAGAATTTCACAAAATCAAAGCCCAAAAAGCAAGTCAATTCTTCAAAATTATGCTCTTCTTTTCATGTTATGAACATGCATGTAATCATCTAAGTTCTTTACTTTGACAACATGATAAATTAAGACAAAATGACATAGAACATGATAAAATTCCAAAACCAAGTTAAAATAATGACATGCATGAGAAAATTCTTGGAAATCAACTTCAAAACATGGTAAGTTATGCATGCATGTATAAAATCATGATCAATTCTACTTTCTAATATGCAATTCTAGCTTCTTTTCCACAATTTCATGCATTTTAGACTTTAACTTAGATAATCTCAAGTCCTACATAATTTATGATCAAGAATTTGGTTGAATTCTTACCTAAAGCTGGAGTTTACAAGTGTAGAAGCTTTATTCTCAATTCTTCTAAGTCCTCTTCATTTCCTCCAAATTTGCTCCAATTCTCCTATTTTTTCTTTGATCTCAACCTTCTTCCATGTTTCTCTCTTCTCTCTCACATTTTTTATCTCAAGAATGAAGTCTAGAATGTTGTTGGATGAGTCTTAAGTGGCCTTATATAGGCTTGATTAGTATTAACTTAATTAAGCTTAGTTAGACTTAATTACTTCTAATCAATTTATTCTAATTATTTGATTCAGAATTGAATTCTACTTAAAATTACCATAATATCCCAAAAAATTTAAATAACACATAGACTTAGTCAATTTCGTGTTCAGATGCCGATAAGGCATTCAATTTTACATACCGAAACAGAAATTCAGGCAGACATTCCTACGGCTAACAGATAAGAACTCAATAACATGCAAATCACACAATTATCACATAATTCTGCTTAACCATCTTATTAGCATTCTTAATTATGGATTAGTAGTGAATTACAGAGTGGGGTTGTTATAGTCGGCTTTGCATCAACAGAAGCAGCGAGCTGATTTTCAGCTGAGGCCGAGTTATCTATTAATAAAGTAAAAAATACTCATTGATTTATCCATTGTTTGTTGTGGTTTGTATTTTTTTTTTTTTATATCAATCTCTAGGGTTTTGAGCTCAGATCTATACAGTATTTTCCATTACTGTAGTAGTCTTGGCTAAGGCTCGTGTTAGGGTTGTCATGTTCACAGACATGGTTTGGTTAGGGTTGATGATTGTGATTGTGGAGTTTTTTTTTTTTTTTTTTTTATCATGATTGAGTTGGATTAAGGGTTTTTTTTTTTTTTTTTTTTTTTTTAGTATGGCATCTATGTTCTCTCTCTCTCTCTCTCTCTCTCTCTCTCTCTCTCTCTCTCTTCATTTTTTTTAGATCTGTGATTTTGGTTCATCTTCATGTTCTTGACTATGGCTCTGCTTAATCTTGTTCAAATGGTAAAAGAGGATCGAAGTAGATCTGTATCTGGATTTGGATCTGGATCTTGATCTTGACCTTGTTCAACAAATCTAAACTAATTTATTTTTTATAGTTGTTGCTGATCTAGTGCTGGTGCTAGTGTCGGTGCTGGTGTTTTTTATTGTTATTGTTGATAATTATGACAATGATTGCAACACATTAAATTTTTTTTTTATTTTTTATTTTTTTTTTTTTGTGTTGAAAAGTGTTTGCACCACATTTTATTTTTCTACCGATTTATAGCCAAGTTCAATTATGGTCTGTCAATTGAAATCATAAATTATTTTTAAAGAATAACTTTGACCACGTTTGTTTTTATTTCTATCGACAGGCATGCTAACGTGGCATGACAATGTGTTAAGGACGTTGCATGATGACATGTTAAATGGAGGGCCAAAAAGTTAGCCATTGCAGCAATTGAAAGTTAGTTGTTGAGATCAAGGAGCTAAGAACAAATTAAGCACCGAATCTACAAAGTGGTTCCTATCAAACATAGGATATGGATAATGTTGAGGAAATCATGGGCTTAGATTATCTCTTTCTCTCATGTGGCTGAACCTATAAATAGGTGAAGAGAGATACAAAGAAGAGGAATCAACAACCATTAATCACATTCGTGAAAAGTTATTTAGGAGTAGTTCTCAATTAGCCATTTTTAGGAGTAGATTAATGTGATAACCCAACCTATATTATAATTAATTATGCATGTGATTATGTGTTTGATATGAATTTACATGATTATTATGTGATTTTGCATGATTATTATGTGATTTATGGGATTTTGAAATTATATCTGTTCAGTGTAGGAATATCTATCACAATTAGAACTTTGAACTAAAAATGAAAGTCTTAGAGGTGTCAGAAACCAAAACCGAATTTATATCTGCGTTTAACATGATTTTTAGAGCCTACTTTGAAATTTGGAAAAAATACGATTCGAAATGAATTAATTGGGTTTATTTAGCATCAACCTTAGATTCAGCTAACCTAAGTTGTATTAACCTAAGTTATATATATATATATATAGTAAGGCTTAGTTTAAGTCTTGAGATCACCACATATTAACAAAACACTTGCTACGGAGTTAGAGAGAGATAGAGAGAGCTCCAAGAATTGAGAAGATAAGCCAAAGATTTGGGAGAGATTCAAAGGGAAAACTCAAGAATTGGTTTAAGGTATGTAAAATTCAACTAGAACTCTTGGATGAACTTATCTTTTGCTTGAAATCAAGAATTAATTTGAAGATTTAAAACCTAAATGAGTTAGGGTTTTGATATAAGAGTTTGTTTGAGATAAATTCAAGCAATTGAGCCTTGATGTCTTTAACTTTGTTTGATTTGCGTTCAATCTTGTGAATACTTCATGAGATGAACTCTAGGTTGTTCATACAACAAAGATTTGTGTAAGGATCATCCATATATAATATGTATTTGAACTTTATCATGAGATTCTTCAATTTATGGAAAAGATGATATCTTGATTTTGAATTCTAAGCAAGATTGTTGTGTTTAAGTTGAAATTACACTTATATAATGTTAGTAGATCATGTTTTTGAGTTAGTTTTGCATGAATTTGGGCTTAAAATTGGGTTTGGGAACTTGGTTTTAGAACCTCATTTTCAGACTGTCTGGTTTTGCCTAGACCGCTCGTGCAGTTGCGAGCTCCGCATATGCGGAACATGATCCAAAACAGGGGACTACATTCTACTCACTCGAGCGGCTAATACTTCCGCATGAGCGGAACATGACCGCTTGAGCAGTGAGGCCTTTCGCACAAGCGAACAACAGGGGAAAATTTTGTTTCTTTTTTTGTTGACCTCTCTGACCTTCTGAACACATTTTTGACCTTATTTAAACACTCCAAAAATGAAATGATGATTAGAAACCATTGAAAAAGGATGTGAATTATTAAAAAAAAAAGTGTACGAAATGGAATGAATTATTTATCGAATGTGTACGTGTGAAATGTTGTGAAGGTCGTGTGCCGAAGGAATCATCGCAAGGCCAAAATCACTGTGAGTAATAATATCATAAAGATATGTTCTTAATTAATTATTTTGATCCATGAACGGTGGTTTTTCTGAAATTGTGCTTGATCGAAATGAATGAGTTTTATGCATGTTCTATGACATATGCAATGTGGACTTAAGATCGTTTCGTTTATACTATGATGTGCTTGGGCCCGAGGCCGTTCTGTACTATATGTGGGCCTAAGGCCGTTCCGATAAATGTTGGACCTGAGGCCATTTTGATATATGTAGGCCTGAGTCCATTTTGATATATGTGGGCTCGAGACCGTTTTGTTATATGTGGGCCTAAGGCTGTTTTGATATATTGGACCTAAGGTCATTTTGTATGTTTGGGCATGAGGCCATTTTGTATAATTGGACCTAAGCTCGTTTCGGAACATGTTGAACCCGACACTATAACAAAAAAGGCCTTTGGTGACAAACTAATTTTGTCTCCAAACATCAAATTTTCATCACTAAAGTGATCTGCGATGAAAAAAATTTGTCACCACGTTCGTGGCCTATACGTCGTCGCTGAAAGTACCTGGTGATGAAAAACAATTTCGTCGCCTATTTTTGATTTTTGGCGACAAAATGTTTCGTCTCCGAATGTTGAATTTTTAGTCCTCTATAACATCAATTTTGTCACCAAAACTAAATAATATTTTATTTTAATTGTTTTTGGTGACGAAATATTTCGTCACCAAATAGATCTTAGTGACGAACATTTTCCTCACCAATGATATAGATTAAGGTGACAAACAAAATCGTCACTAAAATGAGCAGAAAAGAAAATTCTTCAATGACAAAAAATATTTTGTCACCAAATATTTCAATTTAACGACGAAATATTCAGCAAATGTGACGAAATTATTTGTTTGGTACTATATCATTAGTGACAAAATTATTCGTCATGTTTTTTGAAAACTAATAGCGACATTTTTTATTTCGTCACTAATAAAAATTAAAAAATTTGAAAATGGGGGTACTATTTTCTTCCGAAATTTTATCTTTTCAGTAACAATTCCCTGCTCATTTCAATAACATGTTCAATAAAATATCTATTACAAATCAATACAAAAATCTGTTCATTTTCATAAACATCACAATCGAATTTCAGCACTATCCACAAAAATACAATATGAACTGCATGCGGATTATAAACATGTCTCCTAATATCCACAAAAAACGTCTACTAATATCCACAAAAATATAATGTCAACCGCATGCAGATTACCAAACACATCTCCTATTATCCAACAAAAAACAAGTCTACTAATATCAACAAAAATAAAATATTAAGGGCGGATTACCCAACATGCCCTGTAATACCAACAAAAATATAAAATTTACAACGCAACCAAAATACATATAAGGTAATATGAACAAAAACACAAAATGAGCTACTATTTGCCCTCCAAATTACCAAACATGTCCATATCAAATCTCGAATCTGCAAAAAAATGAAACACAAAAAAAAAAAAAAAAAAAAAAAATGCAAGTCAAACAATTATTATCTTATCCATAAAATATACAATTTAACATGCCTTTTTCGAATTAGTTTTCAAATCGGGAGTCCGGTGCAAGTTCCGTAAGTTTTCACAACTTACATTGGTCCCTCCCGACGTATTTGAGGTGTTCCTCGGGCCGCCACGTGGCTGTTGCACGATTTTGGCCCCTCGAAGATCTATTTTCAAGCTTAAGTGTGAAAAAGTGCAATTTTGGACTTAGTTTTCAAACCAGGAGTCCCATGCTACTTCTGTAAGTTTCCATAACTCACATTGGTCCCTCCCGAGCTATTTAAGGTGTTTCCCAGGCCATCTCGTGGCTGTTGCACGATTTTGGCCTCCGATGGCCTATTTTTGAAGCTTAAGTGTGAAAAAGTGCATTTTTGAACTTAGTTTTCAAACCAGGAGTTCCGTGCTAGTTCCGTAAGTTTCCACAACTTATGTTGGACCCACCTGACGTGTTTGAGGTGTTTCCCGAGCCGTCTTGTGGCTGTTGCACGATTTTGGCCTCCGATGGCCTATTTTTGAAGCTTAAGTGTGAAAAAGTATATTTTTGGACTTAGTTTTCAAACCGGGAGTCCCGTGCTAGTTCCGTAAGTTTCCATAACTTAATTTGGTCCCTCCTGAGGTGTTTAAGGTGTTACCCAGGCCGTCTCGTGGCTATTGCACGATTTTGGCCTCCGATGGCCTATTTTCAAGCATAAGTGTGAAAAAGTGCATTTTTGTACTTAGTTTTCAAACCGAGAGTCCCGTGCTAGTTCCGTAAGTTTCCAAAACTCACATTGGTCCCTCCCGAGGTGTTTGAGGTGTTCCTCGGGCCATCTCGTGACTGTTGCACTATTTTGGCCTACTGTGGCCTATTTTTCAAGCTTAAGTGTGAAAAAGTGCATTTTTGGACTTAGTTTTCGAACCGAGAGTCCCGTGCTAGTTTCGTAAGTTTCCACAACTTACTTTGGTCCCTCCCGAGGTGTTTGAGGTGTTACCCAGGCCGTCTCGTGGCTGTTACACGATTTTAGCCTCCGATGGCCTATTTTTCAAGCTTAAGTGTGAAAAAATGCATTTTTGGACTTAGTTTTCGAACCGGGAGTCCCGTGCTAGTTCCGTAAGTTTCCACAACTTACTTTGGTCCCTCCCAAGGTGTTTGAGTTGTTCCTCGGGCCTTCCCGTGCCTGTTACACGATTTTGGCCCCCGATGGCCTATTTACAAGCTTAACTGCTAGAAAAATTCATTTTTCGACTTAGTTTTCAAAACGGGAGTCCCGTGCTAGTTCCGTAAGTTTACACAAGTTACAACAGTTGCTTCCAAGGTGATTGAGGTGTTCCCTGGGCCTATTTTCAAGCCTAAGTGTTAGAAAAGTGCATTTTTCTACTTAGTTTTCAAATCAGAAATCCAGTGCTAGTTCCGTAAGTTTTCACAAGTTGCATTGGTCCCTCCCGAGGTGTTTGGGGTGTTCCCATGGCCTTCTCATGAGTGTTTCATGATTTTGGCCCCCGATGGCCTATTTTCAAGCCTAAGTGTTGGAAAAGTGCATTTTTCTACTTAGTTTTCAAACCGCAATACTTTATGAGGAATTTTCTTACCCCTGCCACGATTGATCTTGTTTTGCATCTTTCCAAATAATTTTTTACCAGAAATTTGCATCCACATTTTATAGGAGTTAAGTAATTGAAGTGGTAGTGAAATGATCCAAGAATCATCATTCAAACAATGAAATTGGCAAATAACTAATGTTTTTATATAGATAAATAACTTTATAGTATAAAATTAAAGGGCATGCATGATAAAATTAGATAAACATATCGCTAACTTCTGTACTAACATTTCAACTTACAATAAAATGCAAGTGAATTTAACGAAAAGAAAATTTTACCTGTTGTGGCCATCTTTATCTACCAGGTTTATGAGCAAGCCCAAAATAGCAACAAGAAAATCTGATTCTTGATCAGAGAGAAGGCTGTCATTCTGATGGTCAACCTCAAGACTAGACTTGGACGACAAGGTATCATTTCTTACATCACTGAAGGGTGGCAAAGATGAACTGAATGATGGAAAGTGGCCAACAATCAATGAAGACAAGGTTTCTAGTCCTCTACAGGCAGCAATTTGCTGACAGCACACAAGGTTGTCATTTGTTAAGTTCATCAAGACCTGCCACAAGGAAGATAGTATAAGTGTTGACAATCATCACATGAATCACAACCACGTCAAACAGATTCTCAATAAAACAAATACCCTCCATCACCATATTAAAGAATTTAATGGTTTATGTAATATTATACTTCACTTGTACAAACCAAATAAACAGTCACTAGGATTGGGGAACCTAAACAATTGTATTACAGTTAAAATCTCATGAGGCACTTGTCTACCAGACCACCACATGGACAGTAAAGAGCTTAGAAATCTAATAATGCAAGAAATGGACCTTTTGGCCACTGTTTGATAGATAGCATCTGAACATGAATCAAAAGTAAAAACTAGGGTATCAACGGGATAAGAGATTAGACAAACCCTACATGCACTCCATTGCAAACTAATTTTAGATGGATTGTAAGTTCAGAAAAAAAAACAGTAAATTAATAGATTGCAATGACAAACTTGAAATTATGTCAAATACCCTGACAATTGTGTTCAAATAAACATAAAGTACTTCAAGTTAGAATTTCAATTTCAACAGATGGTTTACATAATATATGAGGGCCTTCCACAAATGAAGGTTTCAGCTACATGATTAGAGACCTCTGCGGCACTTAACAAGGCATCCCTTTTTCTTTTTTTTTTTTCTTTTTCTTTTTTTTTTCATTTGTTTAGGTGATGGCCATTTTATTCCATTGAAATTTATCTCGACCCACTACAAATAAGATACATCAATTGCAATGACACGGTGTTGCAACCTGCAAATTACATCAGACCTTCCTATCCAAGCCTATTCATGACTGCATCCTAACAAGCTAATGTTGTTGTAAATCATCTCCTTGCAATTGTTATAATACTTTCTTTTTTTATTATTATTTTATTATTTTTGCTTCTTTTTTTTTTTTTAAGTAGTTAGTACTACATATTCTTTAAAGAATAATGCCACCAAGGAAGGGAGTACATTGAGATGTCATAGTGTACCTTTATTGCCTACCAATAAAGGCATTTCAGAAGCTTGATCGGTCCCATTAGGAAGATTACAGAACTTTTTGCTATCCAAATTGCCCGAAGAACTTCTAGATAAAGAAAGACTTGGACATCAATATCACAATTCATCAGAATGTAAACTAGATTAAGAATATGGGAGAATTCCCTCTCCAAAATGCTTACGATTTGAATTTATAGTGTAGATTTAAGGCTTGTTTGGTGCAGATTCTAACAAGTTAAAAATTGACGAACTACTTCTTTCTTATAAGATGTAAGCAAAATGTACACCAAACACTTTGATGTAAATTTCTAAAAAAAAAAAATTATAAACAATTCTATAAACTACACATAACAACCCCTTCAACTTGGTATGATGCGAGAATAATTAGAGTAAAAATAAATAAATAATTAACTTTTCCAAACATGGATATGATAAAAGAGGAGATTCTACTAGCTTGACACATCAACCAAAGACTAAAAGCTCAGGCACTACTCCACCACCATCCATAGGAGATTTGTGCCAATTTGGTAGTAATAATAAGATCATACAGTAGCATGGCAATGCTACAATAAAACATGAACATCACATCTATCCAATAAGATCATACATTGATTTCATGACTCTTCAATAAAATATGAACATCACATCTATCCAAAACTGGGCATACCTCATAAGCCCCATCTTTGTAATACTGTCTGGCAAGATCCACCGGCTTGCCAAGGTTTCTCACCTTCAAAAAGATGATGCCACTACTCATTACCAAATAAAAAAAACTGAAGTGATGCATAAGTAATGCACATGATCATAATCCCATATAGAATGAGAAAATATATACATATAAAAAAAAAATTGAAGGGAAAAGAAAGATATGGAGAGAGAGAGAGAGAGAGAGGGGGAGGTGAGGTGAGGAGAATTGGGTGTCAATTGCTATTATTTACTTTTTTCAAAAAGGTAAAGTTTTGTCTTTTCACCAGCATCTATATTTTCTTTTTCTTTTTTTTTTCCCCCTTTATTATTCTAAATTTAAAGGATCAAGGACAATGCACACTTTCTCCATGTGGACACCAAGCTGGAAACCCAAACTGTTCTGGTTTAATATAGAGTATAGATATGTCCACAAAATAAAAACAAATTGAACAAGAGGCAGATATGTCAACATTGAAGAATAGAGTCATTATATGACCAAAATATGAATTAACCAAAATTTACATTAATGATGTTCCTTGACTAGTGTAAAGAAAATTCAACAACATAAATAGGTATTAGGTCATGAATTAAGAGTTCACATAAATGTCTAGAAAGAAGCAGCATAACAAATAATAGACAATTATTTCCTTGATGGAATTAAAGAAAACAACTAGTGTCATAATAAAATGCTGGCTGGCGGGTTGGGTGGGAATATAAATAATATCAAGATGTCCACCACTGTCTGCACACCAATCAAATCATATAGTTTAAAGTAAATATCATTCAAACACATAATGATTTGATTAAGAATTACATTTTGATATACCTCATTTTCATTTGTTTGCTCTCTTACATCATATTGGTCTCCCTTCATAACAACAAGATTGATGATGCATTCAAGTGATTGTCTGAATTGTTTAGAACAGGAGAGTTAATTATTGTGTTATAATGAAAGATTGTTTAGAACAATGTCTTATATTAATAATGTGCAACAAGTGACTTTTTTTCCTGACCCATAGAACAGAGTTAATTACTGTAGTCTCTCAACAACCAAATCTAATGTAAACATGTAATTATGTTGTAGAATTATAAAAAAGTTGTGCACGTGTGGGGGAAAATAAGAGAAAACAAAATTAAAATCACCTCAAGGCAAAGGCAATGCGAGGGAGGAGCACATATACTTTCCATAAATATTGGAAAACTCAACTACACTTAATTATGCAACCTAACTAAAAATAAATTCTAAAGCTCAATACTTTTCCTACATTTTAACTTAATTTTCTCAGCAAACAAACAAAGGGATTGTAATGCCTGCTTACAAAACAATGATTTTTATAGCAATTTTTATTTGAAGACTAGAAGCACACAGAGGGGTAGATTTAAAAATCACCTGACCCATAATTGTTTCAGAAATTAATGCATCCAACACAAGCTTTAAACCCCAATTACATAGGGTTTGCTACATGATTCAATTACATATACACGTCATTATAAATGAGGAAAACAACTGTCATTCCATTGTCCTAAATTCACTATAGTGAAAAATCCACAATACTGGCCAAAATTCAAGCAAGTACCTCACTATGCCACAAAGTCCTAATAACAGAGCCTTGTTATAGCTTTTTCTTCTTTTTTTTTTTCCAGAAATTATACTATGCCACAATTGTCTAATGTCAAATCTCACATATTGAGTTCATCAGACCAAACAATCAAGGAATACAAGGCCTCATCATCCATAGTAACAAATTCTTCTTCTTCTTCTTCTTCTTCTTCTTCTTCTTCTTCTTCTTTTTTTTTTTTTTTTTTTTTTTTGGTTGGGTTAGTAAGCGGTTAGTTTTATACCAAAAAATATAGATATTACAGAGATGCTCAATACACAAGCTGAGGATCAACACAACTTTCAAGATGTGACACCAAACTTAAGGCTAGGACAAAACATTACATCTAACCTAATAAGATTAATCTCTCACAAAATGAGAGGCTAGGCAAAACTAACACACCCATATAGTAATGAATTCTAATAGAACAAAATTAGGAAAATTAAAATTGAAAATTTTCCTTAGAAATTCACAATTCCAAACATAATTAATATTACAATCTGCTAGGTTGCTTAAAAATATACAATGGGGAAAAAACCATATGAACGATTTGCATTGTAAATGTCCCTTGATTTGCCCTCTTGAAACAAAAACTCAACTAAAGTTTAGCAAGGAAGGTTATTTGGATAAGAAATCTCCATTTCAAAAAAAAAAAAAAAATCATGGAAGCCTTCTTGTTTTTCAATTTCCTCAGTATTTTCTCGGCAGCCAAACGCATGCCTAATTCTTAGTATTTCCTTAGTATTTTCAATTTCCCCAATTTTTATTTGAACATCTAAAAGGGGAACCTAGCCCAGTTTTTATCAAACTAGAAATTTATATATATATACACATATATACACAAACACAGAGAGAGAGAGAGAGAGAGAGAGAGAGAGAGACTAACCTGGTAAACAGAAGTGGCGGAGCCGAAGATGAAAAGGCAGCCAAACAAGGGATGAAGTGAATGGAGATGGTGGCTAGGGTTTCGTTAATAATTTACCCAATTGGAAATTGCAAAAAAAAATTGAGGGAAATCGCATACAAATCTTTATTCACGAAGAGTGTACATGTATATATATATATAGAAAAGAAGATACCTAGTGCGAAATGGATGGAGAAGAGGGCTTCCGATGATGCCGCATCAGTGAAGCAAAACGAATGGAGAAAAGGGCTTCCGGTGGTGTGATTCAAACGGAGAGAAAGGGTTTCCGGCAGTGCTCGTGTGCATGTGAGAGGACAAGGAAGAGATTGGTGAGACGGTTTCACGAGCTCAAACCAGAGAGCGAGAGAGAGATGAGACTGGGTGAGAGAGAGAGCGAGAGTGAGAGAAAGAGCGCAAGAGAGAAGAGTAATTTGTTTTGTCCCCTTAAATTATAGGTTATGAAATTATATTTGTCTCAGAAAATTTTTATAGTGGTGATGAAACTTTTCGTCTCTAATATGGCTCCCAAATTTTCCACCAAAATTTCTAAGGGCGGGAATTTGTTTTGCGACAAAAAATAAAATTTAGAGATGAAAAAAAAAATTTGTCACCTATTATTTTATTTATTTTAAACATTTGGTGACGAAATTTTGTTTTCGTCTCTAAAAATAGTACAATTGGAGACAATCTTATTTTCATCACTAAAACATGTATATTTGGAGACGAAATATTTTTTCATCACGCGTTTTCGTCACCATAGACCTTTTTTGTTGTAGTGCGAGATCGCTTGTCAAATTTGAATATGAAGAAAACTATGGATCGTTTTTACTTCTAAAAACTTATGGTCGTATGTTAAATACTTTCTTTGATTTAGACTCATTTAGTAATCCTTTGCATTGTTATTACTCATTGAGCTTCGCTCTATATTATGTATGTACATATAGGTGATCAGCATATTAATGACCAACACGGAGCCCAACCTTAAAGTTTGCTTCAGGAATTGTTTTTGTGAACCCAATCGGTCGAGTCTCCAAGATAGAGCTTTTGTTCTTTTGGCTCATATCATGTTATGACTTTTATTTGGTTTTGCTATGATGGTTTTGGATATGTAAACCATAAGTGTGGAGTTTTCTATTGTACATAAGTTTTGCATGGTTGTAAATGTGTGAATGTGCTATGATAAAAGCAAAGTACATTTTTGAACATATTGGCACAGCTCAATGGACTTTCATCATTGTTAGTTATGGCCCCATTATTATAATCATTCTATATTTTTTTTTTTTAATTTTTTTGTATGAGGCCGTAGGTAATCAAGTGATTACTGGCCAGTTATGGTCTAAACCTCTAGGGGTGGATTTGGGTCATGACAACTAAACTAATAGTTTTTTCCCAACCCCTCACTTCTCTTCTTTCCGTCGATCGATGTATTTTTCAGTTATTTGTTCTTGTTTAAGTTCTTGTAATTACTAGCAAGTGACAGCTTAATTGAATAAATACACATTCTTTTTTGTTACTTAATTACCTCCAGGGAAGTCCTTAATTTGTTTAAGGCATGGAATTTAACCACAAAACCTGATCTTTTTGTGTTTATTAAAATTGGTTGAAACCTGTCGATTAATCACTATCGATTGGGTTAAACTGAATTTTTGCTAACATAAATTGGCACGCCGAGTGGGACCATTCTAACTTGGAGTGATGATGATGAAGAAGTAGACTTATCCTTATGGAATCATGTCTTAAATAGTTATGTTTACATATGATGAACCCATGGATACAAACTGCCAGTGGAGTGGCAGTGTTTCCATGGATACAGATTATCAGAGAAATGCCTCATATTCTAGAAATTGTCAGTGTTATGGTGGTGGTTCTACCAATTATTGTCAACATAATGGCATGACAAATGATGTGAAAAGAATGATTTGGCATTGTGATGATGAAATTTATTGGTGCATGATTGAAATTTTAGCCCTAAAAGAAGAAATTAATTCTTTTCATAGGCAAAGATTTCAAATAATTTCATTATCTCTATATTATTTGACACAAAGAGATTTAAATTACTGTTATGGAAAAATTTATCGACTTAAAGGCCAAAATTTTCTAATTAATGAAGAAATTCTATATTGGAAGTAAAAATTAGAAGGCATAATGGCCAATGAAAAATTAAGATATGAAAATAATATGGCTCACATGATTAATTCACATATTTTTGAAGAGCCAATCATTCATAAAGAGCCAAGGTATATGTCTCGAAGAGTTAGCACACCAAGCCATGTGTGTTTTGGGATCTAACATCCACTTTGGATTTGTGAATCACAGCAAAAATTAATTTTCATGACATGGTTTGAAAAACAACGATGGTTGAAAAATATATATGTAGTGAATTCTCTTTAATTAGCCAAAATGTCGCTAACAGAGAACTATTTTATTTTAAAAATAAGGGATGTCGCTCTTTGTTATGTCACTCGACAGAGCCAAAGATGGAGTGTTTGCCAATCGATAGTGATAGGTTAAAAATTACTATGGGTGTAATATAACTCTTCAAGAATTCGAATTGTTTGCATCATAAAATATTTTCTATCAATTGTGGCAAACTGTCTTATAAACCATTTAATTAGATCTCATTTTTCAATCCATTTAATTTTTTTTTTTTTGGAGGGGGAGGGGGGGGCATTGTTTGCACCACATTTTATTTTTTCTATCGATTGTGGCCTATTAATTATGGTCGAGTTTGATTATGGTCTGTTAATTGAAATCATAAATTATTTTTAAAGAATAACTTTGACCACATTTGTTTTTATTTCTATCGACAGGCATGCTAACTATAGCTTGATTTTCGTATTCTTTTTGGATACGATAGCCCTATAGTTCGAACTCCCGTGGTTCTGAATCTGATTTCACAAGTGCAATGTGAAATAGTGAAAACACAAAAAAGAGTCCAAATCCGGAAATTCTTTTTGGAAAATCGATGTTTGAATCAAATGCCAAAAATGGACTGTTTTGTCAGATTTCAGAGTCGCCACCTAAATTTTATTTTATTTTTTTGGAAAATTTAGGAAACCTGTGACTCGTGCCAAAGGCCATTAGTCCATCATCACCAAAGTGTCTCGGCCCGGAACTTAGGTACGAGAGGGGAAGGTAATGATTTGAGCACCACACTCACCCGATCAAATATCGGCCTCTACTAATCATGATATGATTTTTATTTACATTATATGCTCTTGTTCCGATTATTAGCTAATTTACTATGTGATGCATACAAGTATAGACTAATTTTGCAAAAGTTAGAACATTTGATTGTATGTTTGTTTGAAAATTGTTTTAATACGCTTCACTTAAAAAGGTGAGCTTGTATGTACATTAATCAATTTATCCCAATTTAAGCAATTAGCCTTTATCCACAGACATTCAAAGAGTTATATCATTTAAGCAAGTAGCCTCATGGAACACATGCTTGATATGGCAACAATCACACTTATACGATATGTTAAAGCGATAAGTGCTCACCTAGTACTCCAAGGTAATGACAAACAAAGCAAAATAATTAGAAAATATGCATGTTCCTAAACAATACAAAATGACTAATGCAACGCACACATTTATGCGATTTTTATAGGCTTGGCTATGAGCATGGCATATGATCCAATTCAAGACATGTGATAAATCATGTATTCAAGCAATGAATTTGAAATCGACATTGGTTAGTATGATGAATCGAACCCAAATGCATGTGAGACGAGTGTATGCGAACATGAGAAATGCTAAAGAAACATGATGCTCTACACTATCATTATAAGTAGGTAAATAAAAAGGAGAAAGAAATGGGGGTTGGAAGACATACACCATTATTACATATTTGCCCTCGCGTAGGAGGGTCCGAATGAGTGTCCAAATGTCTGGATTAAACTAACTATTACAAATTCGAATAAATGAATTAAACTAGCTAACTACTAACTAGCTTTAGAATGAGACTCTTCAACATGAAAATTAAACAAAGAAAAGCTATCAAAGCATGTATAACACAACACAACAAGCTAGATGTGACGACTCACAATGCAACAAGCTAGATATTCAAAGCATACACTAATTAAATAAATTACAACAATTCTAAAACAACCCTTAATATGCTAAAAACAGTGGCTAAAAATCATGTTAAAGAGCATAAAAAGGTAGGAAAGAATAAGGCAAAGCAAGGCTAGTGAACAAAAACATGGAGATGTGGCTAACCTCTCCATTTTTTGAGACCTCAAACAATATTTTTTTAGCCTTTTTTAAAATCTGAAAATCAGTTTAAAAGGTAAAGAAAATAGTGTAAAACACGGGTGTGAGCTGTGAAGTAGAGTGCAAGAAAGGGTGTTAACCCTTTCTACCCTTTAGTAGCCATTCAAACCCAAGTTCCAACACTTGAAATAGGATCAAAACAATACAAAAACACAAGAAATAAACAAAGAAAGACAGAAATGAAAGAAATACAAAGTTAGTGAGCTTATACCTCTTGAAGAAGGTAAGCTATTGTTTGTGAACCAAACTTGGTCCAAGAACACTCTCAAGCTTGAATTGTGACTTACAAAGCTCAACCAAGGTTCTAAGTTATGGCTCCAAGGTTGTGTATGGTATATAAAAATAGTATAAGGATGATCAAATATCTCAAAGTTAGCTTACACAAGAAGAAGAAGCTCTCAAGGGTTATTTTGCTTCTTTGAAATTTTTCCAACCTCTAACACTGAAATATATGCTCGTATTTATAGAATTTGAGCAAAATAGGTCATAAATATCTTCAAAAATGGACAGCTGGCTCATTACCGCCCAAAACAGTGTTTCTCGCTATCGAGAGCCGGCCGGCTCCCAATAGCTACGACCGACTCCCAATGTGGTACGGTCGGCTCCTAATGCTCTCTCCTGTTTCTCGATGATGAAGTTGTATTGATTGTGATTTGAATTTTCAACGAAGGAACATAAGCTCGTGCTCCAAAACCAATCCAAAACCCTTCATATTCATACTGTTTTTACCCCAGAAATTCATTTTTGACCATTGGGAGTCGGTCGTCAATCCAAGTCTTGCGGTCAGTCAAAAATGGGGTGTCTACATTAACGTGGCATGACAAATGTATTAAAGACGTTGCATTATGACATGTTAAATGGAGGGGCCAAAAAGTTAGCCATTGCAGCAATTGAAAATTAGTTGCTAAGATCAAGGAGCTAAGATCAAATTATGCACCGAATCTACAAAGTGGTTCCTGTCAAACATAGAATATGGATGATATTGAGGAAATCATGGGCTTGTTGAGGAAATTGTGGATTTAGATTATCTCTTTCTCTCATGTGGCTGAACCTATATATAGGCTAAGAAAGATACAAAGAAGAGGAATCAACAACCATCAATCACACTCATGAAGAGTTATTTAGGAGTAGTTTTAAATTAGTCATTTTTAGGAGTAGGTTAAACTAGTAGTTTTTTCCCAACCCCCACTTCTCTTCTTTTCGTCGATTGATGTATTTTTCAATTATTTAGGCCTCGTTTATGAAGTAATAGTTTTAACCTAAAAGTCAAAAAGTTACTAAAAAATCAAAAAGTCTATAAACCTATACCAAAAAATCAAAGATTCATTTTTCTTTCTACTTTTGGTACATCTTTTCGTAAAAAATCAAAAAGTCATTCCAAATATACAAGTTTTTTTTAACTCATATTTTAGCCAAAAAGTCAAAAAGTTACTAAAATAACATGTTCCCAAACGAAACCTTATTCTTGTTTAAGTTCTTGTAACTGATAGCAAGTGACAACCTAATTGAATAAATATACATTCTTTTCTGCTCAAATCCTTCTTTACTTAATTACTTCTAGAGAAGTCCTTAATCTGTTTAAGGTATAGAACTCAACCATAAAACCTTGGTTGCGTTTGGTTATGTGTTGCAATCATCATTCAAACGCAATTTTCAAAACACTTTTCAAAAATTTTAACCAAACACAAACTCAAAATTACTCAAAACACAATTCAAAAATTATTTTTAAAACTCATAACCAAACACACAACTCAAAATTACTCAATACTCAATTCAAAAATTATTTTTAAAACTCATAATCAAATACACAACTTAAAACTCAATTCAAAACTTAAAATCAAACTCTTTCAAACTTTTATTCTTAAAAAAAAAAAAATTAAAAATATATTTTTATTTTGTTTTTTTAAATCATAATTTGAGTATGGAGTCGTATTTTGAGTTATGAGTTTTAAAAAGAGAAAATTTGTTTGGTTATGAGTTTTAAAAAGAGTTTTAGCCACGTTTGTTTGGTGTTGGATGGTATTGGCCCCGTTTGGTAGAGCTGTGGGAAAGTGATTATAGATTATAGCTTAACAGATTATAGCTTACAGCTGTGAGCATAAGCTGGTAACCTGTTTGGTGTAGCTGTGGGATTATAGATTTAAGTTACAGAATAGTGTTTGGTAAATAAGCTGTAAAATAGCTTTTTCTGTATAATTGACTTTTTTGCCCTTATATGATATAAAAATGATAATTTTGTCCTTTTTTTTCAATTTTAATTTTAAAAAATTATTTCAGTAATAAAAGTTAATATAATTAGTATAAACTAATATAAAAAAATTGATACACTTGGTAAAAATGTAATAGTAGTATTATTGTAATAATTTTTTTCCATTATAAATTAATTAGTATCAATTAATTTTTTAATTAGTATCAATTAATACTAAAATTATTAATTAGTATCAATTAATGGCTTAATTAGTCGGAATTACTACTAAAATTATTAATTAGTATCAATTAATATTAATAATTAATTTTTATTAGTATCAAATAATATTAATAATCAACAATTTTTATTACAATTAATAATATAACAATTGTTATTTCTTTAATTTATTATTCTTTTTCATTACAATTAAATTGTGTAATTTATTTAATGGATATAAATTGCACAATTTATTTCAATATTAATAAATTATTTTAATTATTATTTTGATTATTTTTTTTTATTTCAATTTATTTTGTTCAATATTATTTTTATTATTTTTTTTTCAATTTATTTCGTTTAATTCGGTTTAATTATTACAATTAAATCTGTGATGTCATTACATATTATTTTAATTAATGTTGTAATATCAATTTATATCAATTAATTCTGTAATGTTGTATCAATTTATTTTAATTAATGTTGTGATGTCATTACATATTATTTTATTTCAATTAATTTTTCATTACAATTATTTTTTTTTTTTTTTGAAATAAATTGTTTTTCATTTTATTTTGAAAAGTAAATATTAATTCTGAAAAGTAATTTTTTCTTTTTTAATTAACATTAATATTGATTTTTTTCTTTTTTTTTCAATTTATTTTCAATTTATTTTCTAGGGTTTGCAAACCCTAGCTCCGGTGGCACAGATCGACGGCGGCTTTGACAGATCGCGATGGCGGCTTCGCGATGGTTCAAACAGATCGACGACGGCTTCGCGATGGTTCAGACAGAGCTTCGCGATGGCGACGACGGCGTTGAGAGATCGCGATGGTCCAGATCGACGACAGCGTTGAGAGATCGCGATGAACTAAGGCTTCGCGATGGTTCAGACAGAACTTCAGGCCGAGCTTCGCGATCGCGATGGCGACGGCGACGAGGGCGTTGACAGATCGCGATGGTTCAGACAGAGAGACAGAGAGATAACAGAGCTTCACCGGAGAGAGAGAGAGAGAGAGAGAGCAAGGGAGAGAGATCTCTGGGTTCGCCGGAAATCGCCAGACAGAGAGAGAGGAGACAAAAATGAGATTTTTTTATTTATATAGCCGTAATTGTTGAAGTTTTGGAGGGGCATTTAAGTCATTTCATGCCCCTCCAAACAACTGCGCGCTTAATCCGAAATCAGAAGCGTCTCCGGACCAACTTCGCCATTTTGGCTTAAAATGACTTTTTTTAAGCTATAATTTGCAACTTTAATTTTTACCAAACAGATCAGAATGGCTTAATTTAAGCCATAAGTTGAAATAAGCTGAATTTAATTTTTACCAAACAGGCACATTGTCAGTGAGGAGATTATGTGAAATTGTGTTTATTTTAATGATATAGTGATGGGATTGTTAAATTATTTTAATAAAAAATCTAAAAAAAATAATTTCTATATTAAAAAAAATCTAAATCAAATATAAATTTTTTTTTTTTTAAACAATAGGTTGCAATCGAAAAAAAAAATTTAAAAATTAAAAATTAAAAAATAAAATAATAATAATAATAATAATAATAATAATAATAATAATAATAATTGCACTGTTCCAGTTAATTGGTCGGATGACCGACCAGACGTTTGGGGGATATCTGGGCAGATGATCAGGTAAACCCAATCCGCTATATTTCACACATTTTTTGCTGTATTTTTTTAAATATAAAAAAATTGAAAAAAATATTTTTTTTATTTTTATTTTAAAATATTTTATTTAATTTTATAAAAATATTTTTTTAATATTTTAATTTTGTTTGTTATGTGTTTAGTTACGATTTGAGTGTGGAGTTGTGTTTTGAGTTTAAAATATTAAAATTAAAAAAATTAAAATACTTATAAAATTAAAAAAATATTTAAAATAAAAAAAAATTTAAATATCTAAATAAAAAATATATTTTTTAAAAAAATAAAATTTTCTTAAACATTTTTCAATATTTTAAAAAAATAGATCCATAAAATTTAAAATACAACTCAAAATTCAAAAACTCAAAACTCAAAATACAATTCAAAACTCTTTTCAAAATTTAAAATTCAAAAACTCATTTCAAAATTATTTTCAAAACTCATAACCAAACAAATTTTCTCTTTTTAAAACTCAACTCATAATTCTACACTCAAATCATAACTCCACTTTTCAAATCATAATTCTAAAACAAAACCAAACACTACTCTGATCTTTTTGTGTTTATTAAAATTAGTTGAAGCTTGTCGATCAATCACTGTCGATTGGGTTAAACTGAATTTTGCTAACAAAAAGACAAAGAGGAGTAAGAGATAGAGAGAAATTTTTTTTGAACAGATAGAGAGATATTTCTGAAACTTTGAGTGAATGTGTTAGATCTGTTGAATATGTGTTGGATTTGTTTTTTGTGCTTTTGTTTTTGTTTTTTTACATTTGAGCTTAGATATGTTAGATCTGTTGAATATATGTATTAGATTTGGTGTGTAGATGATGATAATGAATCGATAGGATTTTGTTGTTGTTGATGATGATTTTGAATAGATGAGTAAGAGTGAGAGTGAGAGTAAGAGAAGAAATAAGTGAACGAATAGAAATTTTGGAACATATAGGATTTAGTTTGACTTGATATTTCAACAGATAGAAGAAATTAAAAAAATTAAGCAAATAAAATTTCAACATATAAAATTTAGGGAAAATAATTGAACAAATAGGAACAAAATTTGATCAAAAAAGATCATAAAATTAAACAGCTAGGGTAAAAAATTTTGAACAAATAGATATAAATTTAAACAGGTAATCAAAAAAAGTCAACAGATAAAAAAAATTCAACAGATAAATTAAGGGATAAAATTAGAAACAAAATATCCTTCCAAACAAATAAAATGACTTCTCAACAAACTATTTTACAAATGGTGGATTTCTCACAAATAAAAAATATCTGCTGGATCTAATGCCTTATTTCCTCCTTAGATTGGATTTTTCAACAATTTTCTCTTATTTTAATTGTTAAATTTAATATTATATCTATTGCTTTCCCTCTTACATGGTGGATCCAACATATGTGAAAAGGAGTGTTGTAGATATAGATGGCTTTGTATTTATTACTATTTGGATCCTTCTCTTCTATTTGCTTCATATTGTATCTACTTCTTTGGATTCTTCTTTTTTATTGGATTAATATTATAAGGCAAGTTATATCTGTATCTTTTTTTTTCTTCTTGAAAAATCCGAGCAGAGTACTTTAGGTAGTGTTTGGGAGAATTTTCTAAATGTGATTTGAGAATAGGAGTTGTATTTTGAGTTTGTGAGTTTTGGAATTATGATTTGAGTGTGAAAAATTTGTTTGGTTATGAATTTTGAAAAGAATTTTTTGGAAAGAGTTTTGAATTGAGTTTGAAATGAATGATGTGACATATGTATGATATTTAATTCAAAAATTTATAACTCATAACCAAACACACAATCCAAAATCGTATTCATAGCTCATAAAAAATTCTAAAAAATTCTGGAAATATTTTTTAATGTAAAATATAAAAATAACAGGTGTAAAAAAAATTTTAAAAAAAAAAACCAAACACTGTTTTGGTCAACCGGCCGAACGTCCGAGGGACGACCGGGTTAGCCAAATTTTTTCACCTGGAAAGGAGTTTTCAAAAATGGATGTAGAATTAATTTTTGAAAACTACAACCAAACACCACGTGCAAACCAAGAGCCTTTGGAATTGTAATTCCACGTCTTGGTTTGCACGTAGTGTTTGGTTGTAGTTTTCACAAATTAATTTCACACCCACTTTTGAAAACTCCTTCCTAGGTGGAAAATTTTGGCTAACCCAGTCGTCCCCCGGACGTCCGGCCACAGTGTTCGGTTTTTTTTTTTTTTTTTTTTTTTTTTTTTTTTTTTTTTTTACACCTGTTATTTTTATATTTTACATAAAAAAAATATTTTCAGAATTTTTTTTAAAATTTTTTATGAGCTTTGAATAGGATTTTGAGTTGTGTGTTTAGTTATGAGCTGTAAGTTTTTGAATTAAATATCATATGTCACATCATTCATTTCAAACTCAATTCAAAACTTTTTCCAAAATTCTTTTCAAAATTTATAACTAAACAAATTTTCCACGCCCAAATCATAATTCCAAAACTCACAAACTCAAAATACAACTCCTATTCTCAAATCATATTTAGAAAACTCTACCAAACACTACCTAAAGTACTCTGCTCGGATTGTTCATGAAGGAAAAAAAAGATACAGATATAACTTGCCTTATAATATTAATCCAATAAAAAAGAAGGATCCAAATAAGTAGATACAATATGAATCAAATAAAAGAGCAGGATCCAAATAAGTAGTAAATACAAAGCCATCTACATCTACAACCCTCCTTTTCACATATGTTGGATCCACCCATGTAAGAGGGAAAGCAATAGATATAATATTAAATTTAACAATTAAAATAAAATAAAATTGTTGAAAAATCTAATCTAAGGAGGATATAAGACATTAGATCCAGTAGATATTTTTTATTGGTGAGAAATCTACTATTTATAAAATAGTTTGTCAATGCACTTCTCTTTTAATATGTTCAAGTGTGTTACAACTCAACAAATTTTTTTTCTATATATATATTTTTATCATTAAACAAGAAGTGATGCGACTCAAACTAACAAATACAAATTGTTAGTGATGCATGTACATGGGTCCTGCTCCCGTTACTTTATTCAATGAATCTTGATAATAAATCTCTCTTATTGATAACTCTAGCTTTTTTCTTTTCTTTTTTTGGTGGCTTATTCCTCTTAAATACAAATCTGAAATGTATTATGTTTTTCTTTATTTAAACCATGTATTGAAAAAAAAAAATTCCTCTAAACTTGACACTTAAAAAAACTGATCGTGGTGATTCGTGAGTATAGCACAACAATTATGCTCATTTCAAGGGATATTTGGTTACAACAGAATATTTCAGCATTCCAAAATAGTTCCAAGTGAGCAAGAAGAAGTTCAAATTACACGTATCAAGCTTTTTCATCATAGCAGCTTTGGATTCTTCCAAATTTAGTAATAAATAATGCCTCGTAGAAAAATAAGATACAGGCAGTTTTTGGGCTTCAGTTCCATGTCAGTTATCTGAAATTGAAACTGATTGTCTTGGTAAGTGAGATGACCACTCCATTGAATGGAATGTTCCAATATGGCTCAATGATGTGCGGTCCATTCCCCAGTATTACATAGACCAAAGAAAAACCCAAAACAACAAATATAACCCCTACACAATTTGAAGAATTAATGTCAAATATAGCAATTACACTATGGGTTGCAATCTTAGACAACATAAACTGATAAATGATCCACGTTGGTTTTTATGTTTTTCTTGGGTCTAATCTCATCACATAGGGCGCAAAGAAACAATCGAGGGTATCCCGATCATCTATTGTGGCAGGGTACATGTCTCTTTGCCAATTGCAAACTACTGCTGAACTCTCCTAATTAAGAATGATTCTTCTATATCTTAATGTCTTTCTTCCACAAGCTCCGCTAATTTAGTATGACAATATCTCTGTATTGGCTCTTGCTTCCAATCCAATATTTCACACTCAAACAAAGCATAGTGAGATTGACTTTCACTTTATTAAGGAAAGAGTGATTTGCAAGGATCTTAAACTGAAGTTTATTTCCAGCACGGATCCACTTGCTGATTTGTTCACCAAATGCTTGTCCACTATTCAGTATACTCAAGGACAACCTGATGGTCACTGCAATGCCCACCAAGCTTGAAGGGAGGGGTATTAAGGCTTGAGGTTAGAATGTAACTATAGGTTAGTTGAGATTCCGTTAGGAAGCTGTCCATGTGTACAAGTAAGGTAGTTAGATGTGTTTGAGAAGGTGAGTTGGTTATGAATGTTGAGGGGTTTGGTCTATAAATGTATAACATACTACATTCAGTTGTCTCAAGATAATGGAACGAAATTATTATAAAATTGAAAAGAGATACGAAGAATATAATTTGGAGCAAAATATGAATAGCAAGAAGTTGTATAAATAACAAAGAATAGTGTTATTGTCCTTTTTATTATCTCACAATAGCAAACATGTGTTTGCTTTTATAGGCGTAGCAACCAATGCATGAGAACTTGCAATTGTTCATTGACATCATAAATTGCAGTGCATATCTGTAATATAGTGCGGCACCGCCTTTGCTATTTTCACTGCTTTACTGATAATTACCGCCACAAACAATTTTTCTATACTATACGTATTTTGCAACAAAAATATATTTGTCTCTCCTTTACGCTCTCTCTTATGGTAATTATTGGTTTCAAGGGCATGCCCAATTCACATATTGGTTTCTCTCAATCCAATGGGTGAAATGTGTTGTATCTTATGGTAATTACAGTGTTCGATCTATTGGAGTAGTACATTACACCCTTGTGTTTTGTACTTTATTTATTTATTTATTTATTTATTTTTGCAATGTTCTATGATCACTAAAAAAATATACACTTCGTTGCTAATAAAAAAATAGAAAGAAAAGAAAAAGACAGAGAAAGAGATAGTAGCATTGTGACGGATAATGGACTACAACATTAGTTGACAAGTGGTTGTACCCAATTTTTTTGAAGTAGAGCAAAACAGAGTATCAACAGTAATTTTTCTTTCCCCACTTATTACAATTAAAATTAATCTACTTCCAAAGCAGTCTCATTTGGTCAATGCTACTTCCACATTTCCATTGGCATCACTCAATGCTTTAGATGTTGTATCGCCTTCACCACTACCAAATTCCACATCCCCTTCTTCTTTGTTGCTTTCAATTACCTCTTCCAGTGGCTTATAAGTATAAAACCAAGCACATACTATATAATACAAGAGATTTATTACCTGTATACCTCCCATAAGCCAATAATAGTTTTCTAATCTTCCCCTATTGAGGTTTCTATCAGGTAGCCAATTCCTATCATTCCCAGTATATTTATGAATCAATGACACCATCAAGGTACCCATGTAGCTCCCCACCGATATCGCTATCCAGTAGAGCGCTGTAGAAGTGCTTCTCATGCTTTCAGGCGATTGATCGTAAAGAAACTCCATGTGCCCAACAGACAAGAAAACAACAGCTATTCCAGAAATGCAATATTGAGGAAGCAACCAGAAGACGGTTATCGGGATGACAGCAGTGGGTTGGTCCAATAAGTTGTGATCTGCAGCCACTGCTTTCCTCTTCATCTCTACAAGGGCTGAAACAATATTAGCAAGAATGTGAAGCATGATGCCTATGCCCATTCTCTGTAAGCATGTGATGCCTGCATGGTTTCGAGTGAATAAGCGTGCAATGGGCACAAACAGGCGGTCGTATAGGACTAGGCCGATGAGGATAATGAGGATGCTAAAGATTGACAGACTAGCTGGAGGTATTTGGAAGGAGGAGGAGTGGGAGAAGTGACGATCCATGGAGCGAGCTTGCAGTATGATGAAGTTTCCTGAATTTGACTCTGATGCTGCAAGTAGTATTCCAGAAGCCCAGATGGGCAATACTCGAATTATGGATTTCAGTTCCTCTACTCGATGGACAGTCGATAGTCTCCAAAGGTTTGAGGAGTTTTGCTCTTTTGCATCATCTTCGGTTACAATAGCAGCTCGATCAAGCCACCTTCAAAAATTAGCATAAATTACCAAGACATATACTCTCACTTAAGTCCACGTCTTTAAACTAACGAAGTATGGAAAAATGTATATTAGTATTAAGATTGATGTGCATAATCTCAAGGTCAATTCATTCCACCGTTTACATTTTGGCAAAGCATATATATATTGATTCCACCTTAACAAGCAAAGTTTTTTTCATTGGTTTAATTAGTCAAAAAGTGATTAAAAAATCTTAAACCAAAAGAACCCTTTAGTTCATGTTCATGTAGCATAGCGTAACTTGTAAACCAAATCAAACCAAACTAAGTCTTAAATCCTATTAAATGGGATCGGCTGTATGAATCCTTCTTCTTTACTCGACTCTATCTAAGGTCATTTCGTTAGTCAAAAGTAGCATAACTTATATTTATTAAAAATACGACATATATATAATTTAATTTTTTAAATATAATAAGATTAAAAGAATAAAATATTACGCTTAACATTCATTTTAATTTCTTTATTTTTAATTTTACATATTTTTAAGTCTTATAATTATAAAACATTATTTACAATATATCCTATCATCTCTCATTTTATTGATATTACCAGTCCTAAAGTTACAAAATTAATAGGTCTTTGAAAAAAAAAACTGTGGGAAATAATCTTACTTGAACTGATCAGTGTGTAGAAGCCTTCCAGTGGAAGAAATAAGAGCATCAAGCTCTCTATTTTCATACAACTTTCCTAGATCTTCAGGTGCAACTTCTTTCCTCTTTTTCCAAGCAGCAACAATTACTTGAGCCAATCTGACAAATGGACTGCCTCCTGGTTTTATTTTCTTATAAAGAGGAGAGCCCAAAACATAGACTACTGTAGAGAAAGCCATGATAATGGTTGGGATTCCCAAACCCAGACCCCACCCTACATTCTCTTGGACATAAACCACAATTGCTAGAGACATGAGTGAGGACAGACTCATGCTGAAAAAATACCAGTTGAAGAAGTTCCAGCTCCGAGCCTCGACCTTGGATTTGGTCATGTCGAATTGATCGGCTGCGAAGGTGATGACGTTCGGCCTAATGCCGCCTGCACCGATTATTAAGAAGAAGAGGGAGAGATAAAGAACCCATAGCTGTAAAGATGAGGCTTCCTGGCAGTTCTCTTGAGTAGGGCATGGAGGAGGGCGAAGTTGTGGCAATATTGCTGATATGGTGATGCTCACCAATCCCTGTGCCAAATTGTTTTATCATTATTATAACAAACTACTTGGATAAACTACTAGACATAAGGATATGTACCCGCCTGTTTTTATCAATAAGATCGATTAATTGGTAAAAAGTTTATTTTTGTTCGCCCATATCTTATTTGGTTCAAAATTTATGTATTTATTTTTTGGCGATAAGGACATAAATTGAAAATTCATTAAAAAATTGGTTGAAAGTCTAATAGTAGTGAGGTGTATAGATAAGTGACATTAGACAGATAAATGAATATGTGACATACGTAGAGATATATGACATTTGAACAAATAATCAAACAAGCAAATAAGAAAAGATTTTTCACTAATTAACCCTATTAATATGCATTCCAGTCTAATATTTTTCTGTTTAGTGAAAATTTGTAAGAAATTCATTTATGTATAATAACATTAGGCAACTATATATCATGCATAATAGTTATAACAATAATAATAACAAGGGCAAATCATATTTGTGGTCCTTGTAAATTAATGTACATTTGTATAAATTTAGTCCTTAGACCATCTCCAAAGGAGAATCAAATCCAGCATCAAATTCAAAATTTGATGATAAACCCAATTTTTTCCAATTTTTTGAGCTCCAACGGTTTCATCAAATCGATACCAAATCGAGAATTCAGCAAATCTGGTATCAAAATGAGAACACGCGAAGCATTTCAGCAAAACACTGTTCCTGACCGTTGAGAATTACGAACCGGTTGACCATCCGGGTGACCAACCGGTCGCCCCGGAAAAAAGTTCAAAAGGTTCACTTTTCGGTTCAAACTAGTCAAAAAAAAAAAAAAAAATTTTTTTTGCCTAGGTGGTCGACCACCCGGTCGACCGGCCGGTTGACCACCCGGTCGACCACCCAGAAGTTCAAAAAGTTCAGAACAAAGGGTTCAAACCGGTAAAAAAAAAAAAAAAAAAAAAAAAATTTGGCCTTTACCGGTTGACCGGCCGGTCGACCGGCCGGTCAACCAACCGGTTGCCCGGCGCAAATTTGATGCAACAAATTTGATGAAACACCGTTGGAGCGCGACGTACCAAATTGAGGAAATCACCCTTTTTCGCATCAGATTTGATGAAAAAAAAGGTTAACCGTTGGAGATGCTCTTACAGTTTTAATTATATTAATTTTGCCTTATCATCATTTCGTAACGATAAAATTATTCAAATTAAAACTAGAAAGATCAAAGTGAAATTTCCGTTCAAATTAGAGAAACTAGTAATGTAATTTATCTTTTTGTAACCAAAATAGCTCATAAATATCTAGAGAGAAAGAGACCAGTTGATAAAAAATGGAGCCGATGAGGATGGTCCAGAATCGGCCTGCGAAAGAGTCGGCGATGAGAGCACCGATGAGAGGCATGAAACTGGAGGCGCCACCAAAGTTTGTGAGGATGTTGGAAGCCTTTACAATGGGGAGGTTCAACTTTTGGATCAAGTACGTTATCAAGTTCGCTGCTACCCCTACCGTTGCTATTCTATCACACATTTCATTTACTGTCAACAAAACAAATTCAACATCATCATCACATTAAGTAATTAATTAATGAGCTACCTGTAATCAAATATTTCATATGGTATTAATTTGGAGCATGTTTTTACAATTAATTAGTAATGAACTTGTTGGTTATAGTGCGTCAAGTGTGTGTATGTTGTTTTTCTTTTATAATCAACTAGCATATCACCCGTGCTATGTACGGATTGTGTTTACAATTATCTATATATGTGAATTGTGATTTTTAAATATATTTTTTTTTTAAATGTCTTCTTTTTTTTCCTTTTTTATATTATATTAAAGTTTAATATTTTGATAATAATCATATATGTTAGACTTTTCAAGGAATTAAATGTCTTTTTATTTTTATTATATTATATTAAAGTTTAATATTTTGATAATAATCATATGTGTTGGACTTTTCAAGAAATTCTTTTTATACTTGTTCTTAATGCATTAAAGTGTTATTATAAGGAATAATAATCATATGTGTTGGGACTTTTCAAGGAATTCATGTGTTGGATTTCAAAAAAAAAAATTTATGCTTGATCTTAATGCATTAAAGTGTTATTATGAGGGTAAGACTTGAGGGTTGGGAGAAGTTAATAAATGCTAAGTTTTTTTTTTTTTTTAAATCAAAAAATCAAGAAATTTAGATTGGGAGATTGGAGCTCTCACAAGACTTGGGACTAAAAACCCCCTTTTACTTAATATATAGTATAGATTTACACACATTTTGATTAATTTTGAAATTCTAAAAGAAAAATGTTTTGGACCTCGAATCTGGGAGGCCCCGAATCCCCCTAAGCCCAAAACGACGTCGTTTTGGGCTTAGGCTTTTTTTTTTTTTTTTTTTTCTTCTTTTCTGCCATTTTTGACGCAGAGGAAGAAGAGGAAGAGGGAGGGAGGGAGGGAGAGAGAGAGAGAGAGAGAGAGAGAGAGGGGGGAGAGAGGCGTCGTCTCGCCGTCCGATCGTCGCTCGCCGACGCTCGTCGCAGCCGCCCGATCATCGCCCGCCGTCGCTCGTCCCAGCTCCAGCTCGTCGCAGCTCCGGCTCTGCCTCGCCGCAGCTCCGGCTCTACCTCGCCGCCCCGACCTCCGCCCCTGCCTCATCCCCGAGTTTATTGGCCCCCTCCCCTCCCCTCCCCTCCACCTCCTTCTCTTCCTCCCCTCCCCCTCCCCCTCCCCCTCCCCTTCCCCCATCTTCGTCTCCGTCTGCTGAAAAAAAAAAAAAAAAAAAAAATTAAAACCATGAAACGACGTCGTTTCATGGTTTCGGGGGATTCGGGGGACCTCGGATTCGAGGTCCCAATCGCGATTGATTCTAAAATTAACAATAAAACAAACTTCGAAGGGCCCTTTGAAATAATATTACGAACTCGAGTTTCGAGATCTTTTTCTCAAATCTTTACTGTTCAACTAAGTTTTTAGTATTTTTGTTTTCAAGTTTAATGATGCTCTCTACCATATTGACAAACATGTAAATTCGGAATTCATTTGAGAAGTGATTTTTTTAATGAATTTTTTAATTTTTAATTAAAATATGATGTAAAAAAACTAGAATGTTTAGAAATGATTTTTTTGACTCTTTACACACACACACAAAAAAATGCTCAAAAGTAGAGAAAATAAAAAAATAAACACAAAATTAACTTTTTTATATAATTTTTAATTTTTTAATTTTTTAATTTTTTTTAATGATTTTTTGATATTTTAACTAAAATAATATCATCCCAAACCGACCCTAGTATGAGCAGACACATATTAAGGAGACCAATAACGTAGGCAAGGTTAGTAGAGACCTGACCAAAATATAATGTCTAAATTCAGTAATATTACAAATTCAAATTTAATTATGTAAAAATTATCTACAATTATCATTTTGTAAGTCAAATTTATTTTAGGAAAATTTACCGATTAGTCCTAGTTTCTGAAAAGTTGAACCATTTAGTTCTAAAAGTTTTCTTATGCTCCATTTAGTCCTATTTGCACATCAATCTAATGTTCGAAACATTAATCTGATGTTCGAAATCTAATGTTCGAAACATTAATCTAATGTTTGAAACATTGTAATGGGACCTTTCAGTCTATAAGAAAACTTTTAGGACTAAACAGTGTATAAATTATTAATTTGGAATTTATTGGTGCATCCCCCTTTATTTTACACATAGATCCACAATATGCAAATTTAAAGGCAAATTACAACGATAATCCCTGTATTTTACCCCTTGTGTCATTTTAGTCTCTATACTTTCAGTTGGCTTGATTTTAACCATGAATTTATGATTTTGTCTAAATTTGATCCAATTGATTAAACTCTTAATATTTTTTTATAAAAAATACATATATAAGTGTCACGTGTCATATTTTTTAAAGAAAAATTATAAACTTACTCAACTCAGTTAGTTAATCTTAACTAATTTAGTGATAATTTTTCTTAAAAAAAACAATAACGATATTATTAATTGGATCAAATTAAAACAAAATTTAAAATTAAGGATCAAAATTAAATCAATTAAAAATTTATTGATCAAAATGACACAAGAAATAAAATATAAATACCATTTAGTATAATTTTCCGAAATTTAATGTCCACCACCACATAACCACCTACTTAAAAAATTATGAGTAGGTAAGTTTAGGATTCCATCTAAATTAGGATATATTTTTTAAGGAGAATTGCATGTAAGTGGTGGTTAGGAAAAATATTTACAAACAAAATATAGATATATATATATATATATATATATATATTAATAATTAAAATTAGAAAAAATTATTTATAAGTCCTATTAGGGAGACTTATGCTAAATATGGTCCTACTAAAAAACTTATGTTCCCATAAGTCCTGTGAAAAGTTTGTTGACACATTTACCCTCCATATTAGTTGTTAATATCATAAATAATAGTAAAACCATATATAAGAAATTGAATGTTACCATCGATCATATCTATATAAACGTAACGTAACGTGACACCTATATAAACGTAACGTGACACCTATACGTAACGTGGCACCTACATAAACATAACGTGACATATCTACATAAACGTAACATAGCGTGACACCTATGATCTATGGCAACATTTAATTTCCTATATAGAAAATTGAATATTACCATAGATCATATTTATATGAAACGTAACGTGATACCAACATAAGCCAGCAACATTTTCACATTCAATTTAAAAAAATAAAAACTCATTAAGTTTGTGAAACGTAACGTGACACGATACGTTACGTTTATGTAGGTGTCATGTTACGTTACGTTTATATAGATGTCACGTTACGTTACGTATATGCAGGTGTCACGTTACGTTACGTTTATGTAAGTGTCACGTCACGTTACGTTTATGTAGGATTTTGTGGAATACATTCCTATTTAAATAGGACTTGAGATTCTATAAGAAATTACACAGGACTTAGCCTAGCATAAATGTCTAAAAAAAGACTTATAAATAAGTCTCTCTTAAAATTATAAATTATAAATTTTTCTACCATTGTGTAATAATTTTTCAAAACTTACCCTGAATGGTAATTTCTCCTCTTTTTTATTCATAATTCTACAAGTATACCGTTAAACTAGCCACACTTAGCCATGGTTTGGATTACATACTTCTTTGGTTTTTAATTAGAAAAAATTATAATTCAGTATAGCGGCAGAAAAATAATTACAAAGTTATTGAAAAACTTATAAATTTAATTAAAAAAAAAAAACTTTAAATTATTTTTCTGATACTACTGACATGTAATAATATCCCCTTTTAATTATTCGTTTGGTATCACTTCAATTTTTTTTACCAATAAGTCCAGTTTCAACTTTTAATAATAAATTTTTTATTATAAAAATATTTAAAAAATACAACTTAACTAGTTACAGTTCTCATATTATAATTCAAGAAAAGGTTGGGACCCCTAATGGGGAGACCCCCAGCACCCAGTGGCTAGTATCCCCACTGGGTGCTAATTGGTCAGAAATTATTATTATTATTATTATTATTTTTCCCTTCAATCATCAATCCCACGTGTGTGTGTGGGCGGTGGTGGGGGTGGGAAAGGTGTGGGAGCCTCTATCAAAGTTCTTATAATTCAATAGGTAAGGAAGTTTAAATAGGTTAGGAAGTGAGTGCAATAAATAAGGTATAATACTTTCAAACTCTCTTTAACATATACCCGTTAACAAGGCCCATAAATTAAACTCACTAACAAAAGTCAAAATCTCTCAATCATTTATTATTTTAATAATTTTTTTAGCATAATGTTAGGTATTATGAAAAAAATATTATAAAAATGGTCATAAAAGATTCTCCACCGTTAAATTACACATACAAGAAAACACCACACACTAATCAAAAGAGGAGAAATCTTCATGAAAGATTTCATGATATTTTTTTCATGATATTTTTTTACTATCATTACTAATACCAAATGATCGTTCACAAATACAAAATATGCATTTAAAAAGTCTCAACAAAATTTCATTATCAAAACAAATGACAAAAAAAAATATAAATAAATAAATAAGTTCATTGACTTATGAGTAAATAAGTCTAATCCATAGAACTTATTGATAATTATCTCTAAATTATTTTAATTTTTTCAATTTTGTTCTTAAAATTTACAATTCAAGTCAAATTGATTTTTTTACCAACGGCGGTCTAAATCGTTAATAATATAATTAGATAGTGTTAAAAGTATGTGTTAGTTGACACTTTGGTTCTAAATATTAATTTTTTCAATTTCATTTTTTAATGCGTACATATTAAATTTATAAATTATATTTGTTGTCTATTTTTTAGAGAAAAACTTGATAAAATGAAAACGTTACAATTATAGGATCGATCTAATTTTTTTTATAGATGATATACACTAACGACCTTACAAAATGAATAGCTAGGATCATCGAAACCGGATACCTCACGAGCCCTTTAAATTCTCTAAAATTCATATTTAAACTTAAACTTAAGAAAAGTTAAACCCTAAACGAATTAATAACACGAGGTAGAACATGAAAATAAGAACTTACTGACTATAAACGGCATGGTTTTCATTCCACCAAGCTTTTGATCCTTCCCCTCCTTGTTTGTAAGCTTATTATTCTCCTCCTCCCCATTAATTCCAGTCATGTTCTTCTCAGCTAGAACCATCTTGTTCTCCATCTAATATCACAAGGTGAGTAAGAGTTCTAAAACGCACTATTTATGGGCAACTAGGTTACTAGGGGATGATTAGAGAACAAGAGAGCGAACCACTAAATTTTTAATAATAATTAAGAAAAATGGATTGGGGACCCAGGAATTGACTTCTTTGGCTTGTGATGTTGTGGTGCCTTGTGTTCAAATTTTATTGAGGTTGTCATTACTGTGAAATTATTCTGTATGTGTTGTCTCCTTGAAATGAGGAGATGTTCGTATTTGATCAGAAAATTATATGTTTATTGAATTTTTATACATAATTCGTAATAGGAATGATATACTAGTGACATTTGTGAAAATACGAGCACAATGATAAATATTTTCATTGTAAATGACTGAATTATAATATGTCAATCAGTTTATATGAAAATTGAACGAATTGAACTAGCTCAGTTAACCACTCTTATATACTCTCAACTAAGAGATCTGGTTAATTTTGTTACGGACAAAAATTGACTATTCACTATAAGAGAATTTTTGTTTTTTTAAATTTATTATAGGCTCTTTCTTATAATTGTTGTTGGTGTTGAACTTTCAATTTGACTCGTTAGACTTTCTTATGGGGTTGATTGTCTAATTTAACAGAATATTTGTAAATACTCTATAAAAATTTGTAATTCTGTTTGTACAAGATGTAAGTGTTGTATTCCGCTTTTATTTGCTTACAGCCAACTGGTGTGACTTTTATAATTTGTATGGGTAATTACACTTGGATCCTTCAAATATGCATTTTATTTTATTTTGCTCCTCAAATTTTAATTATTATAATTTTATTTCTAAAGGATTAAATAAGGGTGATGCTACAGAGCTCGAAAGCCCTTCCCCCCCCCCCCCCCCCCCCCCCGGAATCCCCCGAATTCGAAGAAGAAGAAGAAGAAGAAGAAGAGGAGAAGGAAGAAGAAGAAGAAGAAGAAGAAGGACTGGACTGGAGGGGCCACATCAACCGGGCAGGGGGCGGAGGGGGTGGAGGCGGGCGGAGACGATCGCCGACGAGCTGCGAGCTGCGACGATCTGCAAGCTGCTCCGATCGCCGACGATCTGCAAGCTGCGACGAGCTCTCTTCTCTCCCTCTCCCTCTTCCTCTTTCTCTTTCTCTCCCTCTCCCTCCGTCTCAGACGCTCGACCTGCATGAAGAAGAAGAAGAAAAGAAAAGAAAAAAAATAATAATGCCCCAAACGACGTCATTTTGGGCATTAGAGGGATTAGGGGGGCTCATTTTCGAGCTCTCAACCATTATTCATTAAATAATTGTTGAAGTAATTCTCATCGTCAAAGGGACGTCTATTTCTTACTTGATTTTCTATCATGTCAGTTCTGTTTTGATTGTATTTCTTACTTGATTGTATTTCTTACTTGGGCTTGTTTGGTTTGTTTTTCAGAAAAATTTTTAGGAAAAATTCTCTACAAATAAATTTTCAAGAGTAATCAAACTAAGTAAATTTTTTCAAAAATAATTTCAAAATTTTATTTAGTTACCTACTTTTCAAAATCATTCTCTCTCTCATACACATCAAATCAATCACTTTTTTTAAAACTCTCTCTCCAAAATAATTTTTCAAAATCATTTCTGAAAAAAGACAAACTAAACAAGTTTTCGTACTTTTTATCTCAAAAATTCTTTTACAAATACAAACCAAACACACCCAGAATCTAGTCCTGTATGAACTACAAAAGACAACAAAGTCTAAACTTTACATATTTTCCCCAATCTTGAGAATCTTTTTGCCGGCTAATCATATATATATTTTTCTTTTTTGTTAATTTCACTTTGGATTCTTAAAATTTGTACAGAAAATGAAATTTTTATATTTGATCAGAAAATGATATGTTTATATTTGGATTCTTGAGGAGATGTTCATATTTGATTAAAAAATGATATTTTATTGAATTTTTACACAGAATTCATAATAAAAATGACATATTAGTGATACAGCAATGATAGAGACCCCCTTTGTAGAGGATCCCTACAATCCCCTTTGTGATCCACACCATTCATGATGTGGACCCCACACATACATGAGTGGGCCCCACACATCATGAATGGTGTAGATCAGTAAGGGGGTTGTGGGGGTCCTCCACAAAGGGGGTCTCACTCATTTTTCTTAGTGATATTTGTGAAAGTACGAGTACAATGATAAATGTTTTCATTGTAAATGAATGAATCATAATATGTCAAACATTCTGTATGAAAATTGAATCAATTGAACTAGTTCAGTTAACCACTCTTATACACTCTCAACTAAGAGTTCATGAGTTAATTTTGTTATGGACAAAAATTGACTATTTGCTATGAGAGAGTTTTTATTTTATTTTTTAAAAATTTATTGGATAAATTACAAACACGCCTGAGGTTTACTTAAATTACAAATTACCTTTGTGATTTTAGAAATTACATTATGCCCTTTAAGGTTTCTAATTTCATAATAAATAAATCCTTTTTATTAATAAATCATCAAGTTAATTAATAGTTTTTAATAATGTTAAAATTTTATTTCAATTAATAATTCGGACAATTTTATTATTATATAGGTAAACAGTTAAAAATTTTACTTTTTCAATTAATTCTGTTAAATAAAAAATTATAATAAGGAGGTATTTTTAATTATTCAAATCACATAGTGTAATTCGTATTTTAAACAAATCTCAAGAAGTATATTTGTAACTTATCCAAATTTATATTATAGGCTCTTTCTTATAATTGTCGTTGGTGTTGAGCTTTTAATTTGAGTCATTAGACCTTCTTATGGGGTTGATTGTCTAATTTAATAAAATATTTGTAAATATTATGTCTTCGTTTAGAATGTGAGTTGACTTTTTAATTTTTTTAGCTATGGTAGTCTAGAGTTAAAAAATCTCATTTGAGATACTTTTAGACTTTTTTAATTTTTGTAAGAGAAAAAATAAAATTATGATTTAAATATGATGTTTTATTTTATTAATTTTTTAACTTATTTTATTTTTTTTTGACTATTTTAACCTAAACTTTTTATACCAAACAAAGCCTATAAAAATTTGTAATTCTGTTCGTACAAGATGTAAGTGTTGCATTCCACCTTTATTTGTTATAGCCAACTGGTGTGACTTATAGTATGTACGGGTAATTACGCCGAAAAATGTTGAGATTCCTTTTTTTTCTTAATTCTCACGCATTCTCAATGTATTAGAACATTTTTAACGGTAATAGACATTTTACATATCTAAATATTATTATAAAATATATATTTTATTTTGCCTATCAACTATTTCATGTTTTTACTCTAACCGTGCTCTTTATTTTAGCTATTTATCTAAATACTATTAATTTTAGAAAATGTCACATCAGCAATAAAGATGGAGAGAAATAATCCTAAGAGCATCTCCAATGATAATAGGCATTTTACCTATCTAAATATTATTATAAAGTATATATTTTATTTTGCCTATCAACTGTTTTATGTTTTTACTCTAACCATGCTCTTTATTTTAACTATTTATCCAAATACTATTAATTTTATAGAATGCCGCGTCAACAACAAAGATGGAGGGAAATGATCCTAATGATTGAATACATTTTGCCTAGCGTTGAAGGCTAGCTACATGTAGCTAATGAATATGAGTTGAACCAAAATGCCTAATCATATGCCTAGTGCATTGGCATTGAAAAAAGTGAATTCTACTAGGCATTTTAACTAACAAGTATTATATGCCTAGTGCATTGGAGATGCTCTAATGATTAAATACATTTTGCCTAGCCTTGAAGGCTAGCTACATGTAGCCAGTGAATGTGAGTTGAGCTAAAATGTCTAATCATATGCCTAGTGTATTGGAGTTGAAAAAAATGAGTTATACTAGGCATTTTAACTAACAACCATTATATACCTAGTGGGTTGGAGATACTCTTAGGATTAGTAAATTTTTTGCTTTTATTTTTTTTTTCTCTTATCACTCACTGACATGTGTCTGTGAGAGGTTGTGGGGATCAAGAAAAAATAGAGTCTCTATCATTTTTTATAATTACACTTTAATCCTTCAAGGATGCATGTTATTTTATTTTGTTCCTCCAATTTTAATTATTTTAATTTTATTTCTAAAGGATTAAATAATTGTTAAAGTAATTCTCATCATCAAAGGGATGTCTATTTCTTACTTGATTGTCTATCATGTCAGTTCTGTTTTGAAACACCACTAAAGACAAAGAATCTAGTCCTCTCTCTATGAATTACATAAGACAACGAAGTCTAAACTTCACATATTTTCCTCAATCTTGAGAATCTTTTTGCCGGCTAATCATTTCTTTTGTATGGTTAATTTCACTTTGGATTCTTAAAATTTATATTTTGTATTGTGCATCTGAATGGTATTTTAAAAAGTTGGTAAAAAGTTAATTTTTTAATTTTTTGACTTTTTTGATAAAAAATAAGTTATTTTGAGTAAAAAAATTGACTTTTTTAACTAAAAAAATTAAAAAGTAAAAAAACTGACTTTTTACCAATCCTCTCAAAATGCCCCTGTATTACAAATGATAACCAATTCACCATTAAAGTGTTTAGGCTCTATGTTTATCAGAGCATCTCTAAAAGATGAGGTAAAAAGTTTACGTGGTGTTTTGGGGAGTTAATAAAAAGTTAATTTTTTTATTTTTTAACTTTTTTAAGTGACTTTTATGACAAAAAAAACTGGATTGTTTTTTATTAAAAAAAATTGACTTTTTTAACTTAAAAAATTAAAAAGTCAAAAAACTTATTTTTTACCATTATTCCCAAAAGACTCCTATACGAGGCATTCTTATTACTGGTGAAGTTGATTTTCTATTGTCTAACTCTAACCCACTCTTTCAAAGGGGGAAGTTTTTAATGGCCTATTGAAGCATTATTCTCTCTCTATGATGTCGAAGGCCCTCCCTCACATCAACACCGACCTCAGTGCCTCGCCCAACTTCGAAAAATCTTCTGAGGAGGAAGATCACCTAATCAGGAGCACGAAGAAAATCAAAAGTGCAAACCTAGGGGAGGACCAGCCGATGGACCCAAAGATAGGTATGGAAACGGAGGAACTCGGGGAAAACTCCAGATTGCCAGATCCAGCCCCCCCCAACCCTCCCCACCTAAATCCTTCAAGGCAGCTCTCACCGACTCTAAGCCTAAGGCTTATTTCTTTGATGACAGAGTTGAACTTCTCTCGTCCGATGAGGAGGATGAACAGCAAGAGGAGCAGGGGGTAAATTCTACTACTGAGGTCTGCCACTCAGTCCATATGGGCTTCCCCAAGATTTCGCTACCAAAAAAACTATTAGAAAAAATTAGAAAGCCCTGGGAAAGCTCTCTCATTGTCAAGCTTCTAGGAAAGAACATCGGCTACAGAATGCTCTGTACAAGAGTGAGAAATCTCTGGGGTCTTCAAGGTGAACTCAATGCCATTGATTTGGGGAACAACTACTTCCTCTTTAAATTCTCTGAAAAGGAAGACTACACTAATGTCTATACAGGGGGCCCATGGGTTATCATGGATCACTATCTCACGGTGAGACGCTGGGAACCAAACTTCAAGCCATCGGAAGCACTCGAAACCAAAACCGCTATCTGGGTTCGGTTTCCAGAGCTTCCGATTGAATATTACCAGGACAAAGTCTTATTTGCCATTGCCAAATCTCTTGGTAAACCCCTCAAAATTGACTGGACCACAGCAATGGCCACCAGGGGGAAATTTGCTAGAATCTGTGTTGAAATGGATCTTACCAAACCGCTCAAACCCAAATTCATTCTAGAAGGTAAATATTATAATATAGAATATGAATCATTACACTCATTCTGTTTTTTTGTGTGGCAGGGTCGATCATCGCAAGGAAGCATGCCGGTTTAAGGAGCCAACCCAACCAACGGCGGGAAGAAACAAACTAGCCGTTTCAGGTGAGAGCGTCCCAATCCCAGACAAGTCTGTAACCAACGGCAACCTGCAAATGCAGCCTGAAGAGGAAACATCTTTTGGCCCTTGGATGCTAGTGACCAAACGGGGACGGAAGCCAATCCCGAACAAAAATAGCCCAGACTGGTCTGGCCCAATCCACAAAGCCAATAGGTTCAAGTATCTTGAAGATAATCAAGGTGGGCCAGGCAGACAAGGCCGTGGCAGGAAAACCACAAGAACAGGTGCTGAGAAAGACCAATCTGAGACATTAAGAACGGAAGAGGCGATAACCCAAACAGAGATACCAACCCCTCAAATGGGCTCTACCCCATCTCAAGACACCAAAGGTAAAACCAAAATTGGTCAGGCCCATTCCACACCTCAGCAAACACATTCCCAGCTGCAGTTACCAACTAGTTCGATTCCAATGGAAGAGTGTTCATCACACCATCCTGAGGAAATGGTGTCAGTGGTTTCAGACTGTTATCAATCAGGCACGCCCAGCTATATCATTGACCATCAGGTACCCACTAACCCTACTGATACCAACTGTCCTGAGAGCTATCCCACACGGCAAACTGACTTAACCATGGTAGAGGCTACCCACAAGCATGATCATGTGGATTTTTCAATACCCACACCATCCCATACCTCTACTTTAGAAAACCACCAACAGATAGAACCAGTTCCCCCTGACCCTGGGGAGTTGCAAGATGGAGAGCCACGATCCACCAACCCCAACCAGCCTAGAGGTGCAACAACATCTGAAACAGACCAATGCTGTGGGCCTGTTGTTAGAACCAGAGAGCGAAGCAATTCACCTCGTCGCTTTCGTTTGGTGGATAGAGCAAATACGGTTGACAATCGAGCCAAGTTGGGAGAACAACCCTATGAAACCATTTCACTCGATCCAAATGGCCTCCATGCGAGCAGTGGAGGACGATCACCGGCGGATACGTAGTATCCTTAAAGATTGGGTAACTGATTCTTCACATCCCTTCCCCTCTATGGATTTGCTCAAATTATTATTTTGGAATTGCCGCGGTGCTGGCAATAAAACCTTTAAGCGAAATCTTGTTGAGATCCTTAGATCTCATAAACCAGAAATTCTGATTCTTATGGAGACCAAAATTACATTTAGCAAAATGGGTAACTTTTTTACTCGTCTGGGCTTCACTGCTTCAACTATTGTCGACCCCATAGGCAGAGTTGGTGGGATTTGGCTGCTTTGGGACACCACCCAGGTCAATGTTAGAGCATCCTCAGTTGGCCCTCAAGTTATCCATGCCACAGTCCACAAGGAGGATTACGAGGAATGGGTTCTAGCTGCAGTCTATGCCAGCCCTAATCCAGTGTTGCGAGCAAATCTATAGAATGACCTTGAGGAAGTGGCGGACAGTATGGACAAACCTTGGTTGGTGGCAGGAGACTTTAATGATTTTGCCAATCAAAGTGAACGAAGAAGCTACTCAGTAAACCAGAGTTCGACTCGACCTCAGAAATTCCTGGAAAGAATTAACAACTGTAACCTGATGGATTTAGGCAGTTCAGGACCCAGAATGACCTGGACAAACAATAGACAGGGGCTGGCCAATACTATGGAAAGGTTGGACAGAGCTCTTTGCAATGAAGATTCGCGAACAATGTTTCCAGAAGCAACTGTTAAAGTCTTACCAAGGACATATTCGAACCATTCCCCTCTTGTTGTCTACACACAAGGTATGCATTCTCTTAACCCCCTCAATAGACCCTTTCGTTTTGAGGCTGCTTGGATGTCTCATTCAGATCTCCCTAATATTATTACCTCTTCCTGGACTGATATGCATAACAATTTACTCGATTCCACTTCTGAATTCACTATTAGAGTCAAAAAGTGGAATAAGGAGGTCTTTGGAAATATTTTTAAACGAAAACAATGGCTTCTTGCTAGAATTGAAGGCATTCAAAAAGCTATGTCCAACTCCTGTTCCCATAACCTCTTAACTCTGGAAAAAGACCTCATTAAATCTTACAATACCACCCTTTTACAAGAGGAAATGTTGTGGTTTCAAAAATCCAGATCTCAACACATTCTGCTGGGTGATAGAAACACAAAGTTTTTCCATGTGTCCACTATCTCCAAACGCAGAAAACTCAAGATAAATGCCCTTAAAGATGATGAGGGTAACTGGGCTACTAACCAGGAGGGAATCAAAAGTATTATCCTTGCCTATTTTGCTAATCTGTTTCAATTTGAACATGTTCAATCTCTTACCCATTGGAACAATATTGCCACCACCTTCTTTACACTGGACGACAATGAGGTTCTGTTGAAGCCTATCACCAATGCTGAAATTCTTAGTGCTGTTAAAAGTATAGGGGCCTTTAAAGCTCCTGGTAAGGATGGAATCCAAGCCCTGTTCTATCAGAAATATTGGCATATTGTGGGCCATTCTGTTTGTGAGTTTGTTCAATCTTGCTTCCAGAATAAGAAGGTTCCTGAGGAAGTTAATGAAACCCTTATTGTTTTGATCCCTAAACTTGAGAACCCTGAACATATAAAACAATTTAGACCCATCAGCCTCTGTAATGTCCCTTACAAGATAATCACCAAAATTATTGTGGGACGAATTCGACCTCTTTTAGACACTCTCATTAGCCCAAACCAGAGTAGTTTCATTCCGGGGAGAAGTACTACTGATAATATCATCATCACTCAAGAGATTCTTTACACCCTTAGACACTTGAAAGGGAAGAAAGGGGGTATGATTTTTAAAATTGACCTGGAAAAGGCCTATGATAGGCTTTCTTGGGACTTCATTAGGGACACTCTCCAGGAATTTAAACTTAATGACAGTTGGATTGAATTGATCATGAATTGTGTTACTAACTCCCACTCTTCCATTCTCTGGCATGGGGAGATTGTTGAGGGCATTCATAATGGAAGGGGAATCCGTCAAGGAGATCCTTTTTCCCCTTATTTGTTTGTTCTCTGCATGGAGAGGCTTTCTAATATGATCAATTTGAAGGTGGAAGCGGGAGCTTGGAAAGGCATTAAAGCTTCTAGGAATAGCCCTGCTCTTACCCACTTATTCTTTGCTGATGACCTTATCCTTTTTGCTGAAGCTAATGCTAGTAACTGCCATATTATCATGGAAGTTCTGAGTGACTTTTGTGCGATATCTGGTCAGAAACTAAGTCTTCAGAAATCCAAGCTATTTGTCTCTAAGAATATGCCCTGTCACTATGCTAGATCTCTGAGTTTTCAGTGCGGCATTTCCCTTACCCAAGACTTAGGCAGGTACCTAGGATCACCCTTACTCCATAATAGGATCAATAAGAGCTTATTTAATGGGATTCTTGAGAAGCTGAAACAAAGACTGTCTGGATGGAAGGCTAGGCAACTATCCCTCGCTGGTAGAACCACCTTAATTCAAGCTGTTACATCTGCCATCCCTAGCTATAATATGCAAACCATGGAGTTGCCTAGGAAATTCTGTGATGAGGTGGATAGGATCAATAGGAACTTCCTCTGGGGAGATACTGACACCAAAAAAAAGGTCCATCTGATTAACTGGGATACTGTTTGTAGAACTAAGAAAGAAGGGGGTCTGGGCCTCAGAAAGGCTAGGGATAACAACGCTGCCTTATTAGCTAAACTGGGCTGGAAAATCCTAACTGACCCAAACAAACTTTGGTGTAAAGTGCTCCAAGCCAAATACCTCAAAAATAATAGCATTTATGACTGGCCTATGAAAAGGAGAGCATCTCACATTTGGAAAAGCATCTGTAAATGTAGGACCATTCTCAGAAAGGGGGTGAAATGGAATGTTGGTAATGGAGAGAGCATTTCATTATGGTATGACTGGTGGTGTGGCCAGCAACCCCTTGCCCACTAATATAATTCCTCCCAGGTTATTGAGCGGGACAAGGTGAGCTTATTATTGAACGAAGAAGGGAATTGGAACACTGACTACATCGCTAATATTGTTACCCACCAAGACCTTCAAGAGATCACCAAGATCCACCGACCAAGGTTTGTGACCTACACTGATGCACCATCTTGGATAGGTACAGCTAGGGGAAACTTCACCGTAGCCTCCGCTCATAAACTGATCATTAATCAGGATCTTGAAGGGAGGGACTGGTCATGGTTGTGGAAGATTAAATTACCCCAAAAGCTCAAGAGCTTCCTTTGGCTCATCCTCCATGACAGGTTGCTAACCAATCAATTGAGGCTCAAAAGACATATGGCAGCCTCTGATCTTTGCCCCAGATGCAGTCTCTACAGTGAAGACTTGGACCATCTCCTCCGAAAGTGCTCCCTTACCAGAGATATATGGACTGCGATTCAAAACTTCAACTGGTGGGAGGAGGGCTGCAGACAGCCTCTTACTGAATGGGTGGTTTCTAACTTAAAAAACAAAAATTTGTTTCTTGAAAATAACTGGTACACTGTTTTTGTTGTCACCCTGTGGCAGATCTGGAAATCCCGCAATCTTTTGGTTTTCGAAAATGCAAACCACTCCATTCAAGATAATCTCAAGGGTATATGGAACTATGCTTCGGAGATTAAAGAGGCTTTCTCCTCTCCCCTCCACCCTCTTTCAACAGTCCCTAAATCTATTTTTTGGCACCTTCCTATTGCAGGTACACTGAAGCTCAATACCGATGGATGTTCTAAAGGCGATCCTGGACAAGCTGGATATGGCGGCCTTCTGCGGGATGAAACTGGGGCTTGGATATGGGGATACTATGGCAATCTGGGTCACTGCTCTTCGGTGGAGGCAGAGCTATGGGCCATATATAGAGGCTTGACAATTCTATTTCAAAAAGGCACCAGCAATGTGACTATAGAGACTGATGCAACTCAAGCCATTGAGCTAATCCAAAATGGACCCAGTCATAATTCTCCCTTCCGAGCCATCATCGAAGATACTAAGTTCCTGATGGCCAGATGCACTTGCACCCTTGGTCATACATTGAGAGAAGGCAATAAAGTTGCTGATATGTTGGCCAATTTAGGTGTGGCTCAAACTGATCATGTTGTGATACTTGAGGAGCCTCCTGAAGCTGCCAAAGCCCTGGTTGTGGAGGACATGCTGGGAGCTACTTCTTTGAGGGTTTAGGCCTTGTTGTTTTCTTCTCTTGTTTTCTTTAATCTTCATCTGTATCCAAAAAAAAAGAAGTTGATTTTCTCTTTCTCCAACAAGTTCTGCATCACAAAAGGTATTTTGCCTATTTTTATTTTTGCTTTCCACATGTAACTAGCCTCCATCTCTACTTGCTCTCAGAATCTCTGATGCATCTCTGTTTGTTACAACCCATTGTTATTTTTAAAATTATGTTTGTGTAAAATTATTATTTAAAAAAATAATTTAATTATATATTTTTAAAAAATAAATATTTATAAATGCCATGTCCACAATAGGTGTATAGACAACGTATCATAAAAAGATAATATTTTTTATTTATAATTATAGTATTTTTCTTTTAAAAATTAGTTAAATTAACTTGATTGATTAGCCAAAATAAAGAGTATAGTTGAAGCACACACTAACTAAACTAGTCAGGCAAAATAAAGATTATATTTTTCTGTGTTTTTACCTAACAGTCTTGGAGTTGTTCTTAGAATGAGATGAATGAAATAGAATAATAATTCTCTAAACTTTCTTGTGGAATAACCATCTCCTTAAAATGGTGAAAGATATTCTATTTGTAATGCATTTATGATTATTTTTTTAATCTAATCAAATATAACAATAAATATTTTAATAAAATGATCATTTCATTCCACTTTATTTCGGTCAACCAAACAATTGCTTAGATTCCCCTTCAATTCTGGAAATATATGCTTGTATTGTGTCTTCTCAACTTTCCCTGAGTGTAGTCTAAAACCTTCCCTCTGACGTGGATGGACCAAGGGATCCTGCTGGGCGGCTTTGTATTTGCTTATTTGGATCTTTCATTTTTTGTTGGATGAAAATATTATGATAAGTTATATATGCATCTTCTTTTCTTGTGTTAAAATAAATGCTTGTATTAAAATATTATGAGGAACCGGGGTGGCTGCATGCACAGCCGCCTCTGTTGTGAGGCTAATAGGACTTATTTTGAGTATAATTTTAATTATTTATTTTTTAAAATACGAGTAGAAAATATCAATAAAAAATAAATTAATTAGATATTAATAATCCTTTCATCAACGGTGGCCTGATTCCAATAATTACAATTGATTCGAATGTGTTGTATTCTAAATCTAAAACTGTAAATCGTAAACTCTAAACAAGTGAAAAAGAAGACCATAGAACATGAATTTTTTTGAAATGCCCTTCGTCCCAGTGAGTTTGGAGAGGCTCTTGAGGTTATGCATCATATCCTATGTCTAAATCGACTTAGGATCATGAAAAATATTTAACAAAATCTTATCTCTTTATAATTTAACTAATTAGTCTAGCCTTTCTTTAATCCCTATTTCATATCTCAACTCCTTTTAAAATTAAATAGTTCCTCGTAGAGGGAGATATTATGTCCCAATAGATTAATTATGAAAAATGCTAGAAATATCAAATGTTTTATCAGACATTTGATAAAATATTTGATAAAATATTTAAGATTTTTAACATTACTCATAGATTATTTATACACAAATCCCAATTTTTTTCGCCAAACATAAGCTTATATACAGTCATAATGGGGGCTCACAGTGGGCTTCTGCCCAGGATCAGAGAAGTCAGCCCATTTGGGCATGACAAAACCAAAGTTCATCATCCGGAGAACCAAGCCCAAGTAGATCAATCACGACCGAATACTAGCCACCGGGCCTAGATCCTTGCCCGGTCGGTAGGGATCATCTACCCCAAGAGAGGTACGGTATCCTATACATATCTACTCTCCAATTATCTTTCTCTCAAAGCATATCTAACTTGACCGTTGAAATGCCTTTGAGAAGGACACCTGCCCATAATTTCTCAAGAATTTACTTGAAAGTCTTCTAGAGGAGAAGCCCAAATCCTTTCATTTTAGTCCAACCCAACCATCAGTCTTACCCAAACCATAAGCCCATTATTTAATGATCTCATCATATATTTTGCCGAATTATTAAATCCCAATCCTAAGGACATTTCCTCCTAAACAAACATAACCTTATGTCTTGGTCTCATGATTGAATTGTATATCCTTTAAGTGGGAATTAAATGTGTGAATAGAGAGAATTTATCCGGGACATGAGAGTATCTCTATCCAGCCAACTATCATCATTTCTCATATCCATTTTTTAATCCCACCCTAACGTAAATTCCTAAAATTTGTGAGAAATAAAGATTAATATTTACATCTCATTTTTACTCAAAAACAAGAGAAAAAAAAATAAAATATTACTCAACAGTTCACTATTTTTTTGTTTTTTTGGAAATTTGTGAGAAATAAAGATTAATATTTACGTCTCATTTTTACTCAAAAACAAGAGAAAAAAAATAAAATATTACTCACCAGTTCACTATTTTATTTTATTTATTTATTTATTTTGGAAGGGGGGGGGGGGGGGGTTGTGTTGTTTGTAAAATATTACTCACCGCTTCACTACTCTTTTTTTGGGGATTAAAAAAATCTTTGTAACATTTGGCTGTGTTTTATAATTGTAATTGTAAATAAAAAATTCAAAACTTCATAACCAAACAAATTTTCTTAAAATTCAAAACTCAATTCAAAAATTATTTTCAAAACTCATAACTAAACACACAATTCAAAACTCGAAATCAAACTCTTTTCAAAACTCTATTTTAAAAAACAAAATTCAAAATTCAAAAATTTTTAAAAAAAATATTTTTTTTATTTTGTTTTTTAAAATTATGATTTGAATGTAAAGCATATTTTAAGTTATAAGTTACGAGTTTGAAAAAAAAAAATTTTTGTTTGACTGTGAGTTTTAAAAAGATTTTTGAATTGTATTTTGAAATTTTTTGAATTTGTTTTTTTTTTAATATTTAGAATTTTTCTTAATTTTACTTGTTTAGGGTAAATATTTTATATTTTAAATATTTATTTATTTAGTTTAATATGCACTATATTTCATACATTTGTGTTTTGTATTTATTTAAATATTTTAAATATATTTTTTAAATATTAAAAAAAATTTAAAAATTATTTTTTTATTTTAAATATTTTATCTTATTTTATAAATATATTTTTTAATATTTTAATCTTTTGTTATGTGTATAGTTACAATTTGAGTGTGAAATTTTAAAAATAGTATAGAATTTCAAGTTATGTTTTTTGTTATGAGTTTTAAATAATAATTTTTGAATTGAGTTTTGAGTTATGTATTTGGTTACAATTCGAGTGTGAAGCTGTATTTTAAATTTAAAATATTAAAATTTAAAAAATTAAAATATTTACCAAATAAAATAAAATATTTAAAATAAAAAAATAAATCTTTCTTAAACATTTTTTAATATTTTTAAAAAATAAACTCAAAATACAATTGAAAACTCTTTTCAAAATTCAAAATTTAAAAACTCTTTTCAAAATACTTTTCAAAACTCATAACTAAACGAATTTTCTCTTTTCAAAACTTAAATCACAACTCCACACTAAAATTATAATTCCAAAACTCCATCAAATGGAGTCCATGTGTTTCAGAAAGGGGCCGTGATGGTATAAGAATCCCAAGTGACTATAAAAGCCCTCCAAGGAGAGAACTAACAATCATGACAAATGTTGTATTGATATCGAATGTCATGAAATTAGAGGTAAAAATACTATTGTCTTTCATTTTATAAAAATAATTTTTAATATTAAAATAAAATAGTATAATAATATATTTATATCAAATATATATATGTATCAACATAAAATAATATACTAAAATAATATAATACCAAAATATAATTTTTAATATTAAAATATATAAAAAATACCGAGGGTATTTATGAAATTTCATATAATTAATTACACCATAGAATGGCAAAACCACATGAATTATTGCTAATCCGGTGATCAAACAAACGTAATTTTTCTTAATTCACTCATTAACAATTCCACCCAACCTATCTTTAAACACAAACGGGCCCTCTAGTTTATGCTCCTAGCACAATGAGGGGAACCTAGGAGACAAGCATGGCATCAAGGCCATTGTCTGAATTGGCCCCAAATGTTTGGGTCCCTGGAAAGTTTCAGGATGCTACTTTTGCCAAAATGAAGAATTTTGGAAAAATAGGAGGTTTAACTAGCACAAATATGAACGAGTAATTGGATTGGCTTACCGAAGTTTCAAACTCAAAGTGCAAATGAAGCCTGTTCCAGTGCCAAGCCGTTCAGCCCTAAATACAATACCAATATGAAAGTGTTCTGCAGATCACTGAAAAATGCACCCAAGGTATGTAACCATAGAACTCTAATATTGATGGTTGCAAACCGCCAGTAATTAACGAAACAAAAAAGCTTAAGAAGTAATTGAAAGAGGACATACATCGCTGCTGGTTTAGATGCCTTCTGCGCATAACTACAGCAGTAATATAGAATATATAAAATAACGAACCAGACAAACTATAATGCATTCCCTCAATCAGCTGTTTACTTTACTCTACCCTTGCAAAGATCATCCTTGTCAGAGACACATACACAGATTCTTTGTGTTTTTTTTTCTTTCGACTCACAGATGATAATAAAAACCTACATATATGTATATACATATATTTGTTTTATAGCAACACAAACCGCCTAAAAATACAAGAAACCATAACAAACAACCATTACACAAGGAAAAATAGTTCAGGAGTTCCGTACGTATATACATCATGTCAACAGAAATGGTCTCAAAAAAAGATCACCTACACATTCAAACTGAATTAGGGCAATAGATGACCAACTTGAACACAACAGCTACAGGAAGGTAGGAAAAAGATCTTGTTCCTCTGAACATTAAAAAATTTATTAAGAAAAATTCATACTAATAAGAACAAAGATTTTTAAGTTCACCAGCAACTGTCACGGTGAGAAAATAACAATTTCCCCAAGGACAAACAATTAAACTCCACCCAATCAACTGACAAGAAATGACAAGCTAAAGAACTTGAACAAGTAAAACCTAAGGTGACAAAGGTATGCCAGCATTGAAAATTCTACTGAAATCCTATTTTTCAGCTATAACTTGAATTTTATAAACTGGAAGTCAAGGAATTAAGCATTGTTTGGTAACTTTTGTAGTTTACTGTTTTTTATTTACAGAAAATTTGAAACATGTTTATTTTGTTGTCGACCATTAGAGATGGTGCCCGAAGGAGGTTATCAGCCTGCAGAGGTGGTGGCCGACGGTGGTTTCTACGAAATGGTGGTGGCTACTGTCCAGAGGTGGTTGGCAGCGGCAAAAGATGGTGACTGAAGGTGGTTTCTTGACACAGGTCATGGGTGACGGTAGCTGGAGGTGGGTGTGGCTGGATGTGGTGGCCAGCGGTAGGTGATGAGGGGGTGGGACAAGGAGTAAGGAATAAGAACTTTTTTTTCTAAACAAGTGAAACCGACTTTTATGGTTTCAGGAATTTAGTAAATTTTACTCTATACCACTTGACCCGATACACCTATGACCGTTGGCCTAGCATGAGGCTGCCAACATGCCTCAGGATCACCAATCATCACCAACTATTGACTCTATACCACTTGCTAGGAAAATAAACTCACCAAACTGACACTCATTGAAAAATAAACCCATGTGCCAACGGTAATGTGGTTCGACAAAAATGCCCATGCCCACGGGGAAGAGGAATTCCATTAAATGAATAAATAGAGAATACATGTACGATAGCCAAAATACTCAAAATCCACACCACTATCCGAATCCTATGCACAGAGATAGTTGAGTTGAGCCCTCGCTCACCCCAATGTCCCACATTATTTTTTTTTCTCTCACATCTCACATATTTGTTTTTCCTCACTACTCTCTCACATTCAATACATCTAATACACTATACATAAGAAGGTTGAAGAGATACAAAGGTCACCACTATTGCACTTCCTGAGCCAACTCTCACTTCCCAAGTGAAATAGAGACTTGTGCAGCCCAAAACCTTTTCACTTTTCATCTTAGTTCGACATGCCCTCTTTGAACGTAGCTTTAGGGATGGTACAACCTCCTACACAATCTAACTGTGGCGTTAGGCAAGTCTTTCCCAAGCCCCTCATGTGCATACAACCCATTTGATTTCCTTTACCCCATTAATGAACAAAACCAATTTACCATTGCATTGGCAAGCAAAAGAAAACCCAAAAACATAATGGCTCTTCACATTCCTCGGTCCCACATGGACATAATCCAAACAAGATTTTGGTAGAAAAGTGTAACAACCCCGACCTCTAATTAACGTTAATCCACGATTAAGTATGCCTAATTAGTAATTAAGGAGAAATTCTGAATTAAAATGCATGTGTGTGTTGCATTGTTGTGTTTATATCTGTTAGGCGTAGGAAGATATGTTCACGTTTTAGTTTCGGTTTGCGAATTGATAGTCTTATCGGCGTCCGAATCAGAAATTGACTTGATTTATGTGCTAATTAGGATTTATAAAATTTTATGGTATGTTTAATTAAAATTCGGTTCAAAACGATTAAATTTGATTAAAATAATGCCATTTGTTTATTTTTGATCAATTACTACCTAAGGCCATTTTGACCCCACTAAGTTGCCTTTTTCAATTCATTTCTTCCTCAACTTGGTGCACAACGTGAGAATGAGAGAGATTTGAGGGATTTGGGTCCTAGGTTCAAGAATTGATTTCACAAGGGGGAATTGGCTAGGAGATTGAAGATAATTTGAAGCTTTGGGTTAAGATCACACTTGAAATCAACCTTAGGTAAGAACTATACTCTTAAACTTTGTATTTAAGGCATTAAGTAAATGAACTCAAGAAAGTTAGGTAGTCAATTAAGCTAAGATTGGAGAATTGAAGCTCAATACATACATGCATGTATAATTCATAGCATTTGAGGTTGCCTTTCTAAGGAATCCTTGCATGCATGTCATAATCCAAGCTTTGTTTTAGAAATTCTTCATGTTCTATGTCATATTGTCATAGTTGATCATGTTTTTGGGTTGAACATTGCATTTGGTCATGTTTTGGAAGACTTGAGTTCAAAGAATTGCATACAAGTCATGTACATGAATTAATTTCAAGTTTCAAGTTGAATGTTGCACAATTGGCATACTTTTGGGCCATGATTTCTTGTTATGATGCTTTAAACATGTTGTTTTATGAGTCTCTAAGTGTTTTCCAAAGTTTTGGGTCCAGAAAATTGAGTTTGATGCATTTGGGGTTGAATTTGAGCTTGGTGATCAAATCTGGAATTTCCAGAAATTTGATCCACGCTCGAGCGTGCACTCTGAGTACATGCACCTCCACTCGAGCGTCGAGGTTTACGCTCGAGCGTGAAATGCATATATCCAGAAGTTCTTGTATTTTGCAGTCCGCTCGAGCGAGGGAATCTACGCTCGAGCGAGGATCTGAGTCTCACGCTCGAGCGGAGGTCGAGCATCCGTCGAGCATGAAAAACATGTAACCAGTACTTTTTCTAGTTTGCAGTCCGCTCGAGCGGGGAAATTCACGCTCGAGCGGAGCTTCATTGTCTGCATGTCCGCTCGAGCGGGGAAAACCACGCTCGAGCGTGGACCTTATTTTCAGCAAGTTTCAAGAAATGTTTTCCAATGCATTCTTGCATCCTCATTCCATCCTAGACATTCCTAGGCCATGTTTAAGATTCCACAATGAGGATTAAAGGTTAGAAACACACTAAGAGCCAACGAGGTAAGTTATGTATAATTAGAACGTGTGTTTCAAGTGTGTCTGTTATGTGTTATGTAGGTCACGTGCCGCGTATCGTTTGACTAATCTGCTCCGTCTATCTGTCTCAAGGCCAACTGTGAGTAATAACATAGTAAAGCTATGTTCAACTTTACTTATTTTATGTGTGATGAATTAAGATCTGTTTTCTGAAATGATATGTTCTGTACAATGAATGATTGTCCAATTTCTGATATGTATTCATGACATCCTTAGCATCATGTGATATCTGTTGGCTGTTACCCGGTATCGGAGGTTCCATCATGGAACTTAATATGTCTGCACTCTGTTACCCGTACCGGAGGCTTCATCATGGGGCTCAGCGTGTTTATTATCTGTTACCCAGATCCGGAGGTTCCTTTATGGAACTGGTTATTCGTAACCCTCACGTGTCTGCATCTGTTCTGTATCTGCTCTGTTAATGCTAATAGATATATCACGTATACTTAAGCATACCTCATGATTTCTGTATGTGATCTGGACAAATTATGAATTTGATACGAAACTGAATTATGATTTCTGAATCTGTACGGACTCATTCATTGAAACCCCTTTACTCTGTTATTGTTCACTGAGCTTTCGCTCACAGTTTATATTATGTATGTAGGTGAGCCGGCGCGTGATCAGGACCAGAGTTGACGGCCTTCATTTCTGTTTTTGTCAGCCAACCGTTGTGCCTCCCGAGGAGGTTCCGATCGAAGTCTAGTTACACGGCTGTTTTTGTACTTATGCTAGTCTCTATCTGTTTTGTAAAGTCGGGTCCTGGGAATTACACTTTTGTAAATGTTTTGTAACTATTGATGTCCTTCGACCGACATGCTTATGTATATGCAAGTTTTGAAACCTTCTATCCCATGTATGTTATCACAGCTCATTGGACCTTATCTATTTTGTATAATTGCTTCCGCAGCCCCTTATTATGTGCTTATCTGTTAAAAGGCCTTTGGTAATCCACGGATTACTGGCCGGTTACAATGCTAAACCTACAGGGACGGGTTTGGGTCGTGACAAAAAGCAATCCATGTTAAAGAGGAAATAAATACAAGAGAGAAGCAACAAAAATTCAATTTATTGTCATTTTAAAAAGTTTGAACAAATAAGGAAACCAATAAATAATAAGTGTTGCATATATAAAACATACTCTAAATGGTTTACATCTAGTGGTAACAAATTAAATTAAATAAATAAATAAGGCAAGAGTTAAAATAAAAATAAATAAATAAAAACTAACTAAAATACAAGACGCTGACCACAGCATGGAACAACAGGTTGCATACTCTGCAAATGGATAATTATGGAAGCATTTATATACACAACAAAAACTACTCATTATATCCACTTTCCAAGTAAACCCTTTTTTAAAATTTTCATTTCTCATTTTATCTCATTACACACTCTATAATTCCAAATATATCCCCATCCCTAACACCTCTTCTTCTTTTTACACCCTTAACTTTTCAAAGCCTAACTCCACACACACACACACCCCTGAACCACCAAGCACTTCCCCAGAACGACCCAACCCCACCACTAACGCGACACCCCAGCACCCCTATCCAGGTTTTTCAGATCTAGAAGGAGAATGAGGAGGGGGGGCCAAACCACGCAACCCACTAGGGTTTTCAGATCTTGAAGGTAGGGGAAGCGACAGAGAGGGGGCTGGGGGAGGAGGCAGCATGTTGGGGAAGGGGTGGCATCAGCAGCAATGGGTGGCAGGTAGTGGGAAGGGTGGGTAGAAATTAGGGGTTGGGTAGGTAAAAAATAGGTGTATTGAGATGTTTTTATGGTGTAAGAAGCACCCAAGTAATCTAGCATTCAAGATTAGCAAATGCTTTAGCCACCCAAGGGGATTATATTCTCACTCTTCAAAATTAGGCAAAATAGTGAATAAGTCAACTATGTTTTCAATCATGAGACTTAGAATTGATGACCTTTTGGGTATGGCCTTGGCTAACTTGAACCTACAAATAAAATCATATTCAAAACAAACCTCCCGTTCATAAGATTTGTCCTGAACTTCCCATTCCTTTCAGCAACAACCTCAAAAGTCAAGAAATGACGTTTCTTTGATTCCTATAAAGAGTCAAACAAACATGTCCAACTCTTACGCATAAGATGAGGGGAAAAATAACTCTGGTGTGTAGCATTCATTCCTATTATTAGAAATGTTTGGTAAGCATTCCACATAGTTTTCAAAACTCAAATAAAACCCTCCAAAAGCAGTGCAATTTGGTTTGGGTTGGTTTAGCCTTGTTGCAGCCCAAAACAAAAGCAAGGTATGTTAGTTCTCTTTGTGTTTCAACCTACAATCAAAGTAAAGCGTGAACTAAGCTGACCTAGGCATTGCTTAAATAAGAAAAAGACTAAACCAAGGACGTGTTGGAATCTAGTTTGGATTTTTAACCACAAGATATTAATTTAATGTGAGATTCACGAAAACAAATTTACAAATGTTTTCATTCAGGCCTGTACAATAATAGCAAAACAATGATCTACCAATTATAAGACTAAATTCTTTAAGACCAGGTTTCTTTTATTATACACAAAACAAAAATAATAGCATTTATTTAGTAAGACAAATATTTGGTAAGCTAGCCTTGAACATAGTCTTAAAAGATTAGATACCTGGTAGCCAAATAAAAGCTCTGCAACAGCTGGTCCCCTTTCTAGCATAGCCTTCACCAGCTTCTTTCATTATCTCAATCAGGTTTGAGTACACTGAAGGATGAGGTTCTTGTACCTTCTCCAATCTCTTGGGACAACACAAACAAAACAAAACAAAACAAAACAAAACAAAAGCTTTGACATGAAATTACCCAGAGTAAAATGTACAGAACTCCCATAAATGCCCTTGATAGAAAATGAGACCAAACAAACAGTTCAGGGTAAAAGGCATAGTACCTTCTATCCCCAAAATTTCTCTCCATATCTCTGTGAAGATTGTGTATTTTATTGTATTTTATATTAGTCACTAAGGATAGTTTATTCTTTTATGTTATTAGGGTTTTATTTCATTTAGGTTATATATATTTGTACTCAGAGCTTCTCTGCATTATGAATTCGATATATACAAAATATATATCTGTTACCATGGTATCAGAGCAGTACCTTAGACACCCAGGGTTCTGAAGCAATCATAGGAAGACTTCGCAGTTCGTAAGTCTCATCTCTCCCATTCGCAGGTGGTTCGCAGGTCGTTCCCTTGTGTTCGATTGGTCTTGCGGTCGACTTAGACAACCAGTTCATGGCTTCTCTCTCTATCTCTGACTTTGACAACCAATTCGTGACTCTCCCTTGCATCTTCAACAACCTGTTCTGCCTTGCTCTGTTCGTGGGTCTCTTTCAGTTCGTGGCTTCTCTCTCAAGCCTTTGCAGCACCTGTTTTCATAGCCTTTGAAGCCTCTCAGCATCAGTTTGCATCTCTTTGTCTGGTAATACTCTGTTTTGTTTTATTTTTGGCACTGGGGTCTTTGATTATAGCTATATGGCTGATGATAAACTGCAAGCTATCGCCACTAAGTTGGATGGTATCAATTACTCTTATTGGTCTCATGTAATGAAGAACTTTATAATGGGTAAAGGCATGTGGAACTATGTTATCGGTGTGACTATTAGACCTATGGAATCAAAAGAAACTGAAGCTGATGTTGCTAAATGGGATAAGGTTTCATAATTCCGTTCAAATTACCATTGGTATGAATTTTTTCAAGTATTCTACTTCTAAACAAGTTTGGGACTATTTAAAAACTATGTATCTTGAGTCTAACTTCGCAAAACAATATGAACTTGAGATGTCTATTCACAGTGCTAGTCAAAAAGATAAGTCTATTCAGGAGTTCTACAATGAGAGGACTACTTATTGGGATCAGCTTGCTTTAATGGAACCATCAGATTTGCAGTTACTTGACAAGTATCGGGAGAAATGTCTTGTTCAGTTTCTTATAGCCCTTTGTGATCAATTTGAGCCACTTCGGGGAGTTATTCTTCATCAGTCCCCCTTGCCTTCTGTTGATGGTGCTATCCGTGAGCTTATTGCAGAAGAAACTCAATTCAAGGTGGCTCATGGTGCTCTAGCCTCCCAGTTAGTTTTTACCACTCATCCGCTCTTGCCCACCCCACCATCTCCTTTATTTCAAGTTACTGGTAAGCCCAAGCCTCGAGTTTCCATGGAAGAGTGCAACTTTTGTCATCAGAGAGACCATTGGAAACATGCTTGTCCTAAACTTCTACAGCCTAAGGGTCGTACATCTAGTCCACCGTCCTCTAAGCCGACATCTTCGGGATCTCGCTCATCTGTCGCCTTTTTTGCACCAGTTTCTAAGAATGGTCCGTCTTCCAATATGCAGTCTATGTTTTGAGTAGTTCAAGTTTTTCATGGTGGCCAATCCAAATCCTTCGTCCCAAGCTTCCGCTATGACTACCACTCAGTTAGGTTTGTTTGGTTCATCCTTTTTAGGTAATATCCACACTTCGTGAATTTTTTATTTTGGTTGTTCGTATCATATGACCCTTGTTGCATCTCTCCTTAGTCATTGTGTCTCCCCCTCTTCTCCTATCACCATTGCTACCGCTAATGGTTCTTCTATGCCTGGATCCTCTATTGGTTCTATTTCCTCTTTCCATTTGTCTCTTTCTCCTGTATTTTATGTGCCTAACCTCTCACTCAATCTTATTTCTATTAGTCAATTACCTGATTCCGGTTTTGATGTTGGTTTCTCTTCCTCTCATTATGTTGTGCAGGATCGGGTCTCCAAGAGATAGATTGGGATCAGCCGTAGAGTTAGAGAACGATATATCTTAGGCAGCTTACATGTTCCTCTAGACGTGTTTTCTACTGCTTTGTCTTCTTTTTGTTTAAACAATAAGTCCTCTTTATTTTATATTTGGCATTCTAGGTTAGGTCATCTGTCGAATGACCGTTTGAGGATGTTAGTTCAGTCTGGACACTTAGGCAATTTTCCCATTGATGATAATTCTGAGTGTCGTCGTTGTAAATTGGCTAAAATGTCTACTCTTCCTTTTAAAAAAAGTAGTTCTATCTCATCTTCTCCTTTTCAATTAGTTCATACTGATGTTTGGGGTCCTTCCCCTATACCAAGAATGGTTCACAATATTATGCGTCTTTTATGAATGATTACAGTCGGTTTACACAGGTTTATTTGATGACATGAAAATTTGATTTTTACAAAATATATTCTAATTTTCACTCCATAATTTGCACTAAATTTTTCACCACCATTAAAGTTTTCCGTTCTGATTTGGAGAGTGAGTATTACTTGTTTGCGTTTTAGGAGTTTTTAGCTACTCATGGCACTATTCATCAGTCTTTGTGTTCTGACACTCCTGCCCAAAATAGTCACGCTGAGCGCAAACATCGCCATCTCCTTAATATAGCTCACTCTTTGCTACTCTCATCCTTTATCCCCTGTCTTTTGGGGAGAAGTTGTGCTCACTACAGCATATTTTCTCAATCGGATGCCTACTCTTCTCTCAGGCTCATCTCCAAATAAGCGTCTTCTTGGTGTTACTCCCAATTATTCTCTTCTTCGTATTTTCGGTTCTACATGCTTTGTGCTCCTTCCTAAACAGGAGCACTCTAAGCTTAGTTTTCATTGTGTCCTATGTGTCTTTTTAGGGTATGGCATTAATCAGAAAGGTTATCGGTGTTATGATCCTGCCACCAAAAAGCTATGTGTGTCTAGGCATGTCACCTTTTTAGAAAAACTACCCTACTACACTATACTTTCCACCCCTGTCCCTATTACCAGGGATGAATTGGTTCATATTGATCCATTTCCTCTTACTAGCACTCCTGATACCTCGCCAGCTACACCCTCTTCCAATTTTCCAACTCCTTCTCCAGCTCCCGCTTCCTCTGCTCCTCTTCTTGTTTATTAGCATCACAAAGCACTTCCAAGCTCACCTGCCTCTGGCTCTACTGCCCCTCCAACTGTTTTGTTGGATCTCACTCCTCTTGCACATCGCTTTCCAAAGCGTGACCATCATCCTCCAAACAAGCTTGGCTTTGGTAATACATGTTTCTCCCCTTCCTATCAGTCTTTTCTCTTTTGTCTTCATACTTATTTTGAGCCCAGGTCCTACAAGGAGGCCTGTCATAATCCAAATTGGATTACTACCATGAATGACGAGTTAACTACTTTGGCTAACACTCAGACTTGGGATTTGGTTCCATTACCTGCTGGCAAAAATATTGTGGGATGTAAATGGGTCTATAAGATCAAAACCTTTTTTGATGGTTCTTTGGAACGATACAAAGCTCGTTTGGTTGCCCTAGGTCTTCCTCAGGAGTATGGGATTGATTACGATGAGACTTTTGCCCCCGTTGCCAAGATGACTACTATTCGCACTCTTACCTCTGTTGCTGCTACCATCAATGGCCTTTATTTCAGCTAGATGTCAAAAATGTTTTTCTGAATGGGCATCTCGTTGAAGAAGTGTATATGCGCCCTCTACCAGGTCTTTCTCACCCCTCTGGTGCTGTTTGTCGTCTTTGCCGTGCTCTATATAGTCTCAAGCAGTTTCTTCATGCTTGGTATGAGCGATTTCACTCTGTTGCACTTCAGCTTGGTTTTCATCCTAGTCATCACGATTGTGCTCTCTTTCTTCGGCGCACTTCTATTGGCCTTGTTCTCCATCTCTTATATGTGGATGATATGATCATCACCGGCTCCGATTCTAGTACTATCAAAGAGGTTTAAGCATCGATTATTTCGGGAGTTCGAAATGAAGGATTTGGGGCCTCTTCAGCATTTTCTTGGCATTGAGATTACTACTTCTCCTACTGGGTATCTTCTCTCTTAGACTAAATATGCTCGTGATATTCTTTCTCGTGCCAATCTCACTGATGACAAAATTATCGACACTCCTATTGAGTTGCATGCTAAGTTTTCTACTTATGATGGCGTTTCTCTTGAGGATCCTACTTTATATCGCGAGTTGGTTGAGTGTCTTGTTTATCTCACTGTTACTCATTCGGACATCTCCTACGCTGTGCACATTCTCAGTCAATTTGTTTCTGCTTCTCGTTTTACAAATTGGGCTACCTTACTCCGTACTTTGTGCTACCTTTGTAGCACTCTGTTGCAATGTCTGCTGTTGTCTGCCTCTTCAGACTTGACTCTTTGCACCTATGCTGATGCTAATTAGGCGGGTGACATCTATGATCGCAAATCCACTTATGGTCTTTTTGTTTTTCTAAGAGATTCTATTATATCTTAGAAGAATAAGAAACAGTCTGTTGTTAATCGTTCCACCGCTGAGGCTCAGTATCGTGCCATGGCTCATGTTACTTCCAAGATAGTGTGGCTTCGATGGCTTCTTTCTGATATGGGTCTCTCTCTTTTTTATCCAACTTCGTTGTATTGTGATAATCAGAGTGCTGTTCAAATTGCCCATAATTCAATCTTCCATGAGCAGACCAAACATATTAAAATAGATTGTCACTTTGTCAGACAACATCTTCAGGCTGCCACTATTACTCTCCCTTTTGTTCCATCCTCTCTTCAGTTGGCCGATTTTTTTACGAAGACTCACACTGTTGATTGTTTCCGTTTTCTTCTTGGCAAACTTTCAATACTTTCTGTACTCGCATCCTCAGTTTGAGAGGGGGTGTGAAGATTGTGTATTTTATTGTATTTTATATTAGTTACTAAGGGAGTTTAGTCTTTTATGTTATTAGGGTTTGATTTCATTTAGGTTATATATATTTGTACTCAGAGCTTCTCTATATTATGAATTCGATATATACAAAATATATATTCTCTGTTATCAATCTAGTGTTTTGAAATTTCCACTACCTCGTGTAGTTGGAAGTACATTAGAGACAGAGGACACTCAGATGGAGGATCCCTCTCCAGGTAAGGCATTCCAATCAAAATTTAACAAAATTAGTCCAATTAACTTGTGGCTTGGTTGCCATATACCTGGATATTCTGATCCATGTGTTGCCTCAGAACAACCATTGCTCCCTATCTTATCTGCAAAAATTAAAATAAACTAGTGACAAACATATCCACAGAAAGTTTAATGATCTTCACTATAGACATAGTTACATAGAAATCAATAGTTAGAAACACAAGCGCTAATCAAAATCCCTTTTCTGTTATTGTCCAGTAGTTGCTCAGCTTCGTTGAACAGCTCAACATAACCAAGAAAATTCAGTAACAAAACTTCATTGATTATACTTCTAAGCCTATAAAGATTATAATTCTAAAAAGACAGTTTGTTTAATGACTAGCAAAAGCCGATACACACATTACATTCTGTAGGGAAATGAATTTCACAGAACAAGCAAAAGCGTAAAGGTGCAAAGTGCTAGTCCAATTATACCCATAGACACTTAAAAATAAACATTTTTTTTTTCCAAACTAAAATTGTCAAAAGTTCCTACTGATCCTCAGGCTCAATCCAATAGCATACAAATCTAAAACCAACACCGAGCAACAAAAGACGCACATATTACCACTCAATAATCAAGTCAGATAACTTAAATTTGTAGTTTAAATCCTGATCCTGAATCCTGACATGAATGAAAAAATATTAAGATCTCATATGTATGAATGCACTCCAAACATTAAATGCCATATTTGGAGTCATCAATGTATAGATATGACACTACAAGTACACCAAGGAAAGAGATAGTGAAAAAGTGGAGTATCGGTCAGTATGCAGTACATAATAAACCATTGAATTAAGTAATTTATGATGAACAATACCTTCCGTTGCGACTGCCAAAGTTTAACTTATTAAGAGAAGAAAAACCACAGGTCGGAGCATAGACTAATTGTTGCTCTTTTAGATCAGACCACGCCAGTGCAACAAAGTAATAATGCACAACCACCAGGTTCGAACAGCCCAAAAAATGTAGATTGTTGTATGGTTCCTTTTCTTACTCAACTCATAAAAGATCCCAAAAAAAGAGCCCTTTTTTCCAGAGAAGTGTAATAAAGTAATAATGCAAATATACACATAGACAAGCTTACATTATATTGGACTACAGAGAAACCATAGTACTAAATACACGATGTGACAGCTGTGTACCTAGAGTTCTAAGTACTCTATTGAATAGCCACCAGCAGCTATTGAGCTTATATTTCCAACTTTCTATAGAAAAAGTTTCAAGGAAATTTCAAAACGCCACAGCAACAAATTTGATGAGAAAACATTGGAACATTTGAAACAAAGTAATGTTAAAAAAACTTACTTTAGGAAATTAATTCAGAAGTATCATTAAATAAAAAAAATAATATATATATATATCCTAAACATTAAAGAAGAAAGTTCAGCTGCTTCTAATCCAGCTAGATCTGCAACCTCTTAGTTGAAATCCCTCAATCTTTTTTTTAAGACGTCCATTGACTTCTTGCGAGCATTTGGTTTCGCACTTCTGCTTGAAAGGCTTCCAAAGAGCCCATCAGGAGAATCCTTGAACTTCTCACAGATAGTAGCCACCTTCTTGTTGTCCAAAGAACTGTAGTTTCCCTCCCTTATAACAGGATTCATGAAGTTCTCAGGCTGGCTGCTTAACAGAAGGTTTATCAATTGCCTTACTTCAATCAAGCAGCCACGAAAACTACCTTCCTTGTATATCTCACTCAATCCAGTACTGTGAAACTTCTCATCTGCAAAAGATTCCAATGCCTTCAGATCATTGTTGACGCCCACAACTGCATTAGCATTGAACCTCTTCACGCTGTCACTAAGAAAAGCTGCCACAATAGAATTGGATATATGCTCAAGAGCCCCACTCCCAACCTTATACGAAGCATCCAGAGGTAAAGTTTGCTGAGCAGTGGACATAATGGTGTCGAGGTAATTAACCACATCATTTATGTACTCATGTGCACTCAGCGGTGTATCATCCGGAGTCCAATTCAAATTTTCCGCTAGTGCCATAAATTCGTCTAACTTGGAGTTCACCAAATTTAGCAGAGAAAGATAAACTGCATCTCTTGATGTTTTAAGAACCACCTTTGACTTTAAACTAGCCTGAGGTCTTTCAATTGACCGGATCGGGATCCCGCATAGCTGGGCCGCATTTTGAAGAAAAAAATCACAAGCTCTTTCAAGAACAGCTATGTTTGCAGCAATCTGCATTGCTTGAGAGACACCTGCAATACCACTGTTAATCATATTAAGTATGGCTTCATTCAATACATCAATCAAGAGCTTGTCCAGATACTTCTTCACATAATCAAAAGAATTCATTTGGCCCCCGTAAGACAAATAATTGACTGAGTCCTTTATGAATGATCTAACAATGCGGCAGCAATCAGGTACCATGGAAGAGAATGGTGCAATATAGGGGAAAGCTGGCATTATATTTGAGGTTTGAAGATGGAACATCAGGACATTTGTTTGGTAGTCTGACTCCTTTTTCATAACCATGTGCTCACAAGTGTCATTGGCAAGAACATCAGTGATTTGTTGTCGACACTCTGTTAAAAGAAGCTCGTGGTACTTTTCAAGGCTATGGCTGAGAATCTCGAGAATTGGGGCCATTTCATAGCCATATTGTTTTAGTGTTGCCCCAAGAAGAGTCACATAATCCTTGACCAAGAGAAGATGGCTCGCAGTATCCATATGGGAAAACTGTTCCTCCAACACTGATGTCACTTTAGCAACAGCTGTTTCCCACATCGTCTCAACCTGATTAGCCAACAATAGCCCACCACCAGTCCTTAAGACTCTATCCTCCACTATAAAATGCCCTGCAATTTGAGCTAAAAAGGTCTGATGGGATTCAAGAAATGGTTGTGCAGAAGATATTTGCAAGTCTGAATTTAGCTGCAACAACCGATTCTTGTAATAATAATCACGAAACTGCTCTGGGATTCCTAGGCAAGTGTGAATGTGATATGCCCGGTAAACGGGCGTAAGGTCAAACTTCAGAACAAAATCTTCATTAATTTCTTCAACATCTAAAGTATATGTAAAATCTTCAGACCCTGAATAACTCTGTTCCTCAGCTTTCCTCTGACGAGCTAGCATGTCCTCATCCCTCTGACGCTCCAACGCAGCATATCCTATTGCTGTTTGTCCAATATCTTTTGCAGTGCTCCTAATGAGAACTAACCATTCATTAACTTGACTAATGACCTTCTTCTCAATATGTGATTTTATTATTGGTATTCTCTCCTCAATAAGCATCCTGAGCGCCTTAACAGGAATATTCTGCAGATAAACTTTCTCAATCAGATCAATGGTTTTCAGAGCAGGGTAAAACCGCCCTTCAGAAATGTGATTGTTACACTTCACGCATAGATCCAACACTAGAACACAATTGCTTGACATTTTAGTGGCTTCAGTAACATTCTTCTTGATCGAGTAAGATTCCAGGAGTTCATCAAGTTTGAGAAGAAGAGCATTCCCAACCTCTTGCAACCTAAAATTATCACTTCCAAGCTCACTTTTTAGCTCTTCAGCATCAACTAGGACACCGCGGAGCTCATCAACAGCAAAAATAAATTCGTCATAGTGTAGCTTACAGAGCTCCTCAATCTCAACTTCCTTCTTCTTGACCACAATCTTAAGTTGCTGAAGAAGTGCTTCAGACTTGCCCAACTCAAAAGCATGCTTGACCATAGTACCCAAATCCTCACCATTCCCAGTCAAAGTTGCAAGAACCAGGTCCTCACCGGCATCCCCATTCTCTGTTCTCCTCTTGGGTTTTGCATTCATAGTTCCAATAAACCCTAAAAGGAAAAATAAATAAATAAATAACAAACCCATCTTATCAAAGACTAAAATAAAAGATACCCAGTAAGTTCTGTCCCATTAAATTTGAACCCAAAATATGGAATGAAAAGCATCATTGGGAATTATATTTCAGAGTCAAATGGGCCTCTTAAACAGTTGATGAAAATTGTGACCCAAAAAAAAAAAAAAAAATGAGTAGATGAAAACCAAAAACAAAGTTGATATCTGGGAAGATTAAAAGAATCTTTGTGTGGAAGGTTTGCATTCAGATTAATGTCTAATAATCAATAAAAATACCCAAAAAAAAAAAACAAAAATTGAAACTAATAAACCCCCCTGATTTAGATAGCAAAACGCAATTGAGTGAACAGTTGGAAATGGAAATGGGCTGTAATCAATGAATCTATCACTCATTTCAGTCACTACAAATGTAATCCTATAAAATTTACTAGTTCGATATACACATACCCAATTTGGGTTTCACGATCAAATCAGAAAGAGAAACACAATGCAAATCAAAAGACAAACAAATGTCATAAATTAAATAAATAAAAAAAGAAAAAAAAAATCGAAACTTGACTGCGATGAAGACTCACGGTGCAGTAAAATGGAGCCGAACAAAATCAAGCGAAGCAAGAATTGTTAATTCGTTGAGTCCGAGAACTGGTTCGAAGACAATCCCCCGTTTTCTTGCGCGAGAAAAGTATCTGGAAGATTTTCCGTCACTTTCTAGGCCTTTCTCTTTCGTTTCTACTGTCCCACGGTAACCTTCTTGTTCTGCTTATAAATATCTCGATGCTGTTTATGATTTTAATTATTTTAGCCATCTACTATTGTCAGAGAGATTCTTATTTTTGGCAAAGCAAGTACAACTGTTTGTTTGTATTGTAGACTTGTATACTAGTCTGGTAATAGGTACTATTTCCCTGTCAATAGAGCTAACCATTATTTTATTGCAATAGTACTATTATTATATGATAAACAGTACAGACATTCTAACTATGAAACAACACGGCAAATTCGAAACCCATGTTGCTAGTAAAATATTAATTTTTTATTTTCCTACCACAGCATATATATCTTTTTAAAAATATATATATATAAATTTTTAATATAATTATATTGACTTTTTTTTATGTGTTAATTCACATAATATTTAGGCACAAGTCATGCTTCTCTAATGATCACATAATATCTAGTCTCATACTTTTTAGATTGATACTTCCTACTTTAATTTCACCCAATCAAAATATTTTTTTTATGGATCGACACATTTAAGATAATACCCTGTCGGGAAAGTCTATAGTACATTTTGTATAAAAAATGTACGGTACATACAAAATCAATGGTTAAGATTGAGCCACATCATTAAAAGTGACCTGCTAAACAGGTCACTTTTTATAGTTATGAGCTAAAATCATATTTCTTCATAACTATAATCAAATTGATCATAACTTAACTATAACTACATCTCATAACCAATATCATTTTGTTCATAACTAATATCACATATTTCATAACCACATCTCATAACCAACACCATTTTGTTCATAACTAATATCACATATTTCATAATCATAATCACATATCTCATAACCAACACCACTTTGATCATAACAAATGTCACATATCTCATAACTATTGATCACATATCTCATAACTACTATCCACATACATCATAACCAGATCTCATAACCAATCCCTTTGAGTCATAACCAACATCACATATCTCATAATCATTAGTCACATATCTCGTAACCAATACCTTTTTGTCGTAACCAATACCTTTTTGTCATAACCAATATCACATATCTCATAACCACTAATCACATATCTTATAACCAACACCTTTTTGTCATAACCAATATCACATATCTCATAACCACTAATCACATATCTTATAATTAACACCTTTTTGCTCATAACCACATCACTTTGATCATAACCAACATCACATATCTCATAACTACTAGTCACATATCTAATAACTAACATCACATATCTCACAACCACTAGTCACATAACCAATATCTCATAACTTATAACCATTAATATATATAGAATAACCACACCCTTTGACACCACTTTGCTCATAACCATTACCCACATATCTCATAACCACTAACACATTTAGCATAACCAAATACTCTTTGACACCACTTTGCTCATAACCATTACTCACATATCTCATAACCACTCATAACCTTTACCCACATATCTCATAATCACTAACACATATAGCATAACCAAATACCCTTTGACACCACTTTGCTCATAACCATTACTCACATATCTCATAACCACTCATAACCATTACCCACATATCTCATAACCACTAACATATATAGCATAACCAAATACCCTTTTGACACCACTTTGCTCATAACCATTACTCACATATCTCATAACCACTCATAACCATTACCCACATATCTCATAACCACTAACATATATAGCATAACCAAATACCCTTTGACACCACTTTGCTCATAACCATTACTCACATATCTCATAACCACTCGTAACCATTACCCACATATCTCATAACCACTAACACATATAGCATAACCAAATACCTTTTGACACCACTTTGCTTATAACCATTACCCACATATCTCATAACCACTCATAACCATTACCCACATATCTCATAACCACTAACACATATAGTATAACCAAACACCATTTGACACCACTTTGCTCATAATCATTACCCACATATCTCATAACCACTCTCTCCCTTTTTTTTTCCATTCCCGTTCTGTAACCCCCGTAACCCAAACAAAAAATCCTCAATCTCAAACCACCCCGCCCAAAACCAAAAATCCCTAATCTCTTCTTACCCCCATCTCTATCTCTTTTCACTCAATTTTCATCTTCATCTCTCTATTCTCTTTCTCTCTTTTACTCATCACTCTTCTCTGTCTGTCTGTTTGTCTGTCTGTCTATTTGTCTCTCACTCATCTATCTCTTCTCTCATCTCTTTTCTCTCTCTGTCTTTTTCGTTCATTTCTCTTCTCTCTATCTCTCTCGTTCATATCTCTTTTCTTTCTGTCTCTTTTTCTATCTCTCACCCTCTATCTTTTTCTCTCTTTGTCTCTCTAACTCATTACTCTTCTATGTCTGTCTGTCTGTCTGTCTGTCTGTCTATCTCTTTTTCTCTCTTTGTCTCTCGCTCATCTGTCTTCTCTCTATCTCTCTCGTCTGTTTTCTCTCTCTGTCTCTCTCACTCATCTCTCTTCTCTTTATCTCTCTCTCCCTCATCTCTCTCATCTCTTTTCTCTTTATGTCTCTCTCGCTCATTTTTATATATCTCTCTCTCGCTCATTTTTCTTATCTCTCTATGTCTTTCTTTCGTTCATCCCTTTTTGTTCTCTTTCTCTCTCTTTTTGTCTATCTCTCGCTCATCTCTTGTTTCTCTCTCTCTCTTTCTTTTTTTCTCTCTGTCTCTCACTCTCTTTCACTCATCACTCTTTTCTCTCTCTTTTTCTCTCTATCTGTCTGTCTATTTGTCTCCCCCTCATTGTGTTCGCCTTGCTTACTCCCCTCTCACTTCTTCTTTATTTACCAAGCTATCTTTCGATTTATCGAGACACTACAAGAAAATACACTTTTAGTGACCACTTTGTCTTTCTATCGCTCATTACTCTGTCTCTGTCTCTGTCTCTGTCTCTATCTGTCTCTCACTCATTTTCATTTTACCATTTAGTTTTATTAACATTCTGAATTCAATGATATATAAAAAGATTTAAACAATTTAATATACATTCAAGAAAATAATAGTTTATATTTATTAGATTAAGTGACCGGACTTGGAATTTGAACTTTTTTAGGATCGGGTTTGAGATGGTTAGATTAGTCTCGATGTCAGATTGAGTTTGGGATGACACATATCTTAACTATTCCTCTTTTTCTTTTCTTGTTCTATTTTATTTCCCTCGATTTGTCTTAGTTGTGCCTCAGCTTTCTCTATTTCTCACTCAGACTCCTCTATTTTGCTCAGATTATCGAATGATCAACACTGGTAGTTTTTTCTCGCTGGATTCTTGCTTTCTCAACCTCGATCACCTCTCTCTACTCCTGTGTCTCGACATTAGGATCCTTGAACTTGTCATTACTCTCTCTGTCTGTTTCAACCTTATTGTGGTTGATGTTACAAAACTTTGTGACTTAATTACAATATTTGTGATTTTTAATAATTTTGAACAATCTTGTTACGCCAATTAGTGATATCATTACGTATTTTGTGTTTTATGTTACGAAATTTTGTGACTTGATTACGATATTTCTGGTTTCTAAAAATTTTAAATATTTTTGTTACACTAATTAGTGATGTGGTTATACATTTTGTAGTTGATGACTATAATACACAAAAATAGACAATGATTTATATTAAAAACAAATAAAAAAATTAAGATTTAAATTGATAAATAAAAAATTAATAATTTATTTTATTATAATACTCAAATCATGATTTATTTTTTATTTTTTGTAATTGTTAATAGTAAAAAACTTTATCAAATTTATCATAGTTTCCCTCCAAATAATTTTTGTCAAAAAAAATTGGAACAAACCCTCGAAATTTTGTCCAAACCAAAATTCCCTCCTATTTTTTTTTTTTTTACAAACCCCTGGACTTTTCTTCAGCCCTAACATTTGGAGAAATTACGCTCTCTCTCTCTCTCCAATCGTCGCCGCTGTCCATTGCCACAACCATCACCACATCCAGGTAAGTCCGACACCTTTCTCTCCTATTCTGTTTTATTTCGGAGAACTGATTTTAACCCTCTAGGTGTCACTCTCTGTCAAGGGATCATACACTTTCTGCCATCGTCTCTACCACCTTCGTCTCCACCGTCATCTCCAAATTAAACAACCTATTGGATAACGCCCAACCTCCTGCAGCGACGACGAAACCCTAGATGTATTCGAGCTCAATTACAAACTGGTTTTACTTTTACTGTATTATCTTTTACGACGAAGCCCTTACTTTTACTGTATTATCTTCGATTTGTCTGTGCTAAGAGGAAATTTTCAAATTTAGGGTTTTCAAGTAGAGGATATGGAATTTTTTGTATGATTAAGTAAAAAAAAATCGAAAACCCATCTTCATTCAGTCCCATTTCCTTTGAAGAAAGACTTGATTTTGTTTTTCCAGGTGTAATTTATGAGCTTTGGTTGATTGTTTGTGTTATTTAATGTTTTTGTTTCTCTCCCTTTCTCTATCTCCATTCTATGAAACCCTAGACCGAAATCCCCTTCTTCGAAACTGCCCCTTTCACCTTTGTGAACTCACTGGGTTGGTTTATAAAATTAGGAAAATATGATTTGAATAGGTTTAGGTTTTTTTATGTTTGTTAGTTGTGTTGATTCCATAGATATATATACACTTGAAATTTGGCTTGTGTGTGAGATCTGATGTGTGGGTAATTGAATTTTGTAATCATGTAACTGATATGAATTGCCTTATTTTTTATTTGAAATCTGTTTATTTGATCCATTTGAGTTTAAAGTCCATTTGTTTAACTAGTTAAATAAGCCTTTTGATCCATTTAACTCTTTGTATCGCCTTGATGCTTTTTTAATAAAGTTTGATTATTTATCCAAAAAAAAAAAAAACATTATATTTAACTCTTTACTTCCAAACAAAAATTCTTCTAATGATACTGATTTTAATCCGTGCAGATCAAGGATAAAACTGGTGAGCAAATAGGTGAAACTGAAGAATTTGGATGGCTATAAGTCTGTGGTCCTACACTAGAATTTTTGAGGTCCCTATTTTATTGTTTGTGGCTATTCTTCTTTTTGTTGGGTAATGTCTTTAGCTCTTTTTGTGAAATTAGTTGATCCTTTCCCCACCCCTTTTATGCACTATATTTCATATGTTAATTCAAAAAATAAACAAATTTTGTTTTTTCGGGCTCTTTTGAGTTTGGGTTAACCTATTTTCTCATCATTAAAAATTATATGTAAATGACAGGTATGTTATTGATTCTGGTTATGTGAAGCAACGACAGTACAACCCATCAACTGGCATGTATTCCCTTGATGTTGTTCAAATAAGCAGGTAAAAGATTGATACTCTTGAAACGTTTGTTGTTTTTAGCATAGATTAATATCTAAGAAGCACAAATATGGACACGCAACATGGATACAGCATGATATGGATATTCCAACGTAGCAATTTTAAAAGAATCAGGGCTTGAGTAAAAAAACCGTGTTTCTGTCACCTTCTTTTAGCATATCAAAATAGAAAGAAATTATTTCACACTATATTTTGGAAAAGAATTACGGATGAAAAATCCTATTATCTAGTTTAAAAAGCTCTATTCACAAACAAATTGGTGACTTAACAATTATTATGTTATATTATCTCCAGGTATTTGCTTCTGGTAGCTGGCAAGCATAATGTGCAACTAAAGAGCATGCATTCTGAAACCTTTGCTTGGCATAGAGGATAGTTTGATTTCTGGATTGTAAATTTAAGGCATATGAACTGATACTAAACTATGCAATCCCCAAGGCTATGTCATACATACCTAATACTATAGCTCTCCTGTAGTCCTCCTGGATCCTGATACAGCCCGAAAGCTTAACATATGTGCCCAGTGCCCACTGACACTGCATGATACAACCCACCAGGTCTAACCATGATTGCAGTTGGTAGTTGAGAAATCTCTAGATTGTCAAACTAAGGGGGTTGAGCTACTTGTCCTATATTAGGGGCTCTTCATGCATGCACAAGCTCATCTTATGAACTCTCTGTCTTCGTCAAGGCTCTGCATCTCCATAGCTAGGCTTAAGGATTGGCCATAGTGTGAAAGACCTTTTAGTTTTAGATGCACATATGTTCCTCTATGGTGCTGATTGAGATTTGGCCATAAGCGTCTTTATCACACATCAACAATTTGATAATCAATTATAAGGTCATGATATGAATTCCATTTACATTAGTATTTTTGTAGTAAATTTATATATTTTGTTGTTTTTTCCTTGTTAAATATTCTTCTCTGGGTCCAAATTTGCCTTTTTATGTCTCGCAGCAAGTGCACTGAGAAGAAGAGGAAACATGATTCTTCAGGCCTTCCTAATGGTTCTGGTTGGGGTGATCACATCCAATTACTGCAGATCTATGAGCTTTGGGATCAGACTGACTATGATGTGGATTGGTGCAAAGATAACAACTTGCAGGTACCTTTATTCTGTTTCAGATAGCATTGATTAAATAAATGCTGTGAGACAGTAACATCAATATTTTGTTATTCGGCATCTGGCCCTCTAGGATATATTCTTTTAGCCTTTCCATGGGCCCTAGCCTTGTGCAGACATCGTCTCATTTCAAATGTGATCTGGGTATTAATTGCTTTACTTACGTTGTGAGGCAGAGGAACTTGCTGCAACTTCTTGACAAGTGTGCATACTTGTCTTTTTTTCCCCACTTTCTCTAGGGCTTCAATTGGGGTCTGTTTCTTTTTAATTATTGTGTGAGAACTTTATCTGATATTAAACATACTGACTGTAGGTGCGAGGAATGAAGTTTGTTGGAGATGTCCGGAAACAGTTATCCCAAATAATGCAGAAGATAGCAAAAGGTTGGAATTCATTTGTATCGATGAACTTATACCTTGTAAACACATGTTTTGCATTTATGTGGTAATTGTGCTATGGATGCATCTGACTGTAATGTACAGCGGCAGCTCCAGAGTTTTTCTTCAATCTAGTCAGTCAATTTTTTCCCCCCACTAGTTGAATTACATTGAACCAACTTCTACTGAATGAAATTATTCATAAAAAGAATTTAATTTCAACTCAATTCAATTTCACCCAAATTAAAAAACTAAATCCTAGTTTGCATATTTTCCTTTTGTTTACTAGATTGACTCTGAAATAGTAAGCAAAAATATTTGATTGACCTCAAATGGTAAACAAAAAGACTAGATTTACCCAAAGATCCTATTTTTACTTACTTTTTCGTTAGGCTCATTGCAATCACATGAGAAATCCTACCAAAAAACTTCTAAATATATGTATACCAGTTTCTTTTTTTTTATTATTTTATTTTAACATACATTTTCATTCAGCTGAAGTCAATCTAATATTTTCATTCAGCAGCCCCTGGTTATGGGAGAATGTTTTGCTACCTTTCTCATTCCATATTTCTCTATTTAGTGTTGTTGGTTATTGGTCACCTAGATGTATATTTGAATGCCCCAATTAATTTTATGTTGTGCATAAAATCAGGGTCCCTAGATGTTCGAACAAATGAAAGACGGAAAGAAAGCCAAGAGGATTATAGGAACTTGAGGAAGTCTCTGTCTGTTGGCTATGCAAACCAGCTTGCAGAGAGAATGATTCGTCACAATGGTTACCGAACTCTTGGTTTTAAACCCCAACTTGTTCAGGTAGAAACTTAGAAAATATCTTCTTGTGTTATCTTGTTATATGCATATGTGTTTGTTGTAAATACCAAAACTTCATTTTCTGTCATTGGATTTTACTTTTTGAATGACCGAGTTTAGCACAAAGCAGCGAAGTTGAATTTGAAAATTAGGTTTGAAGATATGTTAAAGAAAACTACTAGCATCTAGTACCTGACTCACATCTAGAGATTTTTTTTTTCAGCGTATTTTTTATATTATTGTTGTCTTGAACACAACTGAAGGTACACTATTTTTAAATTTAGGTGCATCCATCCTCTGTGCTGAGAACGGATGAAGAGGGAATGCTCCCAAATTATGTTGTCTACCATGAACTTATTTCTACCTCACATCCATTTATGCGGAATGTGTGTGCAGTAGAGATGCCATGGGTCATGCCCATCTTAAAGAAGCTCGAGAAACTAAACATCAGCAAACTCAGGTATACCAGTTTCTTGGGGAAATAATTGCAGTAGGAAGTGTATGCTTTTTCCTTTTTTAAAGTTTATTTTCCATTTTCATGTACTATGATCTTGAGCATTATGTTTGTGTGAAGCAGTGGTGGGTCGGGTCAGTCTGAAGAGCAAGCTGGGGGAGATAAGTCAAGCTTGCCAAAAAAAGATGATGTTGATGTTGCTAGGCCTGTTGATGACCATGACAGTCAGATACAAGCAGCTCAGGAATGTTTTCTTGCTCGTAAAGGGAAGAGATAGCACTGAAATGTTGGATTGGCACAGAGGCTAGTGAATTCTTTACTCTTGGTAAGAATATGTTGTAGCTGATGAGAAATGGGATGGATGACACCATTTGAACTTCCATCTGTTATGGTAACATCATATCACCCTTATTTTCGGTTGCAAATTTATGCTTCAAAGATGTTGGAGAGGAGAGCCATGTCCACAATCACGAAGGCTAGTTCTTGAGGAATTTTGTCCACTTTTTCTCCAGCCCTCAGATCCACCTTGTAGTATGTGCACTTGTAAATTTTGGTAGTATTTTCTTAGGATATAAACAATCTGAAGCATTTAAAAAAAAAACAAAATAAGTGAATTTGTTGGATAACGACCGGAGTGTATGCCTCGTCTTCTTGTCCTTGTAATGATTTTTATTTATTTATTTTACTGAAAAGTGAAGTTTTTTAAATTAGTCACTGAGATGATTCAATGAAAAAAAAAGAAAAAAAGAGGCTAGCGGTGGGTAAAATATGAGTAGAAGAGGCTCTTGAGAACTCATGAGTAGTTTTTATGCTTTGATGATGTTTGGTATGTTCTCTTTGAATGATTTGAGTTTGTATGTTCTCTTTGATGTTTGGTATGTTCTCTTTGCTGCTGCCTGTGATGAAATTCTTGAGCCAGGAAACTGATTTTTTGGGGTGCCTCTTGAAATCATCATCATGGTCAACATAATGTAGCCCAAATCCAATGGTATATCCTGATCCCATTTCCATGTTGTCCAAGAGGGACCATACTGTCAAAATAACCCGGTTGCCAAAATAGCCCGAAGTAACCCTTGAGGTTAACCCCCTCACTGTCAAAAAAAAAAAAAAAAAAATCTTTAATTTGTTTGCTAAATTATCATGACGGAACCAAGAATTAAGAAATAATAAACAGCAGAACAAACACGTAGAATTTATGTGGTTTGGCAAGAAATTTTGTTATGAATGTAGAAAATATAATGTGTAAGCTTTCTATATACAATTGTCTATTTGAAAACCATAATGTAGATGGTGGGGTTGTTATATGCAAGCTTCAAATGTAATAGAACTTCACCCAGTCCTTCTGGGTAAACAAAAATCGCATCGAAACCTCCAACCTAGAATTAATGCAGTCAAACATGAACAAATCAGATCGCAAAAAAACTCCATATATATGTCTCAATTTATTACAACTTTTCATCAGGGTTCACAACATGAAACGCAAGGAGACTTCACAAAATTATACCAAATTCATTCTATATATAACTCACACCACAGCAAATTTTAGTTTACACCATACACAGGTACCCATTTTTTATGGATTTGTAGCTTTTCTGACAAAATTAAATTGTACCTGTTCACCAATAGGTACCCCATTTTTCTCCGCTGAGAAGAAGAAAGAAAATAATTCAGGTTAATATAACTCATGCACTTAATCTGTATAGGAAAAAAAAAAAAAAATTGATGGGTTGTTGGGAATATACTTAGTGTTTGAACATATTGGTCATTTTCGTAGCCGGTAGGCACATCATTGGAAGATAGCTTAAGGGGTTTTGTATATCTTGATGTGTAGTAATTGAGGCCAATGAAATCAAAGGACCCTTTTAACCATTTCTTCTTGCTCTTCAGTGAATGTTGGAAGCCTATCCCTCAGAATAGCCTTCATGTTGAATGGGTAGTCTCCACTCACTAATGGATCTAAAAGCCTAACAAATACCAACGGGCCAAAAAGCACAACTTGTTAAGCCAGAAATATTTGTCATGTTCCCAAAAAGAAGGAAAAAAACTTGTGTCTGATATTACATTAAAAGCAATAACACTAACAGTGCCAAGTGTTTTCAAAATTTCATTGTTTTTGTTTCCAAAAATGAGAAAAACAAAAACAAAAACCTGAAAAAGTTTGAAGAGCACAGTTCAATTACCATCCAGTCATGAAGTCCCATGCTCTCTGTGCTGCATGTTTATCCGCAGGCGTTACACCAAGTGGCAGAAACCATTGGGCACTCATAGAAATACCTATTTCTCCTTTTTGTGTGGGCTGAACAAAAAAACCAGTCAAATACTTCATTATTTCAACATCATCAAAAAAGGATAAATAAATTTTGAGTAAATTACAAATACACTCTCTGAGGTTTGCTTAAAATACAGATTGCCCCTGTGGTTTGAAAAATTACAAATACCCCCTTATTAGAATTTTTTATTTAACAGAATTAACTAAAAAAATGAAATTCATAATTGCACTCCTATACAATAATAAAATTACCTAAATTATTAATTGAAACATACTTTTAACATCATTAAAAACTGTTAATTGACTTGATGATTTATTAATAAAAGGAGTGATTTGTTATAAAATTAGAAACCTCAGAAAGTGGAATGTAATTTTCAAAATCACAGGGAATAATTCGTATTTTAATCAAACCTCAGGGAATGTATTTGTAATTTTATCCATAAATTTTTTGAATAAAACCAACATATCTATGCTATGCTTGGATCTTGAATTTATAGAGAAAATTTTAATTCATGATCTAAACATAGTGTTTTGAGACATGGTTAAGAGAGAATTGATGAATTTAAAACACAGTACTTGGTGAGAATCTCTGTAGGCTTTAACGGCAGGGCATGGGCTAGTATGATATTATGGGCAGCTATGTAAGGATGCGTTGAGGGTTCATCTGGAATTGACAGACTCATTTTATATCCATACACAGCGAAAACTTGTGGTTCGTTAATTGTTATCCAGTGTTTCACCCTATCTCCAAAAGTCTTGAAACAAAGATCGGCATAATTCGTGAAGTCCTTACTGAAATCAAAATGAAGAAATCATATTCACAATTTTATTTTTCTTTCTTTTACTTCTTCTGTACAGAAGTTTCAGGATAAATATGTGTTTTTCAAATTATATAACCCTGTTTATCATTTACTGCTTCTTAAAGCTAGCATTTTGTCAAAATTTTGGTTGGGGTCAAAATTTTGAAATTTTTGTCACTTAAAAAAAAAACCAAATAATTTAAGTGCTTCTACAATGAAAACCCCTAAAAACTTTAAAAAATTAACCAAATTTGAAAATTTTCACTGAAGATAATAATAAAACAAAAACTTTTATTTGCCAATTGGTGATTTTTCAAATTCGGCCCATTTTTTTACAGGTTGTGCTACTTGCACAAAAATATTCATCGAAACTTGCACCAAAGAGAGACGAGGGGTGGGCTTCTGTGCAAGTTTCTGTGAAATTCTATGCACGCAGACTTTTTGATTTCTTTTTAAAAAAAATTCAGGGACTTCTAGTCTAGAAGTGCCCAGAAGTAAGTATAAATTGACAAAAAAGTTGTAAGAGGTTCACTAAAGACGAAATAAATCTTAAAATAAATAAATACATAAAAATTGCCAATCTCAAAATAACCAAGAAGCACATACACAAAGTTTGAGCTCAACAAGCCATGGTATTCTTCTTGCAGAGCAGAAAAGTGGAATAATGTCACAAAAGGCTCGATACCTACCAAAGAAATTAATTTCAGAACTAGCAGAAGGAGATAATTAATTCCAAGTATGAAATGGATGAACTACTTTCAACATAAAGCTTGTTCATACCATTAGCAACCAGTTCATCTATCAAATTGTTGTAGAAATCAATGCCAGTTTGGTTGACACCATCACTCAATTTTCCAGCTGCAAATCATAGAAAAGAAAAGGAGTACTCACTAAGTGGAATTTAAAAAGGGTCTCACACAATTACTTCTAACAATAATTCTAGGGACATAGAACCACCCACAGAAAACACAGATGAAACAATCCAAGTGAAACAATCTCTTTAATGCCAAGTCTAACCATCTGATTTATACGGGCATGCTGTTTTTTGTTTTTTGTTTTGTTTTTGATGGATTCTATGTCCCTAGACTTATTGTTACTTCTAATTCATCAATAAAAGATAAGAGGGATGAATGAGTGGTATAAACTTGGAATTAACCGGGGCCAAGCAATGGAGAATCTATAGTTCTCTACGTTCATGTTCTTCAAGCATTGTACATCATCCTGTCATGATGATTATAACACCAATCATATCATTAATATTTATCAATTATTAATTTTAGTTAGAAATCAAAGATCAATTTGATAATTAAAGAAAAGTGAGCATAATGTAAGTTCTGTAATATTGTTTCCAACAAAAAGAAATAGTGAAACACCATGATTTATAAAGTAGTACTGACTTTGTATTTGTGGTAGAATTGAACTGCTGGGGTGTCTTCAATGAAGTAGTCCCACGTACTCGATCCTCTCCCTCCTTCATGAGGTGCACTTTCTGTCTGCATTGCCATACACAAATGATAAGTGTTTCTTATTTGTTCATTTTTCCCCCACCAAACCAAATTTTAGCCTCCCTTTGAATTGTGGGATGAGAAAAGAAATAAATAATTTTGGTCTCTCAACTAGGTGAAAAAAAAAAACAAAAATGAAAGTATTTTCTCACTATCATGTTTGGCAAAGTCAAAAATAAAGTATGTGATAGAGGGATATGGTTGAGAATTCTTTTTCCTTCTCTATTTTTAATTGGCAGTTTTGGTAATATAAAAAATACACAATCGATCAGTTTTTTTCTCACCAAATCTCACCATTTTGGTGAAAAACGAAACCAATAAGAGAGTTAACTTTATTTTCATTTCTTATCATATCACATCAAATTACATGATCGAAATGGACTGAAAACATTTCAGAAAATAGTTTTTTGAAAATAAAACCAATCAATTTTGTCATCTTTGAAAATTTCAGAGAGAAGAACAAGAACAGCCCCTTCAACAGACTAAAACCAGCCCTAAGAAACAATTTAATAAACATCTTGGCTGCATTAATAAAGATGACACTTCCTGATTCATACCCACAAGGTGACACCACTAAAATTCCCACTAATTCAACAAAAACAACCATCAACCACCAAACAAAAATATAAAATAAAAAATCAACAGTAGACTACATGCACATCCCTTTTTTAGATTAAACCCTTTCACCACCCAAAAACCTCAGAGCTATTGCTGAGTTTGATGTAAGTTCTTAATTTCTCTACAATGACCATCTAGTCATATATATACACTTGTGTGAGGAAGAAATGGTGATACAAATTCCCATCAAAATTAATTTCTTACTATTAATTTCCAAGAGATATTTCCAAGAAATGGTTAGGGTTTTCAAATCAAAAGCCCTAATGTAAATGAAGTTTAGAGTTAGAAACAAACCTGAGCTACAGAAAATATCTCTTGGAAATATTCGATTAGAATGGAAGAAACTCTAGTTCTTGACGTCAAGACAGTGAAAGGTTATGAAGAAAGATGTCTACACCGAGAGAATGGTGGCCCCGACGCCGACGGGGCTGGTGGTCTTCGGTAATGGCTGAAGCTTCGGCTATGGTGGAAGAGAGGAGCGAGGAGAAGAGAAGAGCAAAACCACGAGCCAGAGAGGGAGGCCAACTGACTTCCGACTGTTGGACTACTCTGATCTTTTGCTCTGTTTGGTAACCGGTTGTAGAGGTTGCCTAATTTGAGAGTCAAATTACTTAAATATCTTAGTTATGACCTGGTTATGAAGTAATATGGTATAAGTAAATAATTAAATATAACTAAGTTATGACTTAATATGATAGTAGTTATGACTAATATGGTATTGGTTATGATATACAATCATATAAATTCATAACTAAATGTATGGTACATCTAAATGTACCATAGCATCACCCTACAATGTCAGCCCATGAAATTAGTGAATTCATTAGACATAAGCGGAGGGGTAAAAAGGCCTATTTTGGATAACATTATATAATGAATAAGGCCTATGATCGAGTGAGTTGGACTTTCTTGGTGAATATACTGCCCATGATAAGTTTTTTTGAGAAATGGGTTCAATTGTTGTCACAATGTTGGTTAATCAATAACCTTCTAAATTTTTCCTTCCAAAAGCAGGGCTTAGGCAGGGAGAGTTCTACTTTCTTCTTATCTCTTTCTTATCATCACGCAAGCCCTTTCGAAGGGGTTTGATCATTTAAATAACCAAGGCATCTGTATGGGGATTTCTGTTAGTAGGAATTCGCTACCCATCTCACATCTTTTGTTCACGGATGATTGTTTCATCTTCATGCATTTTAAGGCAAAGGAAGCTTGAAGCCTCCAATGGTTTTTAAATGACATTTGTGCACAAATGGAGTTGAGAATTAATTTGAAGAAGTCCGAATTATTTTTAATTTCTAAGATGAGTCTAGGTCAGCAAAGATTAATGTCTTCCACTTCAAACTGGTATCCTGGCCGGGTGTTTATCTAGAGGCAATTTTGGATTTTTTGGACCAATCAAAGAGGGATGTGTTTAAGTATTTGGTGTATAAAATTAAGAATAAATTTCAAGGATGGAAGTCTTGCATTTTAAATTTTGCTAGGAGGTGTGTCATGGTAATACATGTTTTACAGTCCATCCATATCCATATTCTCTCTGCTTTTAAAGTACCACAAGCTTTTTTGAAACGTATAACAGCTATAATTCATTGTTTTCTGTGGTACTCAAATAAGGGGGTGGTATTTATTGAAAGAAATTGGGTAGTGTTTGTACACTAAAAGGTTGTAGTGGATTGAGTTGTTTTAACCAAGTATTGCTCACCCAGCAAGCATGGAAACTGATCTCAAATCCACAGTCGCTACTAGCAAAAGTGCTCCTGGGCAATTATTGTTTCACCAAGTCCTTCATGGATGTTAAACAACCTAGGATGGCTTCGTGGGGTTGAAGGAGTATTTTATTGGATTGAGAATGAAGAAGGGCATTCATTGGATAGTGGTTGACAGGAAATTCATTATCCTTTCGAGGATCAATGGATATCTCGAAGGAATCATTTGCTAAGGGGAACATGGCTATCAAATTATTTTGCCTCATTGAATGTTTCACATTTTTAAAGATAAGCAGAATCATTGTTGGAGGCAAAATTTAATTAGGTGGTTCTTTCCTGCAAACTGCATAAAACCCATTCTCGAAATCCATATGCCTATATAACCATGTTCAGATAAGCTAATTTGGAGTAAGACTAAAAGTGACAAATATTTTGTTAAGTCAGGGTACTTTTGTGCGATTAGTCATGTCCAACATAATGATCTTTACAGAGAGGAGCAAGTTTTTCCAATAAGAAAGTGGTTTTGGAGAATTAAGATTCCACCTAAATGGAGTGTATTTATTTGGAAGTGTCTCTACAACATTATCCTTGTAAGATGACAACCTAGAAAGAGAGGAATTCATGTTGATTTGGTGTATGCATGATGTAATGAGGATGAGGAAACTTTGGAGAATTTGTTTTTTAATGTCATGTTTCACAAAGGATTTGGAAAGGCACTTCATTAGGATTAGACTTTACTTATGGAAATTCGGTGAGCTTTAAGGAATGGTGGGTAAATTCGATCAAGGAAACTAAAGACAAGGATATTATTATCCAGTCCATTGACTATAGCGATTCGGGTTTAGACTCGACCCATTTATTGCTTTTGAATCCAAGAAACCATATTCGTAGCGGTCGTCTTTCCCTCTCTTCTTGTTGGGTTTTGGCTTCGAGGGTCGACACTGTCCTTGGTAGTGTCGACACTACCTTCTTTTCTTTGTTTGTTACACTCCTAGGGTCGACACCAGTCATGGTGGTGTTGACACCACCTTGTTGTTGTGCTCTTGGTGTGACTATTAAAATGTGGGGTAAACACCAGTCTTGGTGGTGTTGACACTTGTCCTGTTGTTGGCCTCTGGGGTCGACATCAATCTGGTTGGTGTCGACAATATCTTGCTGCTCAATCTTCGAAATTGCTATTGAAAATAGGGTCGACACCATGGGTTCCTAGGGTTGACCCTTCCTTTGCTGTTTTGTTCTGGGTACCACGGTTTCCTAGGGTCAACCCTTGTCTGCAGTCAACATTTTTGTTTCAGCATTTTCTTCTTGAGGGTCGACACAATTGTCTCAAGAGTTGACCCCTATGAGTCTTTTTCGGATTTTTGTTCAGCTTAGGCCTTACTTTTTGGAGATTTTTGACTTGTTCTTTTCATTTGACTGTGAAGCTATTATTCTATTAATACCTAAATGTAGACGTCCCCGAACGCCCCGGGAGGGTATGAGTCCCCCGTTCCGTTCATTTTGGGCTCACTACAGTTCAGGACTCAAATGTCACGGTTCTTAATCTGAACCAAAGAGTCCAAATCCGACAAATCGTTTTGAGAAAACAGATTTTTTTGAAAGAAGTGCCAAACATGGACTGCTTTGCCAGATACAGAGTCGCCACCTAAATATTTTATTTTCGGGAAATTTAGGAAACCCTGACTCGTTGCCTAAGACCACGTGTCCGTCATCACCAAAGTTGCCTCGGCTCAGGAACTTGGGTACGATTGGGGAAGGTCACTTCGTGAGCACCCCCACTCGCCCGATCAAAGATCGGCCTCTACTAAACATGGTATCGAGTTTTGAAAACCTTATGCATTCTTATTCCGGTTATTAGCCTAGATTTACTATGTGATGCGCACAGCATATAAGTATAGACTAGGTCGCCTGAATTGGAACGAAACATCTCATGCTTGTTTTTGAAAGATGGTTTGCTACTCGCAAGTAGGCTTAAAATGCAGATTTTGCCACCCTCAGGTGGGTTTAGAAAACATGGTTTTGCCACTATCTAGTGGGCTTAAAACTCACAGTTTATGATTTGTCCCAATCCAAATAACCCAACATTCACCCACAGGCATTCAGGCAGTTATATCATATAAGCACATAGCCTCATGGTAAGCATGCTATCATGGCAGTCACTCACACACATGCAAGGACGCTAAAGCATAAAAACTTACCGAGTACTCCAAGCCAAAACAGAAACTAATTAGAAATCATGCATGATCCTAATTATACAGAAATGCCTAATGCAACACATGCAAAAATGCAACTATAGCAGGCTCGGCTATTCTAAACATGGCATATGGAATGCTACAGCTAACAAGTACTCAACTTGAAATTGAAATACAAATGTAGTTAGTATGATGCGCCGAGCCCGGTGCATGCAAAACAGATGAATGAATGCAAACATGCTATCATACTGTATGCTAATTGAAACGTGCCCTAATCTAACCATCATAAGCAGGTAAATAAAAGGGAAAGAAAGACGTGGGGTTGGAAGACATACATCACATGCACGCACGCTTATTACAATTGTGCCCTCGCTCGGAGGGTCCGAATAAATAATATACAGTCCCGAATAAATACAATCTGAATAAATACAAAACCCTAATTAATTAACAAATTTAACTAGGAAAGCAATAAATTGGCATGCAAGCCAGGGACTGCCTCGACTCTATTTCGGATGATGGATGATGCATGTTTGAGCTGCTTTGCGCGAAAATCTATTGCAATGCCCCAATTAGCCTCTGTTTGCAATTGTTCTTGGAAAGTGTGCCAAGCTCCGGAAGGCTGCTGATTCTTGATTTGCTGCAACAGAGAGCAAGAAAGGGGCATGGCAAAGTATTTTCACATATGTATGCGCACCTCGATCCTCGTGCCACCAATCACGCAGCTCAATGCATGATGGCCGAGGAGTCGAATTGCACGACTCAATATGAAATGAATGCACATGAAAACACAACAAAACCTAAACTCCATCATGGGTAATCCGGAGTGTCGGCGACTGGGGAATTGAGACACGTTCCGTCACTCGGAGTACGAAACGTCCCTCGTTTCCCGCGCTTGGGCTAACTCCTATCCTAAACACAATGCAATATGCATGACATGCATGAATGCAACTAAGATACAACCTAACATGCGTAATGCTATGAAATGGCATACACGATGCACGAGGTAACATGGCGTACACAATGCGCTAACATACAACCTAGCATACACAATGCTATGAAATGAAATGGCATACACAATGCATAATGGACTTACACCAACACAAGTGGACCTCAGCCACACTCACATAGGAGGCCGTTAGGATGGAAATGTGACACTCGAGATGCGTGCACACATGCACGCAAACCGATGACCGAACCTAAGGCACGAATGCCACTCTACCAAAGCATGGTAAGGCATGGAACATGATATGCAAACAAGCAAATTTCAACACTAAGACATGATGCTAAACATCCCCGAAGCATGGCAATATGGCATCCGATGCATGAGATAAGACCCGAAACTCAAAATCGGGCACATGGAATGACTTATAGCTATACAAAACATGCATTATTTGATTATGAAGCATGAAGATAGAACCGAAGCAGTCCCAAAACACGAACATTTCTAGTTCAAAGCAAAGCCAAAAGATGCTAGCAAGATGGGCTAAAGTAGCATGCGATTTTGACGGGCAAACATGATTTACATGGCAAGTGTATGAAGCAGGTGGAATCTCACTAAATCAGAAAAAATCAGTGAACTAAACATGCCAAAATACGCCCAAATACACATGGAAAGATAGCCAACACATGCACAAATGAGGGGCTCCTTTAGAGGGCCATGCAAGGAGTTATTAGGCACATACAAGATAGACATGTGGCAGCCCCAAATCAACTTTGAAAATCAAATATGATAGTCTTAAAACTCACCAAATTGACCCTGAAATGTGACTTTAAAGCATGCATGATAGGGTCTCTTTGGAAGGCCAAAATGACCACCAAACAAGTCAAGGAGAGAGGGGGTCACCCCCCTCTGATTTGGAGACTCAAAATAGCATCAAAGCCACTAGAAATCCACTGGATTCCAGTGGCTAGAAGGTCAAGCAAGGCATGCAACAATAGCTTAGGTATAAGGCTCAAAACAAGGAACAATCAAGCATTCAAGGAAGCATGTGACCTCAAATAAGAAAATCCCCTTAAGAAAACATGAATATGATGTCAAAATAAGCCTTTTTCCAGTTTATAACAAGTCTCAAAAATGAACACAAGTAGGGCTAATCTATCATGCAAAAATGGCCCTAAAAGAGAGAATAGAGGTAAGGGACAGAAGCTGACCCCAAATAGCTAAGAGCCCTTCAACAAAGTTTAAGAGGGGCTCAAAACATGGCACTTTACAGTTTACATAAAGCCTCAAAAATAAACACAAGTGAGGCTAAACTCTCATGCAAGAAAAAGGCCTAAAAGAGGGATAAAGAAGCAAGTGATAGCTTCTGGCCTCAAACAGATGAGAGCCCTTCAACAATGTTGAAGAGGGGCTCAAAATAAGATATTTTACAGTTTATGACCAAGTCCAAAACAGCTCAAAAATAAGCCTAAAATACTATGCAAAAAAAGGCCTAAAAGAGAGTTAAAGAGGCAAGTGATAGTAGGAGACCTCAAACAGCAAGAGATCCTTGATCAAACATGAAAAGGAGCTCAAAGTTTGACTATTTACAGTTTGGGTCGGAGCTCAAAAATGCAAGAAACAAAGGCTAAGAAAGCATGCAAAAATAAGCTTAAAAGAGGGATAAAGAAGCTCACCCTTGTAGCACCAAGCTCCAGCAGCTTTTGGTTGAAGAAATGGTGCTCCTAACCTCTGGAAATGGCCTCCAAGTTGCTGGAATGGAGTGTGGAGAGGTGGTGCTATGGATTGGTGCAAGAACCTTAGGGTTTTGAGGCTTGGAGTAGAGAGGGAAGAAGAGTTAATGCAAGAGGCTCAAAGCAATTTTGTAACCCCTTCAAATGGAGCTGGAGGGTCTGGTTATATAGGCAAAGGAGTGGAGGAAAAGGGGGGAAAATGAAATTCAAATTTCCCCCCCAAAAGTCCCCCCCTCGGATACAGAATCTGGGAGGGAAAGGAGGGTGCAGCTGTAAGGAACTAGCTGTGAGGAACATGGCCGGCCAGGTTCAGAGAGTTCAAGTGGCCGGCCGGCCACCTCCCCTGGCCGGCCGGCCAGGTTCAAAAGGGTCAATCAGAGAAAGCTGGCCGGCCACCCATATTGGTGGCCTCCCATGTGTGCACAACACAACCATATGGTCAAAACCCTGAAAAAGTGAACTAGGAGAGAGAAAACCCAACTTTTCAGAGGGGTTCAAAAGGGTCAGGCACAATTGCTAGCCGGCCATGACATATTGGTGGCCTCCCAGGTGTGTACAACACAAATATGTGGTTGAGGGCCAAAGAAAGTGGCCCGGGAATGGTCAACACTAGCTTTCTAGTAAGAAAAACGGGCGCCGGAGAGCGATGAAGGAATAAAGCTGGCGTTCAGAACAATTGCTGGCCTCCCACCCTTCTACAAGCTTCCTAACAATGAAAAAGAGGTCCCTGCCAAAAATGAACTCAAACCGATGTAAAACGAAGGTTCGGGGGCCAAAACGCGCGGCCCGGGGCCCCGAAAACCGACTGTTAAGCACCAGATGTGGCGTTTGACCACGAAGTTGGTCTCTCGGGCCACAGTGTCCCTCAAAAGGGAGGAAATAAGATGCATGCCAAAAACCGGAGCAAACGGAGATGGTTAAGCGGTCCCGAACCAAGGCACACGGCCGACGGCTCCGAAAACCGGGCTCCAAAACGGGAAAAATGGCCTACGACCACGAAACGTAGCCTACGGCCACTGAGAGATGATCTACGAGACCTCTCCCTCCCTTCGGGAAGAGAAAACAAAGAAAACAGGGCCTGGTTCGCAAACCGAGGCAAAGCAAGAAAAGCCCAGAAGTTCGGAGGCAAGGCTCGCAGCCGAGACTCTGAAACCTCTGATCGAGCACGATATGCAATATCACCAAGCGCTCAATCGGTGACGTCTGAGTCTTAAGGTCGGTCAAAAATGGGGTGTCTACACTAGCCACCATAAATAGGTTCCAAAATACTTTTCTCTTATTTTTTCCTTCTCATTTTCCTCTCAAATAGTGATCCCTCTTTTCTCTCTCTAAATTTAACTTTTTCCCACTTAGATCATTAGATCTACTCACCTGAAGGTATCCTTTCACCTTGATCATTTGAGATAGATTGTAGATCGTGTCAAGGGCTTCCTTTGAGCTAGATTGTAGATCTTGTCTATTGGCCAATCCATTTTTCTAGCAAATGAAGTGCATAGATAATTGATTCGAAGCCTAAACACAATCGAGCAGGCATCATCCACTAATATTACTATACCTATTGAACACACTAACAGTTGTTGAATTGTTAATAATTTGTCTCATAATCAAGTTGTGCAGGTGTATACAATATTTTGGTTTTCTATGTATTTCTAAAGTGAACAGACCGGTAGTCAAGTTGGCTCATAAGCTGGCGAAGTATGTAAACAATATTTTATGATATTTATGGTATGTTTATAATTCTAAAAAAAAAAAAAGTTATAAACTCCACATATTGGTGCTACATGACTTAACCGATACCTATATGTTGATCGTTGGTTTGCTTACACATGGTACAACTATGTTGCCTTCTAGTAGGTTATTGACCATTACAATTGGATGGATCGATCGATATTGGCATGCTAGTCAAGTTTTTCAAGTATGTACAATCCTTATTGTGTATAGTTTATACATAATTGTGGTGGTATGGAAATATGATAGCTATAAAGAAGATTATTCAAACCCCCCAAAAAAAGCAGTAGAATTGACTAATGAAGATAGTAAACTTTTGAAAAAGAAGATGAGGCAAATCAAATCGGAGATTCAGATCGTGAGTCAGATACGACACAGGAACCTTCTAATATAATATATATTTACGGTTTAGGATTTGTTATTATATAGAATATATATTAGTAGTAGTATCAGTTTATCCTTCCTCTTGATTGGAAACAAACACGTATAGCTAACATAATAGTAGAAATAGTATAATATATATTATATATATATACAAGAAAAAGCACCTTTGGCGACTAAATTTTTAGTCGCCAAAAGTCGACTTTTTAGTTTCCCTGACTAAATTTTTTAGTCACCGGTTTTGTCGCGAAAACACGGTCGGGGAAGGTATTGGCGACTAAAAAACTTTTAGTCGCCAAAAACTAAGTCTGTAGCGACTAAAATTTTCATCGCCAATAGTGCATTATTTTTTTTTAATTTATACATTTGCCAACTATTTTTTTGGTCACCAATACTGAAGCTTTTGGCGACCACCCATTTTAGTCACCAAAAGCTTATTTTAGAAAAAAAAAAATTACCCTCTGCTCTTCCCAAGTTTTGAACCACCAACCTTCCACATTCTAAACCTTTAGCAACACACTCTCTCCATTACGCCACAATAACACCACATGAATATATATGCAAAATATATTATTTATATAGTATATTGACCTGTATTAATATAAAACTATATATATGAACATAATTATTTTTATTCAATATAATTTATGTAAAAAATAAATTATTTATTAAAAAAAAAAGGAAGCCACTTTTGGCGACTAAATTTTTTTTTAGTTGCCAAAAACCTTAGTTTCGGCTACTACCAATAATTTAGTCGCTAAAAAAATTAATTTCCGCCTAAAAATAACCACTTTCGGCGACTACACTTAATTTTAGTCGCCAAAACCTCCACTTTTGCCGACTAAACTGAATTTTAGTCACCAATTGTCCACTTTTAGCTACTAAATTTTTTTAGTAGCCAAAAACCTTTACTTTTGGCTACAAAATTTTTTTTTGTCGGTAAAACACCTATAATCGGCGACCAAACTATTTTTTAGTCGTCAAAACCTATACTTTTGGCTACTAAATTTTTTTAGTCGCCAAAAACCTTCACTTTTGGCTACTAAAATTGTTTTAGTCGCTAAAACCCATATAATCGGCGACTAAACTGATTTTTAGTCACCAATAACTATACATTTGGCTACTAAACTGTTTTAGTCGCCAAAAGTCTTCACTTTTGGCTACTAATTCAATTTTAGTCGCCAATTGTCCTACTTTCAGCGACGAAATTTATATTTTTAGTCGCTAAAACTGCTTTTTCTTGTAGTGATATTTAAGGCTTCAGGTTTGAGGTTTGTTATTATATATAATATATATTATTAGTTGTATCAATTCATCTTTCCCTTTACTTGGAAACAAACAGCTGTAGCTAACATAGCAGTAGCAACACATAATCATAAGAAAAGCAAGAGGAAAGTGGCCGGGTGGATTCTTGAATTCCTAGTTGAAGCACTGGAGAGGAGTGTCTCTAGGCTAGTCTTTTCGGTCCTATTCAAGACCCTGCTTGTTTGGATTAGGGACAGAGAGGAGAACTCGGGTCCACCGATCTGAAGCATGTTAATAAAAAAAAGCGGAGTACTTGGCATTTTTGGAGAAAGAAAATGGATTAGCAATTCTTGAAGTCATCAGAAGCGGTGGTTGTAGAGTTTACCAAGAAGTAATGGAAAAAGGATAGCTATAAAGAAGATTATCCAACTCCCAAAAGATACAGCCGAATTGACTGATGAAGATAGTAAGCTTCTGAGCAAGAAAATGATGCAAATCAAATCGAATGTCTAAACCGTGGGTTAGATGTGGCACAAGCACTTTCTAATATAATATATTATAGATACTTAGGATGTGTTTGGTTGAAGTACTTGATGAAGGAAATGGAAAGGGAAAAGGAAAGGAAAAAAAAAAGAAAAGGAGAAAGAATTGGTAGGATTTGAATTCCAAACTATTTTTGAATGAGTTGACAAATAAAGAAAGAAAAGAATCTAATGCTGTTTTTGGTTGAAGGATTTGGGGAGGGATTTGGAAAGGGAAAGGAAAAAGGTGTGTGAAACTAAGCGAAATGTAGGTATATATTATTCACATTTCACTAAACTTTTTCTTTTCCCTTTCCAAATCCCTCTTCAAATCCTCCAACCAAACACAGCGTAAGTAAATCCAAAAGACAAAATATGGGATTGCATTTCCCTCTCACTTTCTTTTCCCTTGTATTTTCTATTATAACCTAACAAAAAGTGGGAATATATTTCTTTTTACATTTCCATTTCACTTATCAAATCCTCTAACCAAACATAACCTTAAGGTTTAGGGTTTATTATATATTATCATTATAATATATATTATATATATTCATAATGTATATATATTATAGTGTACATTATTAGCTATATCAGTTCATTGTTCGTCTATTTTGGAAACATGCACGTATAGCTAACATAGCAACAGGAACAATACATAAGTATAAGAAAAGCAGGAGGAAAGCGGGCAGGTGGATTCTAGGATTCTTTGCTGGAGCACGAGCAGGGAGTGTCTTTAGGTTGTTCTTCTCGATCTTATTAAAGCACCTGCTTGTTTTGAATAGGAGCAGAGAGATGGACTCAGTCCAACGATCTTCAGCCGGCTAAATAAGAAAGCAGAGGACTTGGCATTTTTTTAGAAAGATGGACTAGCATCGCTTATGCTGTGTTTGGTTGAGGGATTGGAGAGGGATTTGGAAAGGGAAAGGGAAAGGTATGTGAAACTAGGTGAAATGTAGGTATATATTATTCACATTTCACCAAACTTTTCATTTTCCCTTTTCAAATCCCTCTTCAAATCCTCTAACCAAACACAGCGTTAAAGTTATCTAAAGTGGTGGTTGCAGAGTTGTTTACAAGGTGCAGTTACTGGGAAGTAATAGAAAAATGATAGCTATAAAAGAGATTATCTGACATCCAAAAGATACAGTGGAATTGACTGATTAAGATAGTAACCTTCTAAATAAAAAGATGAGGCAAATTGAATCAAAAATTCAAACTGTGGGTCAGATACAACACAAAAACCTTCTAACATAATATATAATAGTTATTATTTATAATCATAATATATATTATTAGCCATGTTAGTTCATCCTTTCTTTTACTTGGAAATAGTCACGTGTATCTAACATAGTAACAACAACAACACATAAAAAGTAGCGGGAAAGTGGATCCTCAAATTCCTTACTGGAGCACTGGCAGGCACTATCTCTAAGTTGGTCTTCTCAGCCCTATTCAACCTACTGCTTGCTTTGATTAGGGGCAGAGAGAAAGACATGGGTTCGGCGATCTTTAAGCCGCTAATCAAGGAAGCCGAGGACTTGGCATTTTTGGAGAAAGAAAATAGACTAGCATTACTTGAAGTCATCGGAAATGGTGGTTGCAGAGTTGGTTAAGGGATAGTTACCGAGAAGTAATAGAAATATGATAGCTATAAAAAAGATTATCCAACCCCCAAAAGATGCAGCGGGATTGACTGATTAAGATAGTAACCTTCTGAACAAAAATATGAGGCAAATCAAATCAGAGATTCAGACCATAGGTTAGATACAACACAAGAACCTTCTAATTTAATATATATTATATATATTTAGGATTTAGGATTTATTATATATTATTAGCCATATTAGTTCATCATTCCTCCTACTTGGAAACAGGCACGTGTAACTAACATAGTAGCAACAACACCACATGAGCATAAGAAAAGAAGGAGGAAAGCTATACGGTGGATTCTTAGATTCCTCACTAGAGCACTGACAGGCATTATCTCCGAGGTGGTCTTGTCACGACCTGAACCTGCTCCTAAAAGTCTAGGTCATGACCGGCCTATACTCAAGCCTCCAAACGAAAATTTTATAATGTTCAAATCATATTGGGGCCTAAAGCGGAAGCAAAATTAATGATAATGTCCACTGAGCTTGTGCATACATGACATTTGAAATAGTTAAAACAATATACACACTAATATACATATACATATATATCTCACACACATAAACATAAACTTAAGTAACTACAAACTTCTAACAATACAAGGTTAAAGCCTCAACACAGAGGCACATCTTGGGTGGCTTGACTTAGCATGTTCATAAAAGAATTCCTGAGGCTGACCTAAGGATGGGCTCCAGTTTGATCACCTACACACAGATAAAATACGGAGTGAGCGAAGCTCAATGAGTAATAATAAAGTGAAGTGAATCAAGTAAATAATCTAGATTCAAAAGAAGCATAATACAAGACTATTCCACATTTACATCACTCATAACATTATTTATAATCATATTTACCAAACGGCCTTAGGCCCACCATATAATAAAACGGCCTCGGGCCCATGTATATCAAAACAGTCTCGGGCCCACGTATATCAAAACGGCCTCAGGCCCAATCGAATATCAAACGGCCTCGGGTCCAATCATATATCAGAACAGCCTTGGGCCCATCATATCAACAGCTGTTCGGAACATTAGAGGGTAGATGGAACATTGACATTGTGGAGAAGTGGTTTGGAAATACTCTTCAGATCCTAGGAGACGCTAGTGATCCTCAGCTAGTCACCTGAAAAGATACAAACACTCCGGTCGGGGGTGCCGGAATTAGCACTCCGACGGACAAGTCAGTTCAGACACTCAAGATAGCTTGTGTTACTAAGTTAAGTGAAGTGATTCTTACATGCCTTTCTCAATCCATTGTTCCTGTATTTATACCTGTTCCTTTTGATCCTCGGGGCCAGGGCCTACTTTTTAATCATTGTTCTTTCTATTATTCGGCCCTAGGGATTTACATTTATTCGGCACATATATTATATTCGGCTTCCCATTCTCGTAGGATACAGCTGATTAATATCAGTCTTCCAATGGTACGCTGTAGACACCCCATTTTTGACCGTCCTCAAGACTTCAACGTCACCGCTTGAACACTCGGTGATCATCCATGTTTGTGTTCGTCTTGAGTTCCCGGAGGTCTCGGATACACGCCTTGCCTTAGGATCTCTCAACTCGACTGTTTTGTGTTTACTTTTGCACCAAACACTTGTGCTTTGCCTTGGAGGGACAGGGAATGGCTTGTGGGCCATCCCCACACTCCACCGGCCATGGCTTGAGGCCACCGGCTGTGTCTTGTTGCCACCGGCCAAATGTTTGGCCGACCGGCACTATAGATGGCCGGCCGTCTATCTTTTTTTTGGTCAATTGCATTTTTGGCCGGTCGACTACTGTGCATCTGCTTTTGCAGATATTTTCATGCAGCTGGCATGCACTTGGCTCCCCTCTATACACGTGTATGGAGGGATCTCCCTCTTAGCTAGCTTGTCTTGTAAGCTTACAAAATTGAGCTCTATAAGAGGAGGCATCCTCTCCCTCTTTTAGGGTTACAAAATTTCAGAGGAGAGCTCTGGTTTTTAGGGTTAGCATAATTGTATCTATCCTATATCTATTTCTCTCTCTCTTTTTGCCCTTAAGGTGTTTTAGTCTTAGATTTGCACACAAACACCTAGACTTACACCTTCTCTTGGAGCTGAGGTCCTTGAGACTTGTTTTTGGAGTTTTGGAGCTGATTTGAACCTAAAGAACCAGCTGGTCTTCCATTTTTGAAGAAGGTCTACAAGGGTAAGACTTTTGTCCATTTTTACCCCATTTTTGCATTGTATTTTTGCCTACCTTACAACTGTTTTTGAGCTTAACATATAACATAGAAAAGTTCTGTTTTTTAGTGCTCTAAATAGTTTGTTAAGGGTGTTTTAAGTTTTGGGGTTGTTTGACCCCTCTTAAGCCTTGTTAGGCCCTTGTTTTGTGCCATTTTGGTTAAGCTCCGGGACTATTATGTTTGGGCCTCCTCACCACTGAAATCTTGAGGGATTTCAGAGATGAGGATGGTGCCTTGAGGTCCCAAGAAGGAGAGGGCCACCCCCTCTCCTTGTCCTCGAAAAAGGCCATTTTTGCCTCTTGAGGGAGCACCATGTTTAAGTGTATGTTGACCATGCCTTAGCTATTTTTTGTGCTTATTATGTCATGATTTAGCACTGTTTTGAGTTGGTTTTGGTACACCATGCTCGCTTAGCATACATGCCTTGTAATGCCATGTTTAGGCCTTAACATGCTTTAGGTTTTGACCCTTATTCTAGCATGATTTTGGCCAAGCTTTGTGAAGCTTTTGTGTTTGTTTTAGCATGCTTAAGCTCAGTTTTTGGTTTTTATGGTCGACCATCACATGCTTAGTATAGCCACCTTGTATTTTGGCTTGTTAGCCTTCGGTGTGTGAGTGTGTAGCATGCTTTACTTGCATCATTTTAGTGGTTTGAAACCACTTACCATGTCATTTCAGTCCTTATAATATGTTTACATGCTTGCATTTTATCACTCCTTTGATGCTTTAAGAGGTTGTGTTATATGCTCCATATTTAAGCATTTGTGCATGCCTCCATGAGTAGATCATCTAGATGCCATCTAAGTGGTTTTTGGGGCTTGCCTTAATATGATTTAGGACTGTTTTGATCCATTTTGGTCATTTGCTTCATGTGTCATATGATCATGCTTTAAGTACTTGGACCAATTACATGCTATGCTTGTCATGTTTGCTTGATTTGGCATCATCTTTGACATAATTTTCAGAGCTTACATTGCATGCTAGTTGTCCATGTTTACCTCCTTTTAAGTGTGCTTAGAAGTTGTTCCTTCATGCTTAGGAATTGGTCCTTGTGTGCATGCATGTTTGCATGTCATTGTGCCCTCATTTCTATAGCATTGGCCACTGTTTTAGGCTTGTTTAAGGGCTGCCTAATTTAGTTTAAGTCCATCCCTTGGCACGTTGTTGCATGCTTAGCTTATGACATGTTGTTGCATGTTGAAATGGTGTTGCATTTGGCATGCATTCTCCTCCTTGTTTTGGTTGCTTAACATGCCATATGTTTTGCATGTTTGTGTGTTGGCATTGTACCTTGTATGCTCATTTAACTTGCATGCTTGTTATATGCCTTGCATGCTTCCCATATGCTCATGTTGCATGCCTAGTTAACATACTTAGGTTGCATTGCATTTGCATGCATCTTTCACCTCTTGATCAAGCCATGATAGAGGTTGAAAGCCCCTTTGTTTGCTTATTTGGTTTGCATTGCATTTGAAATTAAAATGCACACTTGATTCTTTGGGCCATCATGCATTGAAATGCGTGATTGGTGGCCCGAGAATCGAGAACCATGTCCCTTTGAGTCATAAATATGATAAGGGATGTGGTGGTGCACACATTTGCTTGAAATGCATTGCCATGCCAAGTTTTGCCCTCTGTTGCTGTCAAACCAGTTTCTGCAGGAAGACTTGGCCGGCCGGCCATCTACAGTGCCGACCGGCCATCCATTGTTGGCCGATGGATCAATTTGTGGCCGGTGACCATTCTCCATGGCCGGTGACCAATTCTCTCAGCCGGTGGTGTTCCACAGTGTGCAATGAGCATATCCTGGGACTTGTGTAGTCTTTAGAGGAGCAGAACAGCCAAAGCAGAGGCATCTTGTGCATGGCAGTGGCCTTCCGAGCAGAACCGAGCGCGCATGCATTGGACCCCCTTCCCGAGGCTGCTTATTGCTTAAATTAGATTAGTTAATTTGCTTAGCTAGTTCAATTGGTCTGTAATATTTAATTAACTTGTAGGTTAATTAAATTGTATTATTCTTTCGGTCCCTCCGAGCGAGGGCAAATTTGTAATAAGTGTGGGTGAGTGTGTGTATGCCTTCCAACCCCCACTTCTTTCTCCCTTTTACTTATCTGCTTTGATGGTTAGTATTAGGACATATTTAAATTAGCATACCTCATGCTATGCATGCGTACATCATTCATCAGTATTGCATGCATCAGGCTCGGCGCATCATGCTAACTGCATAAGTATTTCAAATCTGACTTGAATACATGCTATCTGTGCATTTCACATGTCATCCTTAGAATAGCCAAGCCTATTCTAGTGACATTCTGTATGCGCTGCGTTAGCCACTTAACATGAACTTGGATCATGCATGATTACTAACATGTTCTTTGTTTTGGCTCGGAGTACATTGTAAGTATTTTATGCTTTAGCATCTCGCACGAGTGTGAATGTTAACATGACAGCATGCTTACCATGTGGCTAGATGCTTATGTGATATAAACTGCCTGAATGCCTGTGGGTGAAGGTTGGATTGTTTGAGTTGGAACAACTCATTGAAATCCGTGTTTTAGCCTACTTGCGAGTAGCGAATTCCAAAGCATTTTTCTAAACAAACGGATATGCAATGTTTCATTCCAGATTAGGCAATCTAGTCTATACTTTTGTGTTGTGCGCATCACATAGTAATTCTAGCTAATTAACCGGAATAAGAACACATAACGTTTTCAAAAGAGGATATCATGGTTAGTAGAGGCCGATCTTCGGATCGGGCGAGAGGGGGTGCTCATAGCTGACCTTCCCCAATCGTACCCAAGTTCCCGAGCCGAGGCAACTTTGGTGATGACGGACACATGGCCTTTGGCACTGAGTCAGGGTTTCCTAAATTCCCCCATTAAAAATATTTAGGTGGCGACTCTGTATCTGGTAAAGCAATCCATGTTTGGCACTTCTTTCAAAATCTGTTTTTCTCAAAACGATTTGCCGGATTTGGACTCTTTGGTTCAGATTAAGAACCGTGACACAAAGGGAGTCCGAACTGTAGGGTGAGGCCCTCCCCGGGGCGCGTCCACAGTTTCTGGCGACTCTACTGGGGAGTTTAGAGAGCTTGACTCGAACTCATGATATCTTGTTTTGACTACACTTATGTGCTTCTTTGCATTGCATGTGCATTGGTGCGCCTAGGACACCGTGTTGGCCATCTGCTATTCCTGAGCGGTTTGCCGGAGGCTTGACTTTGTCAAAGCATGCCATAAGGCTGACCGGTTACGGACTCTGCCAATATGGGAACACAAACCCCGGTTTTACCGGGGCACCCTTTTCGACCATTCGACCTAGTGCATGTCGAGAGCTATAGTGACCATTCCAAGCTAGGACAGGTTGCTTACCCGATATAGGTTGTTTGAAACCACTGCGTGCGTAGTGAAACCCTAGCTCCTGACAAAATAGGACAAGGAAACCCTAACCCAACATAGAGGTGTTTTGGCTCCCTTTTACTTGCTATGTGCTTTTAGAGTGTATCTCTACAAGAACGCACATATCAGTTTGCAAGTTTGAGTATCAGGCCTGAGGGCACCAGTATCGGTATTTGTGAGAATCAGTTATAGCTGTGGATATCCGATTTAGTGTTTTGGGGCAGTGATTCTGGGGAACAGTGATTAGTAATAGAGTACAGTTGTTCGGCTACACCCGTGTTTGATCCGTTTGGGCTAAAATGCTGCTTGTTTTTCCTTTCAGTTCGGAGAATTGATACAGAATAGTCAGTGTTCCCCCTTGCTGAGGCAAGACAGATATCTGATCCGTCAGTCACCATTCAGAACAGTGGACTTATCATGACACAGAATTCGGAAGAGATCGTGGTTATGACAGCCGCGTTAGATCAAGGAATCACTCTGCAAAGTGAGACCAATGTTGATGTACCGCATCCATCCAGGTCGCCTGTTGCGCACCCGGTCTGGACCCCCCAGTTGTACCAGGCTCGTGAGCCCACCACATTCGAGTTGATGGGGATGATAGGTGACCTCCAGAGGTCCGTGGCGGATCTCGCCTACAGAATGTCAGCTTCGCCACCAGCTGCACCATATGCCGGAAGTTTTGTACCACAGGAGCCCCCGCTATTGGGACGGATTGTGATCGAACTTAGTCAACCCGAGGTAACCTCCGGCTATGGCAATGACGTATCAACATCAACCCAAACCCTCGATCAGGTTGAGGCCCGAGTTAAGGACAAAATGAAGGCAGATGCCGATCCCATTGAACAACTGCTGTAGGCAGTCGAGGCTTTGAAAGCTGAGGGGATGAGTAAGCAACAAGTATTCGCAGTCCTGACCAAGACTGTAGATGATGTTTTCCCCGCTCCAACTGAAGGCAGTACCAGCTAGTCAGAAAACCGGGATAGGTCCCGTCATGCCAGAACAGTTCCTTCCGTTCCCAACCCTGCACCCGGGAAAGATCAGAAAGTTAAGGTAGTGCCTGCCGACCCTTTCGCTAGTGCGTCTAGCAAGAATGCTCAGACTTCAAAGTACCTGCCCCGAGGGTGCAGGGTCTTTCACGCTCTCTACATGCCTCTATCCAAGGCACTCCAGATCCTGGCCGAAATAGGGCATCTTAAACCCTTGGAGCCTCGGCCTCTCCCAAAGAATCTCCCTCTCACACATGACGCTGCTTTGTACTGCGCGTACCACCAGCAAACAGATCATGCTACCGATAATTGTTTCCGCCTCCGTCATGAGGTGCAAGATTTGATCGACAACGAGGTTATCCTCCCGCCCACCTCAGCCAAGTCCGTTACTACCCAGCTATTGGATTTTGAGGATACTGATACTGCGAGTATGTAATCAAGGAGTGAACCACCTGCGGGCGGCACTTGGTGTATTTTTGGATGTGGCGTCTGGCACGCATTTTTGAGCATCTGCGATTGCTAGTTTTGTAAATTCTGGCTTGGGTGTCGAGTCAGTCTTTTGTTTTGTTTTGAGTCTGTCTCATTGTCTTGAGTCAGTCCTTTTTGCTTAAGGGTCTGTCTTGTTGTAGCGAGTCAGTCCCCTTGTATAGAATGTCAGGTGATTCCGGGGTTGTTGCCTCGAACACCGTTTCGTTTTGTAATTACTCCTTTTGCTTTCTTTTTGAGTCTGTCTCTGCTGTGGAGCCAGTTGCAACCAGGAAATCTGAATGAAACAGCTGCGGCTATCATGTTTTCGTACTTATTGCTATTTTGGGCTGGTTGTGCCAGAGGATTTGAATGGAATGACAGTACATTCCACCTGCTCTCTTGTGCCCTGAAAATCATTGTAATGACCTAAGTTTTTTCCAAAACCTTTTTAAACACTGTGGTGATGAAAACGAAGAGGAAGGAATTCCTTGGGTTTTGCAAAACTTTGATCAATTTGAGAGAAAGATAGGCGTGCTAAGCCTTTTAATGAATGAAATCATGCTTGTTAGCGTGAGTACTGAGAAGGACCCTGGTTTGATCCAGATTGGTTCCACACTATCTTCAGCGCGAGCGATGTGTCACTTTCGTAAAAACTCTCAAAAGCAAAATGTTTTGCGCAGTCCTGTGAAGACCTGTGTGGAATCACTCTTGAGATTGTGCAGCCTAGGATCGCTCTCAGCCTCAAGACTCAATCCGTTTGTTTTCGAACCTTGAACCCATTCAGAACGTTCAACGGTCAACCGCCATGTGAGACCTGTGTGGCCAGATCAGAAGCATCCCTCGAACTAGGGGCAGCAAAATATCGGACATGCTCGAAGAGTCGAATACAACAGCCATTCTCCTAGATATAGAGGGCTTCAATTTCAAAACCATTTGGCATGGACTTGTTACACTTTTACCCTTTGAGAGGCTCGCTGGGCCGAAAACCCGGAAGGGCGACCCAGGCAAAAGTTAGAGCAAGGAAAAAATATATACAAAAGAAAAGAAAAAAGAAATACAAAAAGAAAAAAAAGGATAAAAAAAAATATACAATACGAAGAAAAAGAAAAAGAAGAAGAAAGAAAAAAAAAAGAGAAAAAAGAAAAAAGGAAAAGAAGCTCGCAAGGTCGAAAACCCGCATCGGGCGCCTTGGCAAAAGTTAGAGCCTAAAAAGTGAAGGTTAAAATACCCGAGTGTACCTCAACCGGAACTACGTAAGGCTTGATTCCCATGTTTGGGATACGTAGGCAACTTCATCCTGAAGTCCAGCCCCCAACGCTTTCATAGCGCCTTAGTCCATGTAATGGTTTTGATCATCCTTGCCTTCTCTGAATCCGATAGTTCGGTTGTGACAACCGGAACCACGTAAGGCTTGATTCCCATCTTTGGGATACGTAGGCAACTTCATTCTGAAGTCCAACCACCAATGCTTCCGAAGTGACTGTGTCCATATATTGGTTCTGGCCGTCCTCGTCTTCTCTGTAACCGGGAGTTCGGTCATGATCATCACTAATGAAGACTGCTCACGAAATGCTGCGTCATCATCCAAACAAGGGGCAACTTTCCGTTGCCGTACATTGCCACGAGTCGCCATTCAAACCAGGGGGAACTTTCCGTTGCCATGCAGCCCTTTCAAGCAAGGGGCAATTTTCCATTGCCTCTGATCCGAGGTTGCGCATCTCGAGAGTAAGTTCCGTGCTCGTTGAGCATTGACCGTTTGCAAAAATAGTTTTTGAAAATTTTTACTGAGGCTAACTATTTTCTCGAAAACTATTCCCTTTTCCAAAACTGGACCATTTTCATGGACCCAAAAAAAGGAAAATTTTCAGTGCTTGTAGCCTGACTTGCATGATTTTAAAATCAAAAATCGAACAAGTATGTTAATCTAACTCTCACCTTGGTCAAAACTGTTTTAGTAGAAAATCAAAACAAAAAAAATGGTCAAAGTGATGAACTAGGGGCACAGTCGAGTCAGGTGTTCTGTCTTTCCCCCGTCATCAACATACTTGCCAGAAGGGCACTCTATTCACCGGAAGAGGGCACCACCGAAGTTGTCAGTAAAGGGCTGTAAGCTCTCAACAACCTCCAAGTAACGAGGTATCAAACCAAATGCGAAGCACAAATCGGAGTAAATCAAGACACTCCATACTCCATCCGGAACATTGACTGAACGTCACCGGAAGAAATAGCCGCGAGCTAATAGTATTGGGAGTGAACCCACAACTTCCTATTCCATCAATCACCCAAGTCGAGAGGTTTTTGAGAGAAAAAAGCCTAAGGGCCAAGTGATGTGAGAATCACATGAGAAAGGGTGGGAAACATACCCGGAGGAACTGGCTCCTCGAGATTTGAGGTCTTTCGTTTTTTTTTTGTAAATACGTCTGTGTGTCGTGTCTTTTGTCTTGTTTAGCCCAACTTTTGTTTTCGGTCTTTTCCAAGCGTGTCTCGTTGTGTTTAGGTCGTGTATCTTTTGTTTGAGTCTTTTTCCACTGTGTTCAGTCGTAGGCTCAATACCTAGGTTGAAACCCTTCTTCAATTTCGAAAATCGTTTATGCTCAGAGTGCTGTGCCATTCTCTACATATAGGCGAAGCAAAAGGAGAAAGGGAAAATTTGGGGCATTGGAGTGTGCTTCAACTTCAGCCGGTTTCACCTTTGTAGTCCATCTTGTCAGATTGGGCTGTTTGTTCAGGATTTGCCGCGTGCAGAATAAACCGAGTGCTGTGTTATGGGCTGTATGCAGATTAATCCTCAGCAGAGTATGGGCTGTGTGTTCAGGTTAGGCAGTGGGTTGCCTGGGTTATTTTGCTGTTGACTGGTTCATTATCTGGTTATTACAATGCAAGTGCTCAATTTTCAGACAACAGATCAATCTCATTTACATTGAGGTGTAATATGATGTAATGCGATGCAATGTATGAAATATACAAATGTAACACTTTTTCAGACAAAAAGTTTGTTTCATTTCATCATCTTTTTCAAGTACAAAGCTTTGGAAACAAAAATCTGCCTGCGGCAGTACAAGGTACCCTAACTACCAGCAAAAAAGCAAAAAAAGTACAAAAAAGAAGAAAAATAGTAAAAATCTGTATCAATGTCCAAAGGTCTCAGGCCTAGGGGTCCGTCCTCGCCCTCTTCCTGGACGAAGGTCCAGGAGCATCGTCATCAGCATCATCATCTGAGTCTGAGCCCGAGCTGTCTCCGGTCTCCTCCTCGGATGACTCAGCCTCCGCCTCTGCCTCAGCCTCAGGCTCCTCATCATCGTCGTCATCAGGAACTGGAGCCCGCGAGCTGCTCCCTACATGAGTGCGCCCCGCTTTGGTGCGGGGGTATACTCTGCCATCTCAGGTAGAAACGGGAGGCCCGGTCGGAGCACCACCTACAGGAGGAATCTGGAAGGGATGCTGAAAAGTACAAAAGGCAAATGCATCAGGATACTGTGAGCAGTTTATCAGTGCAGAATGCAGTGTATGAGTACAGTGTGTGGATATTGTGAGCAGTGTATCAGTGCAGAATATAGTGTTTGAGTGTAGTGTATGAATGCCGTGAGTAATGCTGTGAACAGTCTGTGGGCTGCAGTATATCAGATGCCGTAAGGGCTGTGTATCGGGTGTTGTGTCGACAATATGATGCATCAGATTGTGTAGATTTGAGACTGCGGTTGAAGAACATACCGGAATGCCATAGATGGCTAGAAGATCAAGACTCCGCTGAAACATCCCCATCATAGAGGCAGCCAGCTCTAGAGACTGGCGGGTGTACTCGGAAGAAACCTGCAAAAGTATTAGATGCATCAGTATTCTGCGGAATATCAAATAAACTGAAATGAAATGACAATGCAAGATGTAAGATGAAGTAGTACATACCGGAGGTAAGTCGTAGAACCCGACTAACTCGTGATCAGCCGGAGGGGGAGCAATGGGAATCTGGTAAGTCGCCCCATCCTGTCCCCGGCAGGTCATCGAAGTAGGGAGCGCTGGCCAACTAGCCCCCCGTCCCCTCCGAGCTCCTCCCCTACCACGGACTCGAGCTGCCCTCGATGTCCCTGCCCCCACTCCCGCTCCGGCCGCTGGCGCCACTGGTCTCTCTGTCTCAGCTCGACGGCTACCGCTTAGAGGCCGCATGATGAAGGTCCGGACGTACTCCGAGTAGTCACCCTCGCCCCTGAATCCATCTGCCTCCCAGCCGATCGTATAGTCAGTCATCTGCTCGAGAGTGAATCTCTCTGTCTCCCTCTTGTGCTCGGGAGGGTGAACCGGGACTATCTGCTCCGGTAAACCTAGAGTCTGGCGTAGGAAACACTCACCCAGGTACCAAGCCCGACAGACCGGGCCCTCTAGCGAAATCCGAAAACGCGAGGTCTCCTCAGCACCAGCAAATCGGTCCCGAATCGTCGCTGGCAATGGAGCCCAAGGCTGCCAGATGATCTGAAAATGAAATACAGTTTGTTATCTACTATTATTGAAAATACGGTGTAAAGCGAAGTTTAAATGAACTGCCAGTTAAACATACCTCTGCGGGGGTGATGGTGTAGAAGTAGCGGCGGAAAAAGATAAACGTCTCCCGGGGCCTCCGCACGCACCTCCCGTCGAAGCGGCGTGAGAACGGGACGACGAGAGGGGTCTCCACGTCTGGCACAGGCGCAAGTCCCGGAAAGTAGGCGTAGACCCACAACTGCAGAGCAAATACCAGTATGTTTATCAGATAAAGTAGAATATAGAATAAAGCAGAAATAGCAGGACCGTGTATTGTGCAGTATATAGTCAGCGTGTATTGTGCAGAGTGTACAGTGTGAGCAGTGTACAGTCAGTGTAAAACAGTATATGTGTGTGCCGGGTGTACAATATACTTTCAGTGTGAAACAGACCACAGTGTGTGCAGTGTACAGAGTACAGAAAATGTAAAGCAGAAATGAAAAGCAGAGAAGAAAATGTACCTCCCAAGCTCGCCAGTAACCCTCGAGCAACTGTCCGCTGCAACGGGAAGCTGAGCTCATATATCCGTATAGGGTGGCCAAGGCAGCCCCGCCCCAATCATAGCGCAAGATCCGGGTGACATCCACAAGAGCGCTGAGCAGGTAGAGGGGTACAGTGTTCGCCCGGTCGGCGAAGATAGTCGTCCCCAGCAGGAACATGAGGAAGCCCCGCGCATATCGCTCCACCGCCTCTTGAGTCATCGGAGCCTCCTCGACTAAGGCTGGCTGGACTCTGAACTGGACCTCGAACCATGAATATCGAACAAAGCCGGGACGTGCGAGAGGCAGCACCTCGCCGAGCAGGTAGATCTGAGCAGCCTCCCACTCGTCCATGTCAGTGTCGAAGAGGATCGAATCACCCCCTATCTCGATGCCGGTGAGCATCGAGAAGTCGTAGGGAGTCATCGTCATGTCTCCCATAGCAGAGAAGTGTAAGGAATCGATGGTGTCCCACCACCTCTCTGCTAGAGCGGCAAGGAGAGGCCTGCTCGTAGTGAGTCTGGAAAGTCCTCTGCAAAATGCGCCGAAGCCGGCCTGGTCCACGATGTGGCGAACTGCATCGGGTAGCTCCGCATACCAATCTCGGGTGGCAATGTTCCCATACCCCCGAACGGCATGGGAATCTCCCTGTTTTCAAGCAAACAATTGCGAAGCAATATAAAATGTACAGTTTTGAAAAGCATTCAGAATCGGTGAAGATACAGCATGTGTGCACGTTTTCAGATTCAAACAGATACCGAGTGCCGTGTGCTTACAGTGAACTGCAACGTGTGATGTGTCAGCGTGTTTGGGTGTTTCAGTATAGATACAGCGTGTGTGCACGTTTTTCAGATTCAAATAGATATCGGGTGCTGTTGCGCTCATAGTAAACTACAGTGTGTACTGTGTCAGTATGTTTGAGTGGTTCAGGGCCAGTGCAGTGTGTGTGCACGTGTCAGATTCAAATAGATATCAGTTGCGAATGTGTTCACAGTCAACTACAATATACGGTGTATCAGTGTATCCGGGCTAAGCAGTTAAAGAACATAATCAGCTATGGCAGTTAAGTGTTCTATATTACGGAAAATAAAACAGAGGAAAGAATATACCTCGGAAGCGCCGAAGGACAGATGTGACGTCGGCTCGCGTAAGAGAAGCTCTGGAGGCACCACCCTATCAAAGCTCCTGAACTGACGGAGTCCGTCGGGAGGCAGCACGTGAATCGCCGGCCGGTAGGTCACCGGGTCGAATGGGCGAACGTTCAAGGGGAGGAGCTCGACCCCGGGGTCCATCTCGTGATCCAGGGGAGTCCCGCCCTGTGGAATATCGTCCGCCATGACAAAGGTGGTGTGAAAATAGCCGGAAGTGGAAATCGGATGAGAATGCGGAAAGTCAACCCCGGGAGGGTGGAAAATGGCCGGAAAAGCCGAAGTGTGGAAAAGACACGGAAATCAAGAAAAACTTGAGGGAAACAAGCCTCGAGTGCTGGAAATCGCAAAAGAGACACCGAAACAAAGTTTCAATTGGTTCAAAATGTTTGAAACGCGAAGGTATACGCGAATCGAATGACGAAACGGGGTCAAAAACACAAGAAAACAGGAGAACGAAAGAAGAAAAGTGCCCTAGAGAGAGAAGGAGTAAAATTTCGGCCAAGGAAAGTGAATGAAATAGGGTTTGAAACCCTATTTTACAAGACCCAAGCCAAAAAGACAAAACTGCCCCGATTCAGGCATTTTTGGCCGGTGATGTGTTTTGGTGGCCGGTGGATGGCCGGTGACCTCCCCTTCTGGCCGGTGAGCCTTCTACAACCTTGTTTGGGTCAGATGTATAGTTTGGGACCTTCATTGCTCAAGAAAGTGCAAGAAAGTGCATTTCCGAAGTTCAACCGGTCTCCGTTTTGACCTCGGACCGTGTCTTCTGTGCGTGGCACTCGAATACGGGTGTCGTGTATCCTTTTTGTATCCTTTTTGTCTCTTGCAAGAGTCCAAAGTTGCCCCCGTATGCATTGTCTTGCATTCGCATACCTTACTTGCGTTGTTTCGCACTTTAACGCCCGGTCTGGCGAGACCTTAAACACGCACGGTCTGGCAAGACCTTAAACACGCTCGGTTGGTGCTTGCATGTCGGCATGCATTGTAGCACACGTCATCCCTTGCGTTATCATGCATTGCATTACAACGCTTTGTCGTGGATGCACACTGATTATGCGTTATTTCATTCGCATTGTTACGCACACATCTTGTAAAGTGTCATACACAGGTCATACTCGCACTGTCTTGTGCATCGTATTCATTCGCGCTATTTTGCGCATCTTATTGCATTTTGCATGCATTCAATCGCGCTATTTTGCGCATCTTATTGCATTTTGCATGCATTCAATCGCGCTATTTTGCGCATCGCACTGTCTTGTACACTCGTGTTGTCTAACGCATCACGCTATTTTGCGCATCACATCTCATTCGCGCTATTTTGCGCATCACATCTCATTCGCGCTATTTTGCGCATCTTATTGCATTTTGCATGCATTCAATCACGCTATTTTGCGCATCACACCGTCCTGTGCACTCGACGGTCTAGGAGACCTTAAATCCTTGGAAGGTGCAAGACCTTCGGTGCATTGGTGTGCACAGTACATGCATATGTCATGCATCATTCCATTGTATATTGCATATGCCATGCATCATTTCAAATACTGCATATGTCATGCATCCAAAAAAAAAAAACACACATGCATATGTCATGCATTCATTGTAAATACTGCATATGTCATGCATTCATTGTGAATAATGAATATGTCATGCATTTCATTGTAATATAGTGCATATGTCATGCATTTCCACTGTAAATATCCATCCCATTGCATATTGTAAATATTGCATTGTAGCTTGCATGCACTCATTGCATCACCTCCATCTATGGCTCGCACCTCTCCTTGTTGAGCTTGGTTTGGTATGTGCCCATACTTTTCACGTTAAAGCACAGTTCTGCATGTGTACGCGCCTATTCCTTGTTGAACTTGGTTTGAGGGTGGCGGCACCTTTTCTGTGTTAAACGTGGCTTGTTTGTGTACATGCCTTTCCTAGGCAAGATTTGGTTTGGCCTGCGTGCCTTATCCATCGTATCTATTCCATTCCAGTGCATATCGCATTGTAGCTTGCATGCATTCACTGCATCACCCCCTCTATCTATGGCTTGCGCCTTTCCATGTTGAGCTTGGTTTGGTATGTGCCCATACTTTTCACGTTAAAGCACAGTTCTGCATGTGTACGCGCCTATTCCTTGTTGAACTTGGTTTCAGGGTGGCGGCACCTTTTCTGTGTTAAACATGGCTTGTTTGTGTCCATGCCCTTCCTAGGCAAGATTTGTTTTGGCTGCATGCCATATCCACTGTATATATTACATTGTAGTGTAATTTTTGCATCCAGCATTAGGATCATTGTTCTTTCGTTAGCGGGTTGTCTCCCCACTTATGTCATTCCACCCAATACTTGTTCTTGGGTCCGTCTACATCACTCATAGTTCTGCATGTGTACGCGCTTTGAGGGTTGCGGCACCTTTTCTATGGTAGACGGACTTGTTACTTCCATCAATCTATTTGACATTTGTGTGGTTTTGAACCGCTCATGATTGGATCATGATTCAATTGCATTGCATGTCGTTTGCATTGTTTCAATTGCATTGCATTTCATTTGCATTATTATACATAGTTTTGTATATATTGCATATCATTCTGCATTCATTTTGCATGTTATGCATGTTGCTAACAATATCGCACCTGTTAAGTTGCTTTCTCTTTCAGGCACGATATTGTATGTACAGTTCATTTGAGGTTGGTGCAACCAGACGAACCGGGCAGGTATTGTATTCTCCGAGTGAGATGTATCAAGAATTGCATAATTCTCTTACATTCTTTCTGCATTGTAATGTAGTTGGATTTGTGCATGCTAGCTTAAAACTGTCGCATGTTATGTGTCGTTACAGCTTTCTTTGCATGATCATAAGTTATGTTCGGCTTTGTGCATTGTCTTGCATTTTGCCCCTGCTTTCAGGCGCATATCTTGTCTGTCTTGCATGCTTTGTCTAAGTCTTCGGCCTTGTCAAAAATGGGTCGTCTCTGGGCTTTGACAATCACTCCCGTCATTGTTATGACTTTCGAGTTCTGTCAAAGAGGGGCAACTGTAGACACCCCATTTTTGACCGTCCTCAAGACTTGGACGTCATCGCTTGAACACTCGGTGATCATCTATGTTTGTGTTCATCTTGAGTTCCCGGAGGTCTCGGATACGCGCCTTGCCTCAAGATCTCTCGACTCGACTGTTTTGTGTTTGGTTTTGCACCAAACACTTGTGCTTGCCTTGGAGGGGTAGCGAATGGCTTGTGGGCCATCCCCACACTCCACCGGCCATGGCTTGAGGCCACCGGCTGTGTCTTGTTACCACCGGCCAAATGTTTGGCCGGCCGGCACTATAGATGGCCGATCGTCTATCTTTTTTTTGGTCAATTGCATTTTTGGCCGGCCGACTACTGTGCATCTGCTTTTGCAGATATTTTCATGCAGCTGGCATGCACTTGACTCCCCTCCATACACGTGTATGGAGGGATCTCCCTCTTAGCTAGCTTGTCTTGTAAGCTTACAAGATTGAGCTCTATAAGAGGAGGCATCCTCTCCCTCTTTTAGGGTTACAAAATTTCAGAGGAGAGCTCTGGTTTTTAGGGTTAGCATAATTGTATCTATCCTATATCTATTTCTCTCTCTCTTTTTGCCCTTAAGGTGTTTTAGTCTTAGATTTGCACACAAACACCTAGACTTACACCTTCTCTTGGAGCTGAGGTCCTTGAGACTTGTTTTTGGAGTTTTGGAGCTGATTTGAACCTAAAGAACCAGTTGGTCTTCCATTTTTGAAGAGGGTCTACAACGGTAAGACTTTTGTCCCTTTTAACCCCATTTTTGCATTGTATTTTTTCCTACCTTACAACTATTTTTGAGCTTAACATATAACATAGAAAAGTTCTGTTTTTTAGTGCTCTAAATAGTTCGTTAAGGGTGTTTTAAGTTTTGGGGTTGTTTGACCCCTCTTAAGCCTTGTTAGGCCCTTGTTTTGTGCCATTTTGGTTAAGCTCCGGGACCATTGTGTTTGGGCCTCCTTACCACTGAAATCTTGAGGGATTTCAGAGGTGAGGATGGTGCCTTGAGGTCCCAAGAAGGAGAGGGCCACCCTCTCTCCTTGTTGTCCTGGAAAAAGGCCATTTTTGCCTCTTGAGGGAGCACCATGTTTAAGTGTATGTTGACCATGCCTGAGCTGTTTTTTGTGCTTATTATGTCATGATTTAGCACTGTTTTGAGTTGGTTTTGGTACACCATACTCGCTTAGCATACATGCCTTGTAATGCCATGTTTAGGCCTTAACATGCTTTAGGTTTTGACCCTTATTCTAGCATGATTTTGGCCAAGCTTTGTGAAGCTTTTGTGTTTGTTTTAGCATGCTTAAGCTCTATTTTTGGTTGTTATGGTCGACCATCACATGCTTAGTATAGCCACCTTGTATTTTGGCTTGTTAGCCTTCGGTGTGTGAGTGTGTAGCATGCTGTACTTGCATCATTTCAGTGGTTTGAAACCACTTACCATGTCATTTCAGTCCTTGTAATATGTTTACATGCTTGCATTTTATCACTCCTTTGATGCTTTAAGAGGTTGTGTTATATGCTCCATATTTAAGCATTTGTGCATGCCTCCATGAGTAGATCATCTAGATGCCATCTAAGTGGTTTTTGGGGCTTGCCTTAATATGATTTGGGACTGTTTTGATCCATTTTGGTCATTTGCTTCATGTGTCATATGATCATGCTTTAAGTACTTGGACCAATTACATGCTATGCTTGTCATGTTTGCTTGATTTGGCATCATCTTTGACATAATTTTCAGAGCTTACATTGCATGCTAGTTGTCCATGTTTACCTCCTTTTAAGTGTGCTTAGAAGTTGTTCCTTCATGCTTAGGAATTGGTCTTGTGTGCATGCATGTTTGCATGTCATTGTGCCCTCATTTCTATAGCATTGGCCACTGTTTTAGGCTTGTTTAAGGGCTGCCTAATTTAGTTTAAGTCCATCCCTTGGCACGTTGTTGCATGCTTAGCTTATGACATGTTGTTGCATGTTGAAATGGTGTTGCATTTGGCATGCATTCTCCTCCTTGTTTTGGTTGCTTAACATGCCATATGTTTTGCATGTTTGTGTGTTGGCATTGTACCTTGTATGCTCATTTAACTTGCATGCTTGTTATATGCCTTGCATGCTTCCCATATGCTCATGTTGCATGCCTAGTTAACATACTTAGGTTGCATTGCATTTGCATGCATCTTTCACCTCTTGATCAAGCCATGATAGAGGTTGAAAGCCCCTTTGTTTGCTTATTTGGTTTGCATTGCATTTGAAATTAAAATGCACACTTGATTCTTTGGGCCATCATGCATTGAAATGCGTGATTGGTGGCCCGAGAATCGAGAACCATGTCCCTTTGAGTCATAAATATGATAAGGGATGTGGTGGTGCACACATTTGCTTGAAATGCATTGCCATGCCAAGTTTTGCCCTCTGTTGCTGTCAAACCAGTTTCTGCAGGAAGACTTGGCCGGCCGGCCATCTACAGTGCCGACCGGCCATCCATTGTTGGCCGATGGATCAATTTGTGGCCGGTGACCATTCTCCATGGCCGGTGACCAATTCCCTCAGCCGGTGGTGTTCCACAGTGTGCAGCGAGCATATCCTGGGACTTGTGTAGTCTTTAGAGGAGCAGAACAGCCAAAGCAGAGGCATCTTGTGCATGGCAGTGGCCTTCCGAGCAGAACCGAGCGCGTATGCATTGGACCCCCTTCCTGAGGCTGCTTATTGCTTAAATTAGATTAGTTAATTTGCTTAGCTAGTTCAATTGGTCTGTAATATTTAATTAACTTGTAGGTTAATTAAATTGTATTATTCTTTCGGTCCCTCCGAGCGAGGGCAAATTTGTAATAAGTGTGGGTGAGTGTGTGCATGCCTTCCAACCCCCACTTCTTTCTCCCTTTAACTTACCTGCTTTGATGGTTAGTATTAGGACATATTTAAATTAGCATACCTCATGCTATGCATGCGTACATCATTCATCAGTATTGCATGCATCAGGCTCGGCGCATCATGCTAACTGCATAAGTATTTCAAATCTGACTTGAATACATGCTATCTGTGCATTTCACATGTCATCCTTAGAATAGCCGAGACTATTCTAGTGACATTCTGTATCCGCTGCGTTAGCCACTTAACATGGACTTGGATCATGCATGATTACTAACATGTTCTTTGTTTTGGCTCGGAGTACATTGTAAGTATTTTATGCTTTAGCATCTCGCACGAGTGTGAATGTTAACATGACAGCATGCTTACCATGTGGCTAGATGCTTATGTGATATAAACTGCCTGAATGCCTGTGGGTGAAGGTTGGATTGTTTGAGTTGGAACAACTCATTGAAATCCGTGTTTTAGCCTACTTGCGAGTAGCGAATTCCAAAGCATTTTTCTAAACAAACGGATATGCAATGTTTCATTCCAGATTAGGCAATCTAGTCTATACTTTTGTGTTGTGCGCATCACATAGTAATTCTAGCTAATTAACCAGAATAAGAACACATAACGTTTTCAAAAGAGGATATCATGGTTAGTAGAGGCCGATCTTCGGATCGGGCGAGATGGGGTGCTCATAGCTGACCTTCCCCAATCGTACCCAAGTTCCTGAGCCGAGGCAACTTTGGTGATGACAGACACGTGGCCTTTGGCACCGAGTCAGGGTTTCCTAAATTCCCCCATTAAAAATATTTAGGTGGCGACTCTGTATCTGGTAAAGCAGTCCATGTTTGGCACTTCTTTCAAAATCTGTTTTTCTCAAAACGATTTGCCGGATTTGGACTCTTTGGTTCAGATTAAGAACCGTGACACAAAGGGAGTCCGAACTGTAGGGTGAGGCCCTCCCCGGGGTGCGTCCACATACGCACCTTCTGATTTGTCCATATATTCGGCCCTCACAATTACCCCCCGAACTCCCCATTGACGGTAGTTAATCGGCGTGTTTGGTCTTGAATTGGAAAAGTTAAAATAGATCAGGCGGCTTCGCATACCCCAATATAGATGTCAGAATGCGCACACCTTTTCGGTCATCATTACACTTTCCCGCCTCATTCGTGTGTCTCGCATTTATTGCGATTTGAAATTTCAGTCCTTTCGAATGCACGTTTCGTTGAGTATTCGAGACTCTTGGACCGCCAGCAGATATCCCTTCTCTGACTCGCATTTTCTGCAACTCTTCTCCGTCTACCCTCGTCCCCCTTGCTCCTCGTAAGTCTTTTTCTCTTTTTTTTGCAATCCTACTTTCTGTTTGTTATTTTAATTTTGGCGAACCCTTTATTTCCCGCGAAAATGGCTAAACACTTAAAAGACCTCCTTTCTGAGGGTCGTGTTTCCGGATTCCGGCGACACTTTTCCATACCCGACGATGTTCATCTATCTCTAGTGACGGACAATACTCTGGATATGGAGAGAGAGGATCGAAATTCAATCGTCTTTCCTCTCCTATCCATTGCAGAGGGCGGGGTCCGTTTTTCCTTACATCCATTCCTTAGGGCCGTCCTCCGCCATTAGGGTCTGATTCCTTACCAGCCCAACGTGAACTTTTTTCAAATCGTAATGGGGATCGTAGAGTTGAACCGGCGCCTCAGGATCGATCTTGGCATTCCGGCCATTCCGCACTGCTATGCTTTAGCCAAATCTTCCGGTCTGCTTGGGCGGTACTTTCTTAGGGCCAAGGATACTGACCATCATTTGGTAACCATGCTTGCCAGTTCTGGTAAGCGTGTGAATGACGTAATGGTCAATGTCCGAGGGAACTGGGAATTTGGCGAAGGCGAGGGTCGCCTACACTCTATTCCCAGACGGAGGGGTGAACCAGGTTGCCGTGTGTCTTCTTGCGTTTATTGAACTTTTCTTTTACTCGGCCTTCTCTCCGTGTCTAAACCTTTGTCTTTGCAGGCAGTAAATTGAAGAAGATTTTGGTTTCTACTGACGACACAGTCCTTGCGCAGATTGCGACTGCACTCAGATACTTCAGCCGTCCAAACTTACAGAAGCAAGGGAGAGCAGCCCACATACTTCTTCGATACGAGCCTACTTATACTACTTTTTCGGCCGCTAACAATATTCCGATTCCATCCGGCGATCAACAACTTGCGGCTCTTATCTTCCCTAGCTTCAAGAGCCTTAGGCAAGTTGGTCTCGAAGCTTCTGATTCGGGGCAAGACGTGGAGCCGGTGGTAGAGGTAGTCGCCGAACAAGCCAAAGAGTTCGCTGAGGAGGCCGAAGAGGTTGACGAGGCCCTAAACTCGCCGTTTGAGGCTGCCAGACGTAGTCAGCCTACATCGCCGTCCACTTCGGGTCGGGCGGAGTTTTCTTCTGGAGATATTTTTGGAAGTTTGGGAGACCTAGCCGGCGATTTTTTTGAAGGTATGGTTGGGGAAAACCTCACACAGATGGCTCGAAAGAAAAATGCTGAGCGAATGGCTGCCCGGAAAAAGGCCGAGGCCGCCTATTCTGGACCTGCCTTGATTGAGTCTTTCGAACCCGTTATTGAAGAGCCGGCTCAGATTGTTGCGGCCGAAACGGCGAAAGAGGTTGAACAACTGGTCATTGAAGAACGGTTGATTCCGGAAGAGCGGGCCAAGAAGCGTAGCGCCGAGGGAGAGGCCGGTTCAGAAGATAGTCCTGTTGACAAAAGGCCTCGCTTAAAAGAGTCGGACGTGGTTGTTCCTTTCATTGTTTAGCCAAAGATCAGAGACACGCCGATTTCCTCTGACGCATTCATCATTACCGACCCAGTGGTAGCCTTGAGCCTGGCGGCTTCAGTCTCCCTACCAGCTGATAAGGCATCCTTTCATGCCGTGCCGGATTTGGTGGCCGTAGCCCTATCTGCGCAGTCGGCCCTTTTGGTAGGTGAACTTTGACTTATTTTGATTTTGGTTGCCTATGCCATGTAACGATCCCAACTCGTTTTGCAGACGGTCGGCAGGATCGCCGACTTGGGTCGCCGCCTACACGATGCCCTTGAGAGGATTGACCGTTTGCAGCTAGAAGTGGGCGATCAAAAGACCAGGGCCGAGTTTGAGATGATGAGAGCCGCAATGGAGACTGCGCAAGCCGAAGTAGAAAGGGCTCGGACTGCCGATCGTCTCCGCTCTGATGCCAAAGATAGGGCGAACGCGAGCAAAGAATCGCTTAGGCTAGCCGAGGAGGTGCTTAACAAGATGGAGACTGAGTTAGCAGAGTTGAAGGCGGCCAAGGAAAAGGCAGAATCTGAGGCTTCTGCCGCATTCGAAGCAGGAAAGGGCGCCGCCTTCGAGGAATACGTAGATGAAGTCCCCAAGTTTGAGAATCGGGGGTTCAAACATGGGTGGCTTAAGGCCCTTGATGCCGCTGGGGTTACATTGGCCTTGCCAATTCCTTATGAGCAGGTGGACGTTGAGCCACTTGAGTCTGACCCCGAGGATTGATCTGGGAGTCATTCGAATTTTATGAAATGCTTTCCCTTTTGATGTATGTTTTTGTTTTAAGGACTTTTGTTGGTTCCGAGTAGTTTTCATGTATAAATTGGTTACTGTCTGTTCTCAATTTATTAATGAAAATTATCTTGTCGTTTCACTACTACTTATGCACAGTTTGTGATGTTATGTTGGTGAAGAATTTTTGCCTTTCACTACTTTAGATAAAATGATTACTCTGTTGAGCTTTCTACAATTGAATATCTTGGCAATATTGATTTATCATTCGTATGCCGAATAGTTCGTGGGTATTATGCTGAACCGATTCATGGGCCGGCTGGGGCACTTAATCCGAATAGATTGATTAATCTGCCTTTGCCCCAGGCGGTGCATGATCATGCGGGCGCCGGATGAGACGAACTTAGGAGTTTTGAAGTCGATTCATGGGCCGGTTGGAGCACTTAATCCGAATAGATTGATTAATCTATCTGCCTTTGCCCCAGGCGGTGCATGATCATGCGGGCGCCGGATGAGACGAACTTAGGAGTTTTGAAGTCGATTCATGGGCCGGCTGGAGCACTTAATCCGAATAGATTGATTAATCTATCTGCCCTTGCCCCAGGCGGTGCATGATCACGCGGGCGCCGGATGAGACGAACTTAGGAGTTTTGAAGTCAATTCATGGGCCAGCTGGAGCACTTAATCCGAATAAATTGATTAATCTATCTGCCCTTGCCCTAGGCGGTGCATGATCACGTGGGCGCTGGATGAGACGAACTTAGGAGTTTTGAAGTCAATTCATGGGCCGGCTGGAGCACTTAATCCGAATAGATTGATTAATCTATCTGCCCTTGCCCTAGGCGGTGCATGATCACGCGGGCGCCGGATGAGACGAACTTAGGAGTTTTGAAGTCGATTCATGGGCCGGCTGGGGCACTTAAGCTGAATATATTGATAGATCTATCTACCCTTGCCCCAGGCGGGTCGATCCAGTCGGCGCCGGGCGATTGAGGTTTTCGCAATTAATGAGATTGCCTCGAGGGTGCTGCCTCTGTAAAGGATAAATGATTAAAGGTACAACTTTTATGAGCACAGTAAACAACTGACTCCAGCTTTTGAAGTCGAGAAGAGTGAAGATGAGGGTGACGCCGTATAAGTATACTTATTGTAAGGTTGAAACACAGATCACGTTCAAAACTATGTAATTTATTGTTTGTTTGATTGAATAAAAAAAACGTTCTATTATAAATATTTCGTTGAAGTTCGTATTCGGCATGTACGTGTTTCGTTTTATTAAATACATGTTTGAATGAATGTATAAACGTTGATCTGTCCAAGTATCTGTTAAGTGTCCAGTGATACACCGGTTTATAGGCAGGGTCGACCTATACGTGATAGCCGTTTATTCTTGAATGAGGCCATTGTAACCTGAGGAAGCCGAAAACCAGTGGGTAGGGTAGCTGCGGCAAATTCAACTCAGCTCGGGCCCTAGATTTTTGGCCAGTGCATGCGCTTCAAAAAGTCGTTTGGATAACTAGGCCGTGGCGAATGTCAACCGACGTTTGTCTCATGGAGTTTAGCGTTAATGAAATCGCCTCGGGATTGGGGCCTCGAGATTGCTGCCAGTATCGAAAATAAAAGGAGTGGGCGCTTCGCGCAGATAAACAATCGCTTATTATGTGAGGTGAGATAAGTGGGGATGTTAATTAGAGAGGCTCGGAGTTCAGCCGAGCTTGGTGTTGCAATGGAGCGCGGCAGAGGACCCATCCGTATGGGAGGTAGGGCGTCCAAAAGTTGGCATGAGTCTTCAAGTCATCGAAGCAGATCACCCCGAAAAGAAAGGCAACAACCGTTGGGTTTATCCTTCTTTGTCTTGGATCTTTGCCTTGACATTGTCAATGGTATCAGGGGAAGTTTGGCAATGCGCAAGTCATGGGCTTGGGCACAGTTGGCTCAAGGCATTGCAAACCGTGGAGGACTTCCGGGTGACGGGAGTTGATTCGGCGCTGCCGCTTTACCAATGCGTCTTTTCCTCTTTTTAGATTTCGAGGTTGAAAATGGGTATTGTAATGCCCAAATGCGGGTTGCGTTGATGTAACAACTGTTTGACCAAATAAAAACTTTTTTTTCAAACATTTGCGTCTTATTCTGAATTTTTTATATGCTTAGTTAAGCACCTTATTTCGGATGTTGGCGTGTTTTTTGTTTTTGTTCATGCCGAAGGGTACTCCGAATCCGGAGACTTAATCGGCCCTAAGGTGTCATGCAACAAAGGGGGCTCTGAATCCAGAGACTTAATCGGCCCTAAGGTGTCATGCACCAAAGGACGCTCCGAATCCGGAGGCTTGGTGTGGCCAATCGTGATATCCACGAAGGGCGCTCCGAATCCGGAGACTTAATCGGCCCTAAGGTGTCATGCACCAAAAGGGGCTCCGAATCCGGAGGATTAATTGGCCCTAAGGTGTCATGCACCAAAGGGCACTCCGAATCCGGAGACTTAGTGTGGCCAATCGTGATATCCACGAAGGGCGCTCCGAATTCGGAGGATTAATCGGCCATAAGGTGTCATACATCAAAGGGGGCTCCGAATCCGGAGGCTTGGTGTGGCCAATTGTGATATCCACGAAGGGCGCTCCGAATCCAGAGACTTAATCAGCCCTAAGGTGTCATGCACCAAAGGGGGCTCCGAATCCGGAGGCTTAATCGACCCTAAGGTGTCATACACCAAAGGGGGCTCCGAATCCGAAGGCTTAGTGTGGCCAATCATGATATCCACGAAGGGCGCTCCGAATCCGGAGGATTAATCGACCCTAAGGTGTCATGCACCAAAAGGGGCTCCGAATTCAGAGGATTAATCGGCCTTAAGGTGTCATGCACCAAAGGGTGCTCCGAATCCAGAGGCTTAATCGGCCCTAAGGTGTCATGCACCAAAGGGCGCTCCGAATCCAGAGACTTAGTGTGGCCAATCGTGATATCCACGAAGGGCGCTCCGAATCTAGAGGCTTAATCAGCCCTAAGGTGTCATGCACCAAAGGGGGCTCCGAATCCGAAGGCTTGGTGTGGCCAATCGTGATATCCACGAAGGGCGCTCCGAATCCTGAGGATTAATCGGTCCTAAGGTGTCATACACCAAAGGGGGCTCCGAATCCAGAGGATTAATCGGCCCTAAAGTGTCATGCACCAAAGGGAGCTCCGAATCCGGAGGCTTAAGCGGCCATAAGGTGTCATGCACCAAAGGGTGCTCCGAATCCGGAGACTTAGTGTGGCCAATCGTGATATCCACGAAGGGTGCTCCAAATCCGGAGACTTAATCGGCCCTAAGGTGTCATGCACCAAAGGGGGCTCTGAATCCGGAGGATTAATCGGCCCTAAGGTGTTATGCACCAAAGGGCGCTCCGAATCCGGAGACTTAGTGTGGCCAATCGTGATATCCACGATGGGCGCTCCGAATCCGGAGGCTTAATCGGCCCTAAGGTGTCATGCACCAAAGGGGACTCCGAATCCGGAGGCTTAGTGTGGCCAATCGTGATATCCACGAAGGGCGTTCCGAATCCGAAGACTTAATCGGCCCTAAGGTGTCATACACCAAAGGAGGCTCCGAATCCGGAGGCTTAATCGGCCCTAAGGTGTCATGCACCAAAGGGCGCTCCGAATCCGGAGACGTAGTGTGGCCAATCATGATATCCACGAAGGGCGCTCCGAATCCGGAGAATTAATCGGCCCTAAGGTGTCATGCACCAAAGGGGGCTTCGAATCCGGAGGCTTGGTGTGACCAATCATAATATCCACGAAAGGTGCTCGGAATCCAGAGACTTAATCGGCCCTAAGGTGTCATGCACCAAAAGGGGCTCCAAATCCGGAGGCTTAATCGGCCCTAAGGTGTCATGCACCAAAGGGGGCTCCGAATCCGGAGGCTTAGTGTGGCCAATCGTGATATCCACGAAGGGCGCTCCGAATCCGGAGGATTAATCGGCCCTAAGGTGTCATGCACCAAAGGGGGCTCCGAATCTGGAGGATTAATCGGCCCTAAGGTGTCATCCACCAAAGGGCGCTCCGAATCCAGAGGCTTAATCGGCCCTAAGGTGTCATGCACCAAAGGGCGCTCCGAATCCGGAGACTTAGTGTGGCCAATCGTGATATCCACGAAGGGCGCTTCGAATCTGGAGTCTTAATCGGCCCTAAGGTGTCATGCACCAAAGGGGGCTCCGATTTCGGAGGCTTGGTGTGGCCAATCGTGATATCCATGAAGGGCGCTCTGAATCCGGAGGATTAATTGACCCTAAGGTGTCATGCACCAAAGGGGGCTCCGAATCTGGAGGATTAATCGGCCCTAAGGTGTCATGCACCAAAGGGCGCTCCGAATCCGGAGGCTTAATCGGCCCTAAGATGTCATGCACCAAAGGGCGCTCTGAATCCGGAGACTTAGTGTGGCCAATCGTGATATCCACGAAGGGCGCTCCGAATCCGGAGACTTAATCGGTCCTAAGGTGTCATGCACCAAAGGGGGCTCCGAATCCGAAGGATTAATCGGCCCTAAGGTGTCATGCACCAAAGGGCGCTTCGAATCCGGAGACTTAGTGTGGCCAATCGTGATATCCACGAAGGGCGCTCCGAATCCAGAGGCTTAATCGGCCCAAAGGTGTCATGCACCAAAGGGGGCTCTAAATCCGGAGGCTTAATCGGCCCTAAGGTGTCATGCACCAAAGGGGGCTCCGAATCCGGAGGCTTATTACATTCGACAAAATACGTAAGTGAAGATGGATGAAGGTTGCATGCATAGTTCCTAAGAGCTACTCTATCTGCCCATGACAACTCTGTTTCACCTTCAGCCACTACCTCTGTTTTCTGTAAAACTGCACTGCTGGCCACACACTGATGGCCGACCAGGTCTACAGATGGCCGGTCGTGCCTTAATTTGGTGCAAAACTATGTTTTTGTGTTCTAAGGTGAATCAGTGCAAACAGAGTGTCTTCAAGCTCTGTTTGTTCCTTTCTTCCTCCTCTGTCATGGGAAAGCCTCGATAGAAGGTTGAAATTGATTCCAAAGCCATCAATGAGCAAATGATTGCTTGATGGTCTTGGATACAATTTTGGACAAAAATCAATGAAATGCAATGAATAAGACCACCCCTCCCTCTTGTCAAGGAATGAACTCAAAGAGGGAGGTTGCAATGCTTCAAGAATCATCAAAATGCCATGAATTAGCATGTGACGACTATTGACACAAGGAACTTGGCATAACGTCCGGCCAAGTCTAAGCAATTTAAGCCATTTTCTTTATATGGGTTGTTCCAAGTTTTAAACCAATTTGTTTAGTCATTTCTCTTCTTTAGTTCATTTGTCCATGGTGATTAAGTCCTCTAAAATGAGAGAAGCATCAAATGGGAAGTAATTCTCAACATGAAAGAGAGATTACACCATTGACAATAAATCTCCGTAGAGATTAAGCCATTAAGCGCAAAACTCTAATTCATGTGTTGAATAACCATCAACCATTTGAAACAACTCTCAAATGAAAAAAATAAATGGTAAGTTGATTATTAAAATGAAACTCTTAACATGGAAATTAAACAAGGAAAAGCTTAGGACAACATGCAACAAGCTATATATGCGACCTTATGAAACAACAAGCAAACCAATCAAAGCATGAACTAATTAAATAAATTAAAACAGCCCTAAAACAGCCCCTAAAGTGTAAAAAAAAAAAATAGTAGCTAAGATGATATTAAAAGAGCACAAAACAAAGCCAAAAGAAAGGAGGCACAAAGCTAGTAAGCGAAGCTAAGGAGGGGTGGCTAACCCCTCCATTTTTGGGACTTCTAAACCATATTTTAGCCTCTAAAAATAGTCGAAAGATAGCCCCAAAATAGTGCCTAAAAGAAGAGAAATAAGTGGGAAACACAAGGATATAAGCTTGGAATAAGGTTCAAGGAATGGTGCTTAACCCCTCCACCCTTGATAGCTTTTAAATCACAAATTTTAGCCCACAAAACAGTCCAAGAACAGTCCCAAAACAGCCCAAAAATAGTGGCCAAAAGTGTGTTTAAAGAGTACAAAAAGAAAAACAAAAGCAAGAGATATAAAGCTAGTAAGCAAAATCAAGGAGAGGGGGCTAACCCCTCAACTTTTGAGACATCTAAACCATGTTTTTCAACCCTTTGAACCTCTGAAAATCAGTATATAAAGACAAGAAAAATAGAGGAAAAGAATAGAAGAAGATTAAAAAAGAAGGTGCAAAATTATATCTTTTGAAAAGAGAGATAAGCTCTTAATTAATAAACTTGATTCCAACACCCTCAAGTTTCTGAAATTAGCTTTGAAAGTTCAACAAAAAGCTTCAAGAACAAGCTCCAATGGTGTATTTATTGTGTATGTATAGTTAAAAGGTGATATGAAGTTTGGAAGGGAGATGGATGTTCTTAGCTCTCAAAAACCTTCAAAGATTTTGGAAATATTTCCTAATCCTCCAGTTTCTAAAAATATGTTGTAAATTCTCTACAAGAAAGCTTCAAATCCAAGCTTTAATGGTGTATGGAGGGTAAAAGTTGATTTGGAGAAGAAAAGAGGCTTGAAGGTTCAAGGAGGTTCAAGGATAGCTCATCAATGTCTAAGCCCCTTTGAAGGTTCTTCTAACCTTAAAATCTAAAGGAAGAGGTTCTATTTATAGAATTTGAGCCAAAACGATCATAAATATCTTTAAACAAAGATATTTGTTCAATTCCCGCCAGCTGTCTGTCTGATGCCATCGAGGCCCGACCGGCCCTCAAAACCCACGGCCGGGCCTTAATAATGCACGACCGGCCCAAAAAGGAGCTCTGGAAAAATTTTCACTAAAGCCCAGCCGGGCCTCGATGAGGCACGGCCGGTTCTACGTAGACTCGGCCGGGTCTCAATGACTGCACTTCAAGCCCGATTTCAAATGGGCATATCTCCCTCATCCGGACTTGGTTTTAGGTGATTCTTGATTCTAAATTAAAGCCCCAGAAGTCCACTTTCCAATGGTGGGGGCGTCACATCTAAATTCTAAGTGTTCAAAGAGATATGCCTATTTTAATAAAGGTTGTTCATTTCTATCTTAATTGGATTGATGCCTAACTTCTCCGAACTAGTTTTCTTCCCTCCCCTCCTTTTTTCTTCAATTCCAAACCTATAAATAAGATGTTTTAAAAGAGTTCACCTCCCTTCCATGTATCTCGACTTTGTCCCTACTTGGTTTACCTAAAATGCAATGTTTTACACGAAATGCAAACCTCGGAACATCGTAGAAGCATTTGGAAAAATATTTTGAAAGGAGGGTTTTAAGGTCTAAAATAATTTGGCCAAAATGGGGTGCAAGGTTTGGGATTAGAGCTTGAATCCAAATTTCTTCACTGAGAATTCAAAAGATTGTACAATGTAATTTTCATCATCGAATGTTTGGAATAAAGCGCTTAAGTCTTAGGGGCGGTCAAAAATGGGGTGTCTACAGCTAGATATAATAAATGAAGGTAATATAAGATATAATAAACTAATGAGGATGGTTAGATATAACAACTAAGGGTAACATTGTTGAATATAGGAATTAAAGTATATACAATTTTTTTATTTTTAGTATTATGTATATAATCTAACCATGGGGCCATTTCAATTCTGTCATCATCTCCATGGGGTTTGTTTAGTGCCACTCAGACCATACTAGCTTCATTCGTCATAATTCAACTGGTCAGTGTATAGCCTTGTTGGTTTATGTGGATGATATTATTCTCACAGGTGATGATTCTGTAGGCATTGATAAAGTAAAAAGGGATTCGGAACACATCTTTGATATTAAGGATTTGGAAAATCTCAAGTATTTTCTTGGGATTAAGGTGTCTCGCTCACAATGGGGAATTTCTTTATCTTAGAGAAAGTACACTCTTGACCTGCTTCATGATATTGGTATGTTAGGGTGTAAAGCTGCGTCTACTCCTATGGATCCTAATGTCAAGCTCACATCAGAGTCTAGCAAGTTGTTAGAGGACCCAGGCATGTATCAGCATCTTGTTGAACATCTATTTTATTTGACCAACACTAGACCTGACTTGACGTCTGCGGTCAGTGCTGTTAGTCAATTTATGCATGCACCTTGTACAGAATAACTTGATGCGGTTCATCACATTTTGAGATATTTGAAGACTTCTCCTGGCTTGGGATTATTCTTTACAGCTGCTCATCAATCTAAGCTCTCTTGTTTCACTGATGCTGACTATGCAGGATCTAGAATTGATCGGCATTCTACTTCTGGCTTCTGTACTTTCTATGGTGATCATCTTGTATCATGGAAGAGTAAGAAGCAAGGAATTGTTTATAGATGTTCTGTAGAAGCTGAGTATCGAGCTATGGCACAGGGAACATGTGAGATTATATGGATTCATTTTATCCTAGCAGAGTTGGGTTTTGAGGAGACTGGTCTTGCCTCTTTATTTTGTGGCAACAAGTCTGCTATTATGTTGTCATTTGATTCTGTCCTTTATGAGCGTACTAAGCATATAGAGATTGATATTCATTTCATTCAAGAAAAGGTTTGGACTGGTAATGTGAGTCCATCCTTTGTCTCTTCCTCTCAGCAGTTAGCATATATGTTCACAAAGTCTGTAGGACCGACATTGCTCCAGTCATCCATTGGCAAGCTGGGATTGTTGAATATCTTCACACCAGCTTGAGGGGGAGTGTTGAATATAAGAATTAAAGTATATAGAATCTTTTTAATTTTAGTATTATGTATATAATCGGTGATTGTATCAATTACTAATTTAGTGCCTTATTTATATTATTTCCTAAATTGTATCATGAATCTATTGTATATGCATGGCCTCTACTTCATTCATTGGTAAGTCAAATCATTCTTTTCATCCTTTTAACATAAGACATAGTAAACAGGTTGCGGGATCTCTCAGAGGGTATTCGGTTAGCCCAATCATTCGCTTTCCATGTCTCGTTCTCAATATGTGCAGTGTGAAGTGAGGGTCCAAATCTAGCAAATTCATGGAAAAATCCACTAACCACAAGAAATGACAAATAAAGACCACATCACCAGATTCGAAATCGCCACATAATCTTTTGAGAAAATTAGGAAATCATGACTTGTGCCAATTTAGGCCACTACTTATCACAACCAAAAAGCTCAGTTTGGGAGTTTAGGCATGAGAAAGTAAGGTCATGAATTGAGTACGCTCACTCACGCGATCAAAGATCAATCTCTACTAATCATTGATAAGAGATTCATTGCTAAAATATGTCCATATCCCAATTATTAATGCTAACTTTACTATGTGGAACAAGCAAATATAGACTGAATCACCTTTTTGGAACATTTTGATCTCTTGCATTTTGAAAGGTTTTGACAATGAGTATCTCAAAAGAAACACACGTGCAAAGAGATTGAAACAATTCCAACTTAGGCAAAACAACCTCTATTTAACAAGAAAACATAGAGATATATATCTCAAGTAAGCACATAACCTTATGCTAGGATGCTAAACATAATAAAGGAAGCACAAGCGAGATGTAAAGATAAAAGAAGCTCACCTAATTCTCCACAACACTAAGCCAAACACAAATGCTTAGAAAACATGCATGATCCTAGATGTGAAAAATTAAATGCAATAACACTCATGAGATGAATCCTATGAGCCTGGTTGCTACTATAATGTAATGTGAAGCATCTTAAGCGCAAGAGTATACACAAAATGCAATGGGTCAGGCTCCAAATGCATGAACATGGATACAATTAGCCGGGCTCAAAATGCATGAACATGGATGCAAATCATGAATAAATAGATGATAAAGAAAATATGATGAAAGAAATCATATGGAAAGCATAAATAAATAAAATAGAGAGCGAGCGAGTGAGCGAGAGAGAGAGAGAGAGAGAGAGAGAGAGAGAGATAAACAAATCAAATAGAAGCTATGCAACAAAAGAAACTAACTAGTAAGGTAAACAAAGGAAAAAAAATGAGAGAGTTAAAACAAGCTATATCTACCAATTCAAAGTAACTACATATAAAACAAATAGAAATTACAAAGCAAAGAAAAATAGAATGAATCTACTCTCTACATAATAGAGGTTAACGCAAGAGAATAGATTCTTCCATTCAAGTGGGGTGAGTTTATCTTCTCTACCATGGAAAATACACATGAGAATCATAAACTCCCTGTCATCAAATGAAAATGGAAGCAGCACAAGATAGGTCTACTTTCTTCATCACAAGAATGAACATGAGAGAGCAGAACACATCATGATCAAGTGAGCATACCAACAATGAGAATGAGTACACTTTCTTCATCACAAGAATGAACATGAGAGAGTAAAACTTCTTTATAATCAAATTGAGCTAAAGTTTTAACATGAAAGATATGGGCTTGGCAGATGTTATACTAGGAATGGAAATTTCTAAAACATTTGATGGCTATGCTGTAATGTAATCTCACTACATTACGAAATTCTTGATAAATATGGCAAAGATGATGATCATATTATTAGAATGCCTGTAGACTGAGATCTACATTTATCAAAGAATAAAGAAGAGGGGATTTCGCAATTAAGATATGCTTAAAGAAATTAGAAGTTTGATGTATCTAATGAACTACACAAGACCTGATATAGTTTATGTAGGTAGTAAATTAAGTAGATACACAAGTAACCCAAATAAAGACCATTGGAAAGCTATTATTATGGTACTTAGGTATTTAAGATACACCCTAGATTATGACTTACAATATACTAGATATCTTGTTGTACTTGAAGGATACTGTGATGCAAACTAGATATCAAATACAAGGGATTCAAAGTCCACTAGTGGTTATGTCTTTACTTTGGGTGGTGCAACAGTGTCTTGGAAATCATCCAAGCAAACCTGTATTACTAGGTCAACAATGGAATTGGAGTTTATTACATTAGACAAAGCAAGAGAGGAAGCATAATGGCTTCAACAATTCTTAGAAGATATTCCATTATAGCCTAAACCTGTGCCTGTTATCTGTATACATTGTGATAGTATGGCAATAATGGGCAGAGCACAAAGTCACATGTATAGTGTTAAATCAAGACGCATCCATCGTCGACACAACACCATTAAACATTTTCTCTGAAGTGAAATTATTTCCGTATAATACATAAAGTTCAAAGATAATATAGAGAATCCATTCACAAAAGGGCTAGCCAGAGAGCAAGTGTATAGTTCATCAAGGGGAATGAGATTAAAGCCTATTACCAAAGAGTCATCATAACATAAACCCAACCTATGCTGACTGAAAATCCCAAGAACTAGGTTTAAAAAGGACAACTAAGTTATGCGTGACTTAAAGAAATCACTAGGAAATTTCATTCCTACCTATTCCTATGATGAGATAGTGATAAATTGCAACATGTGTCGTATGTAGTTGGTATCAGGATAAGCAAATGCTTTTAATGATTACTTAACTCTTGAGACTTAGAAGTCTAGGAAGAGTTTATGGGAAAATTGTTTAAGAATCACCTATGTGAATGTGAAGTGGGGCAGCTTCTATGAGAATTGACCAGGCTAGATTCTCTAAAGCATGCATGAATCCAGGAGTTGTTCAAGGCCAAAACAAACACAACAGTGAGAAGAAAAACTATGTCAAAGCTACTTTGTGTGTTGTTTATTGTCTTGGTTTACACAAACGACAGACAATTCAAGGCATTAACATCTACCGATTGGCCAATAAATCCGATAGATTTTCACAAAGGAAGGTTCAAGGCCGAAAGCTACTTATCCTATGCAAGGCGGTTGCTTATTGTATTTTCTTTGCATGTCAGCAATTTTTCATATCAAGTCAATTTCATTCATGTGGGGAATTGTTGGAATAAGTTGAGTTTTGGCAAAGTTTGAGCCAAAATAAATATCGGATCCATGCACCATTATCAATGGGTCCAAGTAGTAATGTATTCTACGTCATGTGGTGATCATCCTCATGTAATCGATTTGCTAAAACCTTTTATGGGTGAATAAGAAATTGACACCAAAATAAGCTTCTTGGGTTTGGAAGTTGGTGGAGCAATTTATATGTATTCCACATTGCTTAAAAAAGAGAAGATGGAAAGGTTTATATATCCTGGATTTGTGTTATCCTAGGTAAGAAACCCAAGAGAGGGAGGTGAATTGGGTTTTTTTTAAATAATTTCACAATATTAAATATAATAATCAAAATATTCAAATTTTAACAAATAAAAAACAGCAATAGTAATCAATATAAAAGTAAAAAAAATAGGGAGAGAAAATCAAACACAGGGATTTATAGTGATTCGACACGTCGGGCCTATGTCCACTCCTCAAGGATCCTTCTCGAGAATTTCTTCACTATCAAATGAATCAATACACCACCAAAGCTTTACCAAGCTTGTGGATTTTACACATGTCTTACTCTTTTCTGTTGAAGCTCACTCAACAATAAATGCCTCTTTTTTACAAATTTCTTTCACAAAATAATCAATAAGGATAAGAGGTACTTTAACCCTCTTTTATAATAATTCTCTCATAAAGAGTAGATATGAAAGTGTAAGAATAAAGACAACACTTAAATTTGAAAGTAAAAGAGCAGAGTGAAAATACAATCAAGATTTCTGAGTATACAAATTTTTTCTCTTCAAGTTCTTGATTTTTCTCCAAGTAAAATACTTCTATTTATACCCAAAATTTTTTCCATTGGAAGAGGAGATGCTCCTCTGACAGATCAGACGCTCCCTCATCACGCAGCACTCCTACAAATAGCTTATGGAAAAAGGTTTGAAATGATGTTAAAAGCTAAGTCCATCTTTTCTCTTTTTCAAACTTTGTAGCTGTCAGTTTGATTCAAGCAAGCCCACCACCATATGAGTTTTTTGATTCAACAATATATAAACTAATATTATTTTATATAAATATAATGCAAGTGATATTTTGAGAGATGCACCATGTGAATATGTTTTTGCAATGCCAACATACATACATGCAATGCACGCATACATTCAAACATAATCAATAAAAAGTATGATTTGTCATAACACACCACTTGAGTATGTTTCTCTTTTCCTTTTAAATTATATATATATATATATAATATTAAAAAGATGCACACTATAATCAAACATTTTTGTAACCGGTGCAATATACAAAATATATTTTGTGTCAAATTATTGTTAAAAATGTATATTAAAAAAATTCACAATTTATCAAATAATATTTTAGACATCATCAAAATTAAATCAATTCACCCCCCTTCTTGGGTTGTCTACTTGGGATAACAATTGGTATCAGAGCAAGGTCTCAAGTTTGATTCCCCTGGAGGGCATGCTGCTTGCGGGCAGGTGCTGGGGGGAAGGGAATTGTTGGCCTAGGTTCGAGCCAACATCCTACCGTGGTGGAGCCCTGGGGTAAGGTTGAGTCACAATTGACTTATGGCGCTTGGCGTTGTACCCTTTAAGGAGATAAAGTTGCGTCTTCACCACTACCTATGGGTTTTGGTGAGATGGTAAGCGCTGAGGTCTTACAGTTTGCACTAAGGCTTGGGCCCTTAGGGGCATCCAAGTTTTGTAAGGGGTAAGGACCTACACACCTTATTGTTTGGACTCAAAAACACCCACATGCGCATATCGCCCCACACTAAACCAGACCGGGCTCAGATGCGAGTTGAGTTAATCCTATCCTTATCTTTGTGGACAAAATTCATTTCAAATTTTTGCTCCAAAATTCCCACGGGAAATTTGAATCTCAATTTTTAGTTTTGAAAATTTGAATTCAAATTTATTTTTGAATCAATACCTAACCTTTTCCAAACTGGTCTAAACAGGTGCAATGGTCCACATTCTTCCCTTAACAGTAGGAAACTTCCATTGGTTCAAAGGTCCTCACCTTTTTAGCACAACCACTACTTAGCTTATAAATTTCTTTATTCTCCAGTTGTAACGCCCCTAAATAACATGCATACGATGAATCTGGTTAACTCAACGATCATAGTCAATTCCCATCATTTAAAATCCTTCACTATTAAATGATCAAATAATTCTTATTCAGTTCATTAGACATGCATATATTCATAACATATGTCCAAGATATTTAAGGATTTCACATATCTATATACGTTTACACTTCTGGAAACATGAATTTACAACATATGATTGGTTATTCGTCGGAAATATAAAATACACAAAACTATGCCCCTGTGTGCTACAAATTCCAAGGCTCAAGCCCAGTTACAGATTTGTGGTTTTCTAACCCTTATATGTTAAGCCCATTGGCTTGTCAAAAACAAAATAACAAAACAAAGAGCCTCGTGCTCCATAATATCCACCATGTCTTCATTTAAGCAGGACCATCGCATATTTTCCTACAACAAATCCACTAGAGGTGAGCATAATGCCTAGTAGAGGAATCTTAACAAAGTATTAACATTTTATATAATCTCATGAGATGAATGCACATGCCATGCCATGCACAAAATATATTTCCTTTCTTTTGAAAATCTCATGCTCAATGCTTGCTTAAAAACATAATCAGTTCAATGATTTCAATATATAATCAAGGAGTGGTAAATACGAATCAGGTAATCCCCAAGTTGGTGTTTGGAAATAGGCATATCAAGTACTACCAATCGCCACTTTACTAGTTCTTCGTCGAAAAGAAATTTGGAACCTACTGTGCGGGTTTCTAGACTTTCACCATGGACCTCAAGCCAACTGTAGACACCCCATTTTGACCGCCCTTAAGACTTAGACGCCACCAATTGATCACCCAATGATGAATTTTTTACGCTTGTCAAACGCTTGATTTCCTCAGTAGGAAGTCTAGGTTTTGAGCCTCAAAAACCTATAAACCTTGCACCTTTTTTTTGGGACCAAAACAGCAATTTTTCAAGCTTGACCAAGCCTGACACCCAGAGGCCTGCAGGCCACTTGGTGGCCGGTCGGCCACTTGTGTCAATAAAACCAGGTTTTTTGCTAATTGTGCTAGCTATCTCCATAGGTGTATGCACTGTACCAGCTGTTTCTGTACTGATATTTCTGAGAGCCTAACATAATTTTCTATATATACTTGACACCTTCTCATAAAATTAGATTACAAAATTTTGGAGAAGAAAAATTCTTTAAAAAAAATTTCTCTTTCTCTTTCTTGTAACCTATACACACCTTACCTAGACTTCCTAAACCAGATTTTTAGGGCACTTTGCTGAGATTGTTAAGCTTAAATATTAGCTCTTGAGATTGAGAAATTGGTGGTTTATAACTCAAGGTGTTACTCTTCTTCAATAGGTATAATTCCTAGCTTCTTTCGCTTATTATTTATCATCTTTACTTGCTATTTTTGGATCATTTTTCAACTATTTTATAGGCTAAAACCCGTGGTTAAAAGCTACCCAAGGTAGAGGGGTGGACCACCCTTCTTTGTACCTTGTATTCCAAGCTCTTGTCTTTGTGTTTCCCATCTTTCCATCAACTTTTTTTGGGCTTTTTATCACAAAATTTCAGAGATTTTCAGAGGCTAGAAATGTGATTTTGAAGTCCCAAAAATGGAGGGGTTAGCCACCCCTCATGGTGCTTGTTTACTAGTTCTATTTCTCCATAATTGTAGCTAGCTTTTTTAAACTTTTCTATGTGAATTTCAGTGTTATTTTTGACTATTTTAGGTTGAGCATTCCATTTTCACTTTGTATAGCATGCTTCTAGTGTAATGGTCCTCATAGGTTTGGTGTTTTAGGCATTAAACACCAACCTATTTTAGTTGATAGCATTTATTTAGTGCTTTCTATACTTGTATTCAACTCTAATCACCTCTACAAGCTCCCTCTTTTCTTGACTTTTTTGGTTGCATTGAGAGTTGCTTCAAAATGAGTGTTGTTTAAGCTTGAGAAAGAGACCTTGTGCTTATTGGTTTAATCTCTTCGAAGGTTGATTACCAAAGACATCACCTCCTACTCATGCCAAAAACAACCCTTTGTTTGACACTCCTCTCCATTAGTGGACTTAACTATCATTTTGGACTAAAATGACTAAGGAATGGAAATGTAATTAAAAGAGATAATAAAATTGGAGTAAAAATGGAACAAGATAATAAAATTGGTTCGGGTTCATCGAACATTAATTGAACCCATTGATCTTAGGTCATTTCATACTTGTTAGTGATAATAATGGTTTGAGAATCAATGTCAACCACTTCCCTTGATCAATTCCATAACAGGGAGGAGGTTTTGTTGGTCTTTTATTTTCCCTAATTGAGTTTTTGTCCAATTGAGTCATGGATCATCATGCAATAACCTTGCGACCATTGATGATTCATGAATCGATTCTACCCCTTCTTTTGATCAATTTCATGATAAGGAAAGGTAGAAAGGATAAACATCCCCTGGAAACACTCTATTTCTGCTATGTTCCTTTTCTGCTGCAGCAGGCAGTACCAACAATAGTGGCCGGTCGGCCACCATTTGAATTCGGCCGACCACTTTTACTGGGCCACCTCTTTTTAGCATGGCAGTTTCATTTTCCTGCAAAAATAGAGCAGTAGCTGAGGCAAAAACAGAAGCATCTTCTGCAACGGCAGAGGCGTTTCTGGGCAGATGTTTGCAACGGCATGCATGGTTCCTTAACCCCTGCGTTCAATTTGTTTACATAGCTCTTAGTTAATTAGTGAATTAATTCCCTTGAATTTGTAATCACTTAGGAAATTAATCACATGTTGTACTTAATTAATTAGCTTCGTTCAAACTTACTTGTAATAATTAGCTAGTGTAGTAAATTAATTTCATTTGGTTTGTAATAGCTAGTTAATTTGGTAATTAGCTAGGGTATTTATTCGAACCCTCCTATGCGAAGGAAAAATTGTAATAACGTGTATCTCTTTCAACTCTCATTTCTTTCTTCCTTTTATTTACTTGCTTATGATGGATAGCGTAGAACACCATGTTTGTTTTAATATTTTCCATGATTTGCATCCATTTGTCTTGAATGCATAAAGTTCGATTCATCATTCTAACGGTATTGTCATTTATTACTTCCTTCAATACGTACTTCACCGTATGCTATCAAAGTGATTCACATGACATATTAGACAACTGGACCTATTAGCTGCATTTTTGTATGTATTACATTAGCCATCTTGTACCGTTAGGATCAACATTTTTTCTAACTCTTTTGGTTCTTTTTGGCTTGCCTTGGAGTACGAGGTGAGCATTTATTACTTTAGCATATCACATGTGTGTGATTGTTGCCATATCAAGCATATTTTCCATGAGGCTAAGTACTTAAGTGATATACCTGTTTTGAATGCTTGTGGATGAAGGCTAATTGCTCAAATTGGGATGATTTGTTTAAATGTGCATATGAGATCACCTTTTCAAGTAGTACATATTCGAAACAATTTTCAAACAAACATGAAAATAAATTGTTCTAACTTTTGCAAATTAGTTTATATCTGTGTGCGTCACATAGTAATATAGCCTAAATAATCGGAACAATAGCATATAATGTAAATAAGAATCACATCATAATTAGTAGAGGCCAATCATTGATTGGACGAGTGGGGTGCTCAATTCATGACATTTCTCTCTCGTACCTAAGTTCCTGAGATGAGACACTTTAGTGATGACGAATTCATGGCCTTTGGCACGAGTCATGGGTTTTTTAAATTTCTTAAAAATATTTAGGTGACGATTCTGAAATTTGGCAAAGCAGTCAATTTTTGACATTTTTGATTCAAAATTGATTTTTCAAAAAAATCGCCGGATTTGGACTCATTTATGTTTCTTTATTTCACATTGCACTTGTAAAATCAGATTCAGAATCACAGGAATCCGAACTGTAGGGTTATCGTATCCGAAAGGAGCATGAAAAGGAAGTTACACCAACTTAATTCTCAAATAATAATGATAAGTGATCCGAAAAATCATGGTTCGAATGACTCGAAACATCCAAAACAATAACGTCGTTTTAAGTGTAAACAATATCATTTTGACACATTCGATCCATTCGAACCACAAAAATTTAGATCACCAAACATTTTCCATTCTCAAATTACACCTCTTATTTGGACTTTACACCACACACTTTATAAATAGGGAAATTTGGCTATAAACCCCCTTTATCTTCCTTTTATTGTTAGAAGGACTAAGAAAAAAATTATACTTTCTAAACTCCCTCATAATTATAAAGTTTTGCATAAAGGACAAAATTTATTATTTAAATATTTTATCGGACTATTATACCCTCACATATACACAAAGCTTCTCCTTCAACGAGTCATGGCGGTGGTGATTGCCGTGACTTTGACACGTGGTTGGGTACAGACAACATTGGGTCAACCTCACCAATTTCTTTACCAAATCGACGAGTAATCGACATATTCCGATCAAAGCTTTGTGCTTGAAATTACATGATTTGATATATATATATATATATATATATATACGTGGTTGGGTACAGACAGCATTGGGTCAAAGCTTTGTGCTTGAAATTACATGATTTGATATAGTTGCATAAAAATTAGTAGAAGGGGTAAATTTAGTTCCATAATTTATCTTCTCCCTCGTCTCTCACTTCTAACCCTAGCTTCCTCCATGGCTAGAGCTGTGTCTTCTCAACTCTTCTCCTTCAACTCTCCTTCAACTGTTCATCTTCTATCTCGTCTCTCTCTTCTAATCCTAGCTTCCTCCATGGCCGGAGCTGTGGAGAACTTACAAATCGCGCTGATATATATATATATATATATATATATCTATATATATATATATATATCTATATATGTGTGTGTTTGTGTGTTTTGAGATTTGAATTCGAATATATATGTGTTTTGAGATTTGAATTCGAATATTTATATATATATATATCTATATATTCCGATCTGTAATCTATATATATATATCTGTATATTTGTGTGTTTTGATCTTGATTTTATTATTTTTTTCTTTTCCTTATTGACGTTTATTTTCAGAAATTTCACATGTATTCAAATGCTCCATACTTTGCAACCTCTTTTCCTCCTATGCGAGAACTTGCTTCCATTCTTACTGCTATTGTGAATATATGCACACAAATAACCAAGTTTTCTATGATTATCTATAAATTTTAGTGTAATTGTTTGATTCAGCCAAAATCAAAGAGCCTGCAATCAAATTTCATTTGATAGAACCAGAGTAAAATTTTACTCTGGTTCTATTGCTCTGTTTTTTTCATTTGACAGAACCAGAGTAAAATTTTACTTTTATACAGAGTAAAATTTTACTTTTAGCTTCAGAGTCTCACAGTTTATTTATTTTTCAGAGTAAAATTTTACTTTTATACAGAGTAAAATTTTACTTTTAGTTTCAGAGTGTAAAGTTTTACTCTCATTCAGAGTAAAATTTTACTTTTATACAGAGTAAAATTTTACTTTAGTTTCAGAGTGAAAGTAAAATTTTACTCTGTATGAAAGTAAAATTTTACACTCTGAAACTAAAGTAAAATTTTACTCTGTATGAAAGTAAAATTTTACTTTCATACAGAGTAAAATTTTACTCTGAAATACATAGTGAAAATGTCTTAATAGGAGAGTTGATGGATATGAGGGTAATATAGTAAAAGAAACAAGTTTTAAAATATCAGGGGGTTTTGAAAAGGGTAAACTACCAATAGGTCTTACTTGGGAGACTTATTACCCAATAGGTCCTACTTTAAGACTTATTACCCATTAAGTCCTATTTGATATAATTTATTAAGTGATAAAGACAAATTTTATCAGTCTTTTTTTTTTATGAATAATTTTATAGTGATAAATTTATCAGTCTCTTTTTTTATGAATAATTTTTTAGTGATAAATTTATCACTCTCTTATTTTTATAGTGTTAAATTTATTAGTTAGGACCTGTAGGTAAATAAGTCTAGTGAATAGGACTAATTGGTAAGTACCCCTTTTGAAAATACTTATATAATTCTTTTCCTTTTGAAAGAGAAATTAGATAATGAGGGGCTATGACTAAATCCCCCTTATAAATATATTAGTTTGTAAGTGACAAGACATGATAAATTCCTATTGCATCTTCTAATTTGACCCTTGAGCATAGTTCACGGATATACTGTACGTGAAGCCGACTTTTCGAAAAAATGACTAGTGTACGAACCGCTCAAGTTGCGATGGTTGCGATGATATGGCAATTTTTCACTGGTCATTTGGAGCAACTTAGAGAGAAGACATACATTCTCAACCTTTTAACGGATAGCGCGAGGCGAGCGGATCCTCTAGAGTGAATTCTCTAGAGTGATCCTCTAAAGTGGAGATCGGACGGCTGAGGATTTTTTTCAAAAAAAAAAAAAAAAACACAGATGATCCGCTCGCAGATCAACCCCTCGCCCATCTCTCTCTCCTCCTCAACAATGGCGATCTCTGCAACTTGAAGATCAACGACCCATCTCTCTCTCCTCCTCCTCCTAACCCCCCTCTCTCTCTTCTCTCTCTCCTCCTCCTTCTCCTCCTCCTCCGATGATGGCTCCTCCCTCGTCTCCGAGCTCCTCCAATTGCACAACTGGGTTCACCAAATTACTATTTAGACTGGTGAAATGCAAAATGCTGATCATATCTAGTTACCTAGAAGTCAAAGATTACCATCAAGGGATGTAAAGAATTTTAAATGCAAAATTGCATCCATTGTGGCTTTTTATCAAACAGGTAGTGTGGCAGTGGATACCTATTTGAAATCAAATTATTATACGCAACAATCGTAAACCAACGAAAGAACTCATACACCAAAATAGAATTGGAAAGAAAAAAAATGGAGAAAATCATAGACAACGGCATGTAAATCATAAATGTTAAAAAGTACCATAAATTAAATAAAAAGAATTTAAGAATTAAACAAACATTTACTTGGATTATGATTCACTTTCAACGTTTCCGAATCCAGGAAACAGGGCGAAAAAATCCGACAACTTTACTCTCGTCTCTTGTTTTCTTTCTTTGATAAATTTTCAAAACTTTGGCCGAAGCGTCGAAGAAGATGAGAAGAGAGAAAGGGCCAGGGGTTGTGGTGGGTTGGAGATTGGGATTGGAGGGTGAGGAGCTCGGAGACGAGGGAGGAGCCATCATCGGAGGAGGAGGAGAGAGAGAAGAGAGAGAGGGGGGTTAGGAGGAGGAGGAGGAAAGAGAGATGGGTCGTTGATCTTGGAGTTGCAGAGATCGCCATTGTTGGTAAGGTTTGGGACTGTGAGAATCTGGCATTTTTTTTTTTTTTTTTTTTTGAAAAAATCTTCACCAAAACGACGTCGTTTTGGTGAGGACTAACCAGGACCGTCCGATCTCCACTTTAGGAGATCACTCTAGAGAATTAACTCTAGAGGATCCGCTCGCGAGCGAGAGACCCTAACCGAACTATGCACCTCCAAATTTCTCTCTCTCTCTCTACAATGGCAACAACTGCCTCTGTGACACCCCTGTCTTCCATTTTCTCAACACCCTCTTCAACTCCAAAACCTCCAACATCTCATCCATCTTCCATCTCCTTCAAAACCTATCAAAATCTCGAGCAACCCAATTCCACAATTAGAAGAGAATTCCTCAAAGGAATGGCTGTGATACCACTCTTTGTATTGCAAGAACACGCCCTCGCTCGCGAGATCGAGGTGGGTTCGTTCCTCCCCCAATCGCCTTCCGACCCTTCCTTTGTCCTCTTCAAGGCCTCTCCCAAAGACACTCCAGCTCTTCGAGCAGGTAATGTTTATAATTCAATTGCTTCATAAATTGTTTTGTAAACATTCTTTTAATCAATATAATGTATACTAATTTGGGTATGTTGAATTTTGTAATTTGTTTGCAATGATTATGATGGGGAGATTAATTACTGTACTTGGTTGTTCGCACAAAATTCAACCTCAATCAAGGGGTACATGAAATGGCCAGGAATCTGTGTCAAGAACCAAAAGTCTTGAGCTCAAGTCATCTCATTTCGGGCCAATTCCAAGAATTTATGTGTCATTGCCTCTTTTGATAGGGACTACATGTACTGTGAACTAGTCAGGTTCTCTAAGAGGCTGAATACCCTATTAACCAAAAAACCCCGAAGAAAAAAAAAAAATGCATAAGTTTCTACTTGCTATGTTTTTGGAGATTTACTATAGTGTTATAGGGTAGAATGTAATGAAATGATCAACACACACACACGCACACACTGGGAGAAGAAGAAGAATTACAACATTCCAGCTATCATGAGAATAATAACTTCTCTAACAAAATCTGTAACAACTATTCTAACTGAATCTATAACAATCAACCATAACTAACTATATCTAACTCCAAGATCAGTGTATCCTAACAGAATGAAGGTTGCTAATTGTTAGATGTGAGATGTAATTGATGAGTTGGACTGATCTTCAAGAGGATGGAATGAAGAGGACTTAATGTTTGAATTGCTCTTGTTTAACTCTGCTTTTTTAAATTCATTCATTTGATGTGGTAGTCTCTTGTTAACATGTGGTACCAATAGAATTCATATTCAATGTTTTGGCAACAATATCAGTAAGGACTTTGTCCTTGACAAGATAGGGTGGTTGACAATGGTAATTGAGGTTACATTGTTCATCTACCTAGCTTGAACTAGACTATGTCCATGTGCTTGATTTGGTAGTGCTTGTGCTAAACATAAATAATACCTTGTTTATCTTGTAGAATAATTTCTATTATTGCTGCTCTTTTTCTCAGTTTGTCAACAATAATATATATATAGATAGATAGAAAGATAGATAGAGATACAAATTGTTTTTCTGGTACTTGACAATCTAAGAAGCACGGACACTTCTAAGATGGTGATGTGTCCATGTTGGGCACCAACGCTTGTTGGACACTTCCCAACTTGTGTCCAACAAAAGAAATTTAGACCTAGACACTTTGAGGACACAAATGTTCATCATTTAGACATCCATGAAACTAATTATAAGTTTGAACAAAATAACTTGTGACCTAATGACAAAAGAAAAACAATGTAAATTTATTGGAATTGGTATTAATTATGTTGCATTTATTTATTATTATCTGTGAATGATATATTCATATATATGGCATATAATGAATATATGAAATTATTCATTTTGTGCTTGTCTTCCACTTGTCATGTCCTATTGTCGTGGCGGCATGTCTGTGTCATATTCCTATCATGTCACGTGTCTGTGTGGGAAAGGGTTCAAGGCCACTCTCTTAGAAGAATCACAATTTTAGAATTGTCACACCTATTCATGTAGTTAGCCTCAGATAGTTGGGACAAAGATTTGCTAAGCTAAGCAGAGTTATTCTTATAGAGATCTATGGTTTGAGATATATCAGCTCGCAATGCTCCTACAACTTTTTTGCACATTTGCGGTTCCTGCAAATGCAAGGTAGTAAAACTAGGCACATGATTTTCGGCTGAGAATGATGTAAAGGCACTCAGCTCTTTTCATTGTGGTGGTGATGATTTATATATGAAAACATGACCTCGATGTTATTTTGTCCTAATAGACATTGATGGGTTTGCCTCTTTTTTTTCTTTTTTTTTTCAATGGAATGGGTTTGCCGCAGTTGTTTGGCTAAGCATGTTGTTAATAGGCAATTGATGTGTTGTCTTTGATTTTGTATTATAGGAGTCCAACTACAATATGCTCTAGGTCAGAGTGTTCCTCTATTTAAACTATTGTACAAATTTTTATTTATACTAGCAAATTGAAAGTTTTGGACTTTAGAATTCCTAAAATTAAAAAGTCTAAAAGATGAGGAAATAATAGATACCCACATTGTTTTTATTTTATTGTTGAAATCTAAGTTATTTTCATCTTACTTACAACGTGTTTCATGTGTGTCTAAATGATAAACTATATGTTCCCAAAGTGTTCGAAACATGTTGAGGAGTGTACGACAACTGCCCGTGCTTCTTAGCCTAAAGATCAATAATCTTTTTATTTTGTTATTAAAATTCTATGCTTTCTATTTGTATAACTTCAAATAATCTGGAATGATGGGAGAAACAACTTCACCATTTTTACAAGGGCTATTGAGTTAGAAATGATCTGAGGACAAAGTTTCTATTGATCAACTCTGAAAGCACCAGTTGTAGCCTTGGTTGTAGTTGAATTTCTTAAAGTTGATCTAGTATATGCCTTTTGCACAACTTGGTTTGACATAATTGTTATTAGGCCTTGAAAGGGGGTGGAGAATTTAATAGACAAGTCTTAAGAAAAAGAAAAGGGAAAAAAAAAAAAAAGGAGAAAAAATTTAGTTCATTGTCACTTCATCTTTTATGTATACTTCTAGTTATGTAGCATGTTAGGTTGAATTATATAAGAACTAAAGTTGCTTACTTCTTCCTAAATCCTAATCACAACCAGCAAGGTTACATAAAGGGCACTATTTAAAGCCTTTCTTGATCTCTACAATTTCATTGTTGCTGTGCTTTAACAGTCTACAATATTTGATTATATTGATGTTTGTGATGATGTGTTATGTGTTTTATATTTTGTTTTAGTTGTTTAGTAGCCTGAGAATTATTTATGTACTTTGAATCATATTAATATGCATACATGTGTCTATGAGAGAGCACTATTTTTGGTCTGTCTTGTAAGCCAATTACTGTGTCTCTCTCTTTATTCTTGTCTTTTCCTTACACTGTTAATTCAACTGTGTTCTTCCACACTGTATTTTTCTTCCACTCAGGTTAAGCTTTTATCCTATGATAATTTATTTAGGGAACTTCCATCAACCAAGAGAAACTACAGTTTAGGAAAAAACAATCTGCCACTAACCCTTTTCTACTCCAACCACTCAGCCCATCTCTCTTGCCTTTCTTTTTTTTTTTATTTTTTTATTTTTTTTTTTCAGGTTTCTGTACTTTAGTTCCTTCTCTATATGTTAAGGAAACTTCCAATCTAGTTGCTTGCAGGAAATGTGCAGCCATATCAGTTCATCCTTCCTCCTACTTGGAAACAAGCACGTGTAGCTAACATACTTTCTGGCAATTACTGTCAACCCAAGTGTGCAGAGCCTTGGGTGGAAGTGAAGTTCGAAGACGAAAATCAGGGAAAAGTTCAGGTAGTGGCTTCTCCTTTGATACGACTAACTAACAAACCCAATGCAACAATTGAAGATATTGGAAGCCCTGAGAAGGTCATTGCTTCCCTTGGCCCTTTTGTCACTGGCAACTCATATGACTCAGATGAACTGCTTGAAATTTCAGTTGAGAAGCAGGGTGATCAAACGGTATATATTTTCAATCCTTGAAGTTTATCTCATGTTTTCATTGTTTTATTTAAGTTTTTTTGGGTCAGTTTATTTTTCTCATTTTACCTACCATCTTTTTTGGCCACATGGCACAAAAACAGAGAATATATATTTGGTAGTCACCAGTTGTAGAGATGTTGGGATATGAGGCATCTTGATCCAACTTCAATTTATTTTTCAGTGTAATATAATAGGAGAAAAATTGTCATGGCTATGTAACGCTGAACATAGGTTTTAAAAGAATGAAACACTAGTTTGCTTAAGTTATGCATAAGACCAGATACAGCTTGACAACCCAAAAGGCCATGAGAAGGCACATAATAAGCATGGACACGAACACGAGCACGGACATGGACATGGGGCACGGCGATTTCAAAAAGTGAGGGCACAAACACGGCGGGAACACGACAATAAAATATATTTTCATATATTTTTATTTACTATCTAGATTATATTACATCTACAAACAATCAAATATTAACAAAAACTAACTCTAATTATATTTTTTATCTTTTATTTTTTAAAAAAAGTTAAATAAATCAACACTTACCGTTATATCTTTTTTATGGATAATCTATTAAGTATTTAAATTTAAGAAAAAAATAACAAACATTCAACATTTATCAAAAGCACTAAAGGAAATGGGAGAAAAGACAAGTTGACATGTCCCTAGTGTGTCCCCGAAGTATCCCTAGTGTGTCTCCTGAAAATAAATTAATTAAATAACGGGTTAACGGGACATGGCACATGCGTGTCCCCAAGGTGGCCGCGTGCCCCGAAGTGTCCGTGTGTCTGACACAGGTACGGCACTTGTTTTGAAGTGTCGATGCTTCATGGGAAGGCACTATGAGACGTGACCATATCCAATAGGAATATAGGATTTGAATTTTGAAGTTTTTCAGAAGGTCAAGTTGTTTTAATCATCTGTAATGAAAAGAATGGCTATTTTTCTGCAAATCTAGGGAGAGGAAGTTTAGCTTATCACCTCTTGTCGGCCTTTTTTTTTTTTTTTTTTAATGTGCTAACAGTTAAGAGATTGATTTCCTTCTTGTTGATGTCTATTGGCTTTGTTTGCTAAATTCTGGTGGTTTGAAAGATAATGATAATGTATTGAACCTCCTGTGTGTTAGCTTGGTTTTGTTAGTTTGTTCTGCTGCTAGTTTTAAGGTCCATTATAAAATTTGTGCTTTAATACACACTAGAAGAAACTGAAGTAAAACCTATTCACTTAAATGGTGTGATTGTAAATTTTCTCATTATGATGTGTGCAGTATTACAAATATGTTCTTGAGACTCCATATGCTATGACGGGATCACACAATCTTGCGAAGGCAACAGCAAAAGGGAACACTGTCGTCTTATTTGTGGCTAGTGCAAATGATAAACAGTGGCAATCATCCCAGAAAACACTAAAAGCTATACTTGATTCATTCCAAGTGTAAATTTTATTTATCTATTTTTGGTTGTAGTCTGCCCCTTCCAGACCCCCATCCAATGGGGTATTAAACTGGATGTACTTTTTTTTCTCTTAAAAGTTCGTGGTTAAATTCAATTCTTCTACATTCTATTGGCATATATTATTGAGCAATATCATTGTCTATGATAATCATAAATTTTGTATCAACTTTGAAATATTAATAATTTGTGGTGGTGGTAGTGGTGGAGGTGGAGGGTGGTGGCAGTAGTGGTGGCAATTGACAATGGTGGTGGTATGCTCATGGTGGTGGCAGTACACCCTAATGATAGCATAAGCATAAGCAGTTGAACATTTAGCATTCAACATTAAGCATTAAGTAAGAAAGTGTTCTTAAGAGATACTTAACTTTGTACGTGGTATGAATTATGATTATCAAATGGACTTAATTTATTTTCACATAATAAATTCATCTTTAAGTGTGAATTGGGTTATCAAACACAGCCTTAGTATTGCGCATAAAACTTAATGATGTGTCAGGCGCTTAATTTTTTGATTCAAGGATGCTGTTGTTTCGGTACCTCTTCCACTTGATCATGTTCAAGGAAATGCACCAAATGGGATCGGGTTTCCCATTATTCCTGTGGCGAATATCATTCCAAAGGGTAACTGTATTATCAATGTTGTTAATTTAGTGGGCCATGAAGCTCCTGCCTCCCAAAATGGGGAACTTTGGTATCAAGGTGGGGAGTGGAACAATGGTTAATTTGGTAGGGATGTTAGGTCAAACCAGGATGACCTAAAGAATTTAGGTGTGATTTATCTTTTCCCTTAACGACGAAAGGGTGGTCTAGTTGGGTTATTTTGTAGATAAGATGGGCTTGTCTTTTGTATGTCTTGATAGTAAGAAGGGTGAGAAAAGATGGGAGGGTCAGTTTTGGAGGGAGAGGGAAACGGAAAGTGAGGGTAGAAGAAAGGGGGATTTAGGGAACTGATAAATTTGGTTTGTGAGGTTAATTGTGATAGTTGTTCTAGGGAAGTGAAAGGTAGAGAGAATTCTAAATGAAAATAATGAGTTGGAATGTGAGAAGACTGAGGTCCAAGAGAAAAGGGTTGAACTCTAATCAATAATTAAGTATTGACTAGACATTGCCTTGACATTGTTATTTTGCAAGAAACAAAAATTGAAAATTTTGATAGAAAATTGGTTGAGAGTGAACTCAATATCTATCAGGTTTAGGAATATTGATAATAAGGAAGGGTTTGACAGGAGTTTATGGTCCTAATAACCCTAGCTTGAGAGACTCTTTGTGGTCTGAGTTAACTTGAGTTTATGGCTTATATTCTCCTAGTTGGTGTGTTAGGAGTGACTTTCATGCTATTAGATCGGTTTCGGAAAAAAATTAATAGGATTAGGGTTATGTTTTGTGTGAGGAATTTTGATACGTTCACTATAGATTGTTATTTGATTGATCCACGCTTGATCAAAGCTCATTTCACTTGGTCAAATCTTCAGGCTACTTTGGTTTGTAATATATTGAATAACCATTTCTTTTCTGTGGACTGGGATAATAGGTTTCAAAATGTTACAGCGGGATGATAGGTTTCCAAACGTAGGTAGGAGGTGATTCCTACAGTTGCGGGGATCATTGTCTTGTGACTTTGGACAGTTATCCTTTTAAATGAGGTCCTACCCCCTTTCATATTTGAGAAGAAGTGGTTGTCTAAAAAGCATTAACACTTCCAAGAATGTGGCATATCCGTGTCGAACAGTTCAGAACTGAGCTCTGAATTATATGTTGGAACAATGTGGTTTTGTATTGCTGGAGAAACAATAAACCAAAATTTAGAACCTAAGGCTTTTTTATTTGAGTTTTGTGGGTAATGTTTTGTGCTTCTGGTTCACTTCTCTTTTATGAAATTTAGAGTATCTCCTTCTGATTATCGTGCCCAGCAAAAGTCAACCTGATAAATTTTTCTGTTTATTGAAAAGTTTGGTATTTCGAAATGTCATGATATTTATTTTACTAAAAATGATATTTTACTTTACATTGTGAATATCTTGATTGCTTGTGATGTTACGTTTATTTCGCATTTTCTAGATTGACTTTACTAGTAGAATCATAAAAGGCAATTATTTACAATATTGAAAGAAATTTGCATTGCATAGGGTATGAGCCTAGCTGTTTACACTGCAGTGAATCATTCACAATGCTTTTTGTCTAATCACTGATCTCCTTGGACTGTGAGAGGTTGATGCATTATTACAAAAATACAATTATACCTCCTTTTTCGGTTTTTCATTGGCAAGAACAGATATCATCTTCTTACTCAATACAATCACAGAACATGAGTGAATTGCTTAATTTTAAATGCTCTCAGCAGACAGTACTGCCTCTGGTGGTGGATTTCCACCCAAAAATGAATTAAAAAGAACAAGCAATCTCTCTGGCTGTGAAAATGGAGCTTCATGCGCAGCTCCTCTAATGGTGGCAAAAGATAGTATATCACCATATACTTGTGTCCATCCAGCGACTTGTCTCCCTTCAAACCAAACTCTGTATGGAACAGTGGTTTTCAATCCCAACTCCTTTGCCAATTCATTCACCAGTGTACGCGTTCCGAGTAATGGGATAACTGAATCTTGATCTCCACGGTAAGAATTTTTTGTGTAATTTTCGTAAGTAATTCTATGAATGAGATCTTAAATGATTTTTAAGCTTGTGCATACATTATGAAGGAACTCACCTGAAAACCAAGACCCGAATACCAGACTTGACAAGTGAACCCAGTACATGAATTGTTGGTATCTCTAGGTTTTTCTTCTCATAATGGAGAACATTGTTGGCAATAGAGTAAAACACACAGATTATGAAAACACAAAGGTTTTAAATATTTGACTTAGACTGTGTTTGGATCATGGATTTGGATAGGGAAAGAGAAATGTGAATGAAATATAAGCTAAATCCATGATTCAAACACAGCCTTGGCAGATCCCATTCAATCTAATCTACCCATTTCTCAACTAGGCTGTGGAGGCTACACAATTCGTGTTATATATTCAAAATGTTTTTGTTGATTCTATATAAAGATGGGAACTCCGAATATGATTATTGTGTTGAAATTATTTTTTTCTTTCTTCTTTCTTCTTTTCATTTTCTGCAACAAGATGAGGATTATTGCGTGCTGTAAACACTCCATGCAGTGACTCCAACAAGTCGCGCATGGAAAGCTTTCTGTACATCTTCCCGGTTCAAGTAAGTAACCGTTTCATCTTCTACACAGACATCTATGTTCTTTGTATCTTGCTGTAAATGAAGATTGATATGGATGGAGCCAAAACTGATTAACACAGTAAAAGAAGAGGAAAACAAGAGTTTCCTAAAGATAAAGAAACAAACAAGTATAGGAGAGCTGGAGATCTAGGCCTACCAATTGATTAAGAACCTGTACTTGTGAACCAACGGATGATGAGCAGACATCGAGAGTGACATCATATTTGTCGATAAATTTACTGATCTCTCTTGAAACTTGATTGTTTACTCCAGAACAAATAGGGGTAAGAGTGTCAGTTTGGGACTGCCTTCTAATCTAAGAATAGTTGCAGACATTTGTGAATAGTTCGTAGGTAGCATCTGATATCAGCCCATGAGACCACAAGTATTCAGCTCTTGAATTGAAATCAGTGTTGAATTCCATAAGTGGATTTCCTATCTGCAAGCACCACAAAATCGGATTATTTTATTTGGAGTTGAAATTAATTCAAATAGAAATTAAGAAGAAAAAAAAAGGGGGGGGGGGGTGGGTGGGTTTGGGTAATTTTCTTTCTATTTTTAAACTCAAGGCTATTCCCTTGAGATTGAACTTCATTTTGGATTGAATAATGAGTTGTGCCAGTTGTGGACCGTAGTGTCCTGTCAAGAAACAGAATTGTCATGTTGTATTGAAATTGATAGTGATTAGTAAACTCTTTCATGCCTTTGAATTTTGAAAATGAAAATCATCTTAGTTCAAAATTTGAACTGAGATAATCTCTTTTTTCCAAATCGAAATCATGAATTCTGTGCTGCCAAACATAGCATTAGTGATGCTTATTGAAATTATGCATACCAGCATAACTCTCCCCTGTAATATAGAAGTCTCTGTTCTTGTATTCTGGGAATTTGTTAAACCAATGCTCAAGGAAAACAAGATTGTCTTGTGCTAAAGAAAAGGCAAATGCAAAGTTAATTTAGATAAAATATCCCAAGAATTTTTTAGCAGTAGTGTCTTGAAACTATTCCCACAAATTAATTCAATCAAAAAGGCAAAGTTCTTAACATAAATGACAATATTATAAAAGTTCAAATAGTTGCTCTAATTTTGGATTTAGGTTATGACTTGTGGATTAATTTTATCTTCATCAGATACAGAATTCTTGGAAGGATAGATTATCCCTTGGTTGTTAATTAAGGTTTTCAACATATGAAATGAATCATTCAAGAAAACCTGTCATGTCGTCAGTCACTGATGCATAGAAGGATTTATTAGCTGAATAAGAGAAGCCAACTCCTGCAGGTGACTCCAAGTATAGCATGTTTGCTTCTATAGAAACATTAATTATGAGTTATTTATTGGCAGTTGAAATCACAACTCAGAGAGAGAGAGAGAGAGAATTTTAAGGTTGCCTTTATTCCAGCTATAATCATTTTTGGCCAAAACATGTTCAGTTGATTTAAAAGGTCCATGCTCACAGAAAGCTCCAACCCCAATAGATGAACAACCAGGCCCTGTAAAAATCAATAATAGTAAGAAAAAATGAGAACCTGAAATTATGACTTTTTGCTATTTGAGTATTATCATTTGAATGATTAAACGAATTGTCTAACAAACACCTCCATTTAACCAGAGCGAACAAGAGGCTTTGAAGCTGGATCAGTTTCTGCTTCAGCAAAGTAGTAGAAAAGAGCTCTGTCCTGTTGTTCATCAACAGTGATGTACCCTCCAAATTGCCGGAAACCTAAGAAGCACGGGTGCGGGTACGAGTACGGTACGGGTACGAGTACGGGTACGCCGATACGGCAAAATCTCAAAAAAGTAGGGTACGGGTACGGCTGCGGTACGCCGATTTTTTTTTATTTTTTTTATTTTTTATAATTATGGTTAAAAAATCCAACCTACAAATTGAAGTTAAATATCAAAACTAAAAAGAAAACTATAAATAAAACTAAAAGACAAATATTAATATTTTTGATGAACTCATTTTCCTATAAGCATAAAAAATAATATTTTTGATTATTAACTAAACTGCTTGCTTATTAGCATTTTCAATTTTTTTGATGAACTCATTTTCATTTTCATCTCAAATTTTTTATTATTAATAAGCCAGTGAATGGTGTGGTGATAATCAGTGAATCATAATACCAAATACTTAAATATTTTTTCATACATAACATTTCTATTATAGATGTCAAAAATATAATCAGTGAATCATATTAATACCAAATTGTTCATCTCAAACATATTAATATTTTCATCTCAAAGATCCCACATTTCATAATACCACATTTCATCTCAAACATATGAATCATACTGAAAAGATCCCACATTTCATAATACCAAAGATCCCACATTATTAAATATTGATCATCTATGATTATTATTAATAACTAATAATAATATTTATGATTATTAGCATTTTCAGTATTAATAATAATAATATTAATAATAATAACTAAAAATAATATTAATAATAATAACTAAAAATATTAATATTAATAATAATAAATAAAGATGAGCATTTTCAGTATTAATAATAATCACTAAAGAGACGAAACAAGAAAAAAAAAAATTAAATATGAAGAGATATATACCTCTGCGTCGAAGTCGAAGAAGACGATCTGGGTCGAATCTGTTTCGAAGTCGATCTGGCGAAGTCGCAGACGATGGTCGAAGTCGCAGACGATGGTCGCAGACGATGGTCGCAGACGATGGTCGAAGTCGAAGAAGACTATGGTCGAAGACGATGGTTGAATTCGGCTCTCTCTTTGCTTCGATCAGATTAGGGCAAAATATGACGAGATTAGGGCATTCTATATATGGTATACACTCTTTTTCTTTTTTCTTTTTTTAAATTTTTCTTAATATTGCTCCGGTACCCCTCAATTTTTCAAAAAATTTGATTTCTACCCCCGACGTACCCAAAACGTACCGAAGGCGTACCCATGCCGTACCCGAGCCGTACCCATGCCGTACCCAACTGAGGCAAACGTACCGGAGGTGTTTTTGCCGTACCCGGTACGCGTGCAGCCGTACCGGTACGCGTACCCGCACCCGGTAAGTACCCGGTGCGTGTACGGCACCATTTTTGGAGTACCCGTGCTTCATAGCCGGAAACTGACTTGTGGCTGACCTGGCAAAACCATGATTTTATCAGCTTCAGGGAGTGACTCTACTCTTAAAACACATCTGTATTAGTGTTGCCATGATTAGCCATGCTTCAGTAAACAAGGACATGGTTGAGAGAGAGAGATAGGACTTGATGGTATGTATGTCTATGTGCACAAATGATCGAAGTTTATGTTTGGTTTATTGGAATGAGTTGGATTGGAATAATGATTCCATCATAATGTTCATTCTAACATTTAATTTAGGGTATTCGAATCATAGGTTTAATTTCAAAACTTTTGAGGACAAAAGGACAATAATAATTTGAAAGATCATATTATCCCTACATATCTGTCTATTTGTTCATTGTCCATCTATTTGTCCACATGACATCCCATATTTGTTCATGTGTCACATATCTGTTCACCTAATCTATCTATATGTCCATATCACCACCACTATCGCTACCGCTAGTAGTTATCACTTGCTGCCGCCGACAATCTCCTATGACTTTTCCGGCTACCTTTTGGCAACCTTTCCAGTGTCAATGAACTTTCCACAACTAGCCGACGACAATCCGATAGTGATCTAGCAAGAGTGGGGCAACAATATGTCATTCTCACCAAACAATTTCATTAAATATGTCCTTATCGTTGGACCAAATAACATACGGATCCATAGGTCTAGATTTTTCACCAATTATCTCTTTAATTTATTACTAAAAATAATGATTAAAAAAACACCTTACAAATAAAATTATCATTCACTATTATAAAAAGACTAAAAAATATCTTTCTATTTCAATCCACTATTATTCTAACGAATCAAAATACTACCTAAAGATGAATGACTTTGTTACTTTGTAATTATCTTTGGACAATACTATATTGACCAATGAGTGAGTGAACTTAGCATACATTTGATCCAATTTGTCAGCCAACAATGATTTGTCTTCTTTCATGTTTTACTTGTTGAAATGGCCGGCCAAGTGCAAGTGTATTAAAGTCATTGCCTAACATGTTCCTAAATTGGGTAAAGCCGCACCTTTTGTATTGTCTATACAATAGTTTTTTAATGTTTGTTTTTGTAAATCCCGAGTCATTTCAACAATGATAACTTGAGAAAATAGTCTTAGCCCTGTTTGGTAGGATTTATTTCTAACTTATTTCAGCTTTTAGTTTAATTTAAACTATTTTGATGTGTTTGGTTCAGCTTAACAATACAGCTTATAACTTTTTGTAAGTCAAAAATCAACTTATTCTTTGAGTGGGGGAGGAGAAGCTTAATTTATAAGTCAAAAATCAGCTTATGTTCACAGCTATAAGCTATTAGACTATAAGTTATAATCATTTTCTCACAGTTCTATCAAATGGGGCTTTAATCTTGAAGACTTTCTAAAACATGATGATTTTTCTGGCCATTGAAATTTGTTTTCTGATTTTAATATGGTTAAATATGGCTCATTTCAAAATGGTTGTTTTCCTACTTGGTGGTAATTGGAAGCCAATAATCAAAGAAGTTCAAACCCTATGCGTATTGAATAAAAATAAATAAGTCAAAAATATTTAAATGAATAAATATTGCTCATAAATAAATTGATGTAAATTTGAGTGCTAAATTAGTTCCTAATTTTAGTTTAAAGTGGACGAGATGAAGCACATTTATTCCCACGGATTATAATGAGACATGTGCGAAATTATAATGTGCTCAACCACTATTTTGAGCACATACACATTTTGATGTAACAAAAATGAGTGTATATCATGCGCACCCTAAAATCATATATCCACATACATAGAAGGACAATAGGTCTATAATTCTATATTCTAATAACATTAATCCATCATCAACTCAAAATGTCAGTTGCATAAATTCAGGGTACATAAAGATGCTGCTGTTGTTAAAGCTACATGAAAACTAATTGAAACTTAGCTGTGAACTACTGAAATTTTAGCTATTTACAAAATTGGATTCGGAGATGGGACTTTATTTAGTTCTCCATTGCTCCGCAACACTTTTCTCACCCTCAATTGGGCCACTTAGTGATACGATCCCATTAGCGGAAGCATGCATGAATAAGTGACATACTTAACACTGTCTATTAGCACAACAACAAAAATCCGAGAGAGGGACTTTGGTGGTCCCATAACACCATCACTGTCAATGTCACCAGCATCCCTAGGGTCAACCAGCACAGAAACCACCATTGACGAAAGAGACTTGTTTCCATGGAAATCATCTTTCTCTGGATTTCTTCCCACATGTTCTTTAGAAATGTTGTTCTGAGATCCAGGAAGGGGAATAGGAACGCCGTGGAGAATCCTTCTATTCAGCCCCTTGATGATGTGTGTAGCGTTCTTACGGTGTTCTGCAGAAACATTCACAACTGAGGTAGCTGGAACTATGGCTCCTGGAACTGGTGAGACATCAAACTGGAACACTTCAGTGCACATGCCAGAACTCAACATTGGCCCTGCACAGAACATGGTATCAGTTGTAAAAAAGCAACTTGACCAGAGAACATCAGGGCTATATTTCTTGATTCAAACCTGCACAATTTACTAAACTTGGAAAAAAAATGAAAACCACCAGCAGATCAAAAATCCTAGGCATGTATGCAACCTAAAGTCACTACAATGAACCACCAGCAGATCAAAAATCCTAGGCATGTATGCAACCTAAAGTCACTACAATGAACCACCAGAAAACCATACAAGTATGGCCCCAAAAAGTTGACCTTAACACCTTATTAGAAATCATAACTCATGAAGTGGGGTAAGATGTTAAGGATTCTATAATATAATATGAAATACTATACAAAATCAATGATTCCAAAACCTCTGTCCAAACAATAAATGCAATACAATATGATTACGTTAGAGAATTGCCAAATAAAAGAGTGTTAGCTATTAAAGAGAGAGAAGTGAGAAGGGTACTTCTGTGCAACAAAAATTTTAAAATTGGAGAGGGGGAGGACATGGGTAACTATTTTAAGAGCCATCAAAATGTTGGGGTTAGACCCACTAGCAGGCTAGGCTGCTTTCATGACTTGTAAAATAAAGGGCAAGATCAGAATGACTGGCAGTGGCAGCTTACAGAGATGTTTTGCACATTGAATATAATATGGAGGTGTGTGACAGGGGTTGGGTGCATGTATGTGTGTATCAATGAAACATGGCATGGACTAATATCTTGGCAAGCCTAAGAGAAAAGCGTGCATCAAGAGTTAAAAATGCTGAAATATTCTCCAGTACCTCTGCTAAAAATGCTGAAATATTTTAAATTTCAGAAGCAAGAGTTAAAAATGAAATTCTTTGGAATCTAAACCCCTCTATTCTACCAGGCATCATAATCAGTAGAAGAATAAAGAATTAACATCAAAGGTCCTAATTTAGCAATTCACTTTTGTCATCTTTTTAGCATAAGACCTCGAGGCTTCATGTGGTTCATTGTGAATTTGTGATCCAGAAAAATGTTTGAAAGTTGACACAATCGGTATTAGCTGTACACATTAGAAACTCAATAGTTAGTCCGTTACACTGCCACCTGTATTTAAGAAGTCTACAAATTCTAAGAACTGGTCCAAAGACAAGCTACTTACTCCTTACTCCTTACTCCGACCTCCCAACCATGTATAATCAATATTTAAATAATCTTGAACACTAAGACAATTATCTGTTCATACATCAGCTACATCATTGTGCGGGAATGTTTTGTCTTGTAACCAATTTATATCAGAATGATTAAGGAAGCATAGGTGATTACATACACATTTTAATTGAGTTGATTTGTATAGTGAATGAATGAAACCATTTTAAACGAAACTGTGAGAGTGAGCAATCAATACCTGCAAGGCCTTCCTGGAACCACTGCTGTAATTTACCATCAGCCGGTGTTGACTTCAAATTGTCCTTATCTGCAGAACCAGAACCAAGAGCCCTTTTCGGTTCAGATGTACTTCTGTATAGGTGAGGATGTCTCCCATTATTCCTCTCTGTCAGAGGGATAGCAGGAGGCATATTTCTTGCAACCGCCAAACCCGTCTCTTCACTACTCTTCGTTCCACCATTACCAGATGCCATAGATTTTTCACTAGCCAGAATAGAATGAATGATCAAGTTGCCATCGATCTTCACAAGCTTATCATTCCTTGGAACATACAATGAGGCAACAAGAGGCACACTAGAATTGTCTGGCCTCACAAACTCATCAGACCCAGGGAAGGCCTGTGATCCTTCTATCTGCTCAACATTGGACTCTGCTGGATCTCTCCCACAATGTATTGTTGTATTAGTAAAACCGTTAGACAATCCCATTCCTATCTTTTGGTCAGAACCATTCAAATGACCATTAACTGTCACTACCCTCCCATGATGTTGATAATAAAACCCATTACCAAAATAATTTGATCCACCAAGAACAGTATCCCGGCGAATTCCTCCAAAATTCACATTTACCATTGGCACCAACCCACCAAAGAACAGAATGAAAAACAACAAACCCAGAAAACTAACACTAGCAACCTTCTTAGTTTTAGTCTTTTTACTCTCAACCTTCTTAGCCTTTGGTGCTGGTGACGGATTCTGTGATTTCAATCTCGGTATCGGGACCAATGGAACTTGAGAACCTTGTGGTTTCACAACATAAGGAGGACACGGCATCCACGGATAACCCATAGGCGCCATTGGCGGATGAGGATACATGCCCGGTGGCGGCACAGGGGGCGGGCACATCGCACCACCACTCAATTGTTGCCGTAAACTCGCATTTTCAGCCATAATATAAGAAATCTTGGAGTTCAAATCTTGAACTGTTGAATGCATTGTTCTCAACTTATCTTCCAGTTCCTCCACATAATGCTTCTTCCTCTGCCTAGAAAGCTGCGCACTTTCGCGGTTCCTCATCAACCTAGCCTTCTTCTTCTCATCATCTTCGCTAATTCCAGTATTTGAAGTATACCCATATGATTGATTAGGGTTTTCTCCAGAATTCGACCTCTGGTACTTGCTGGTCCTGAATTCCGAATTCACATCTTCTTCACTCTCCTTTTTCCTCTTCAACAAACAATTGGTACCCTCTTCCTTCAATTCAATCTTCTGATCAACAAAATCATGAATCGAATTGTTAGCAGAATCGGGTGAGGGATAATTGAGAGGTTCGGAGACAACAGATCCAGAATTCCCAGAACCCTGAGAAGAGGAAACTTCCGGATCCAAAACCCTAGCAACAATTGAGGCCTTGTTGGCAGACTCATGAGAAGATTCAGGTGAAGAAACGTTGAGAAAATCAGAGATGAGATCGTCCGAATTGAAAACCCTAGAAGGGGTGGAGGTGTGATCAGAGGGAATTGGGAAGTCGGGGATCCAATCGGAGGAAAAGTGAGGAGGAGGGAGAGAATTGAGGAAGTGAGGGGTGTCGGAGGGGAGGTAGAGATCGTCGAAGGTGAAGTCAAGGTCGTCAATGTCTCCGCTGCCGGCGAGGAAAGAGTCGGTGAAGATGGAGGGGTCGAGGGGTGGGATCGGGAGGGAATCGGAGTCGGTGGTGGTGCTGTTGGAGGATGGGTCAACCATTGTTAGGGTTTTGCTGAGAGAGGTCGGAGAGTTAGAATTACAGACACAGATGTAGAGAGAGAGAGAGAGAGAGAGAGAGAGATTTGTAGTTAGATGGGGGTAATGTTAGGGACTCGAATCCGTAGAGGACGGGACTTCGCTGGGATTTGTAGTGGACGTACTAGGAGGGGAGGGAGGGAGGAAAGGTCAGAGGTTTGTTTTTTTTGTTTTGTGAACTTCATCACCATAGCGCGTGGTTTACACTTTTACTTATTTGTTCCAATTGGATAACTTTATTTATTTATTTATACTATCGAAGATCTAATCTACCACGAGATGGGAGCCAAGGGAGAATTACTTACCAGCTAGACAGATCTAAAAAAAATAAAAAAAAATACCCAAGTATGGGGAGGTGCGGGAGCAATGGGTTCACTTCATGGTATATAAAAAGGAGAAATTATTTATCAGTTGGACGGATTAAAACAAAATATCCACATATGAAAGAGTATAAGTGAGATTTACATTTTGATAAGTTGTGTTTAGTAGAGTTTTCTAAAATTAATTTCATTATTACATTTTAATGTTATGTTTGGTTTGACTTTTTAAATCATGATTCTAAATTAATTTTAAAATACATTTTGAAAACACGTTGGTAAAGCAAACAATTATTGAATTTTTGGTCTATTCGAACATCCTCCTGAATGTCCAACCGGTTGACTAGAACAGTACTTTTTTCTCTTTTTTCAATTGCCAATCATCACCTGTTATTTGGGGAAAAAATATATATATATATATATATATATTTGTTTTTTATATTTTTTAAATAGAAATTATTTTTTAAAATTAAAATGACAAATTATTTTTTTGAATTGAATTTTAAAAAGAGTTTAGTTATGAGTTTTGAATAGAATTTTCAATAGAATTTTGAGTTGTGTGCTTGGTTATGAGTTTTAAGTTTTGAAATTAAGTTTTGAAATTTTTTTCAAAAATTTTCAAAACTCATAACCAAACAACTTTTCTCATTTCATATGTCACATCAAAAATTCAAAACTCAATTTAAAACTCTTTTCATAATTCATAACCAAACAAATTTTCTCTTTTTAAATCGTAACTCAAAAACTTACAAACTCAAAACACAACCAGCAATACTACGTATCTCGAATTTGAACTTGTCTCAAATAGCTTGAATTTCATTCTGCAAGTCGTGCAGCCGGTCGTCTGGCAAAAAGGCTGATAGTCGCAGTTGACAAGGTGACAATCGCGGTAGACAAGTGTTTCATCCAATCATCTGGGTGATTGTCCAGCTAGTCGATCGGTGAACAGAAATTGAAGCCATTCGAGACAGCTCAATTCGACGCACCAAGAATTACTCAAACACAACTTTATTCTCAAAACATAATTTTAAAACACTATCAAACATTATCATAATTTTTCATTTGCACACTCAATGTTTTTATAATATATATATATATATATATATTTTTTTTGTTTCATTGTTAAATAATTTTTTCATATAAAAGCTGCTATGTGGTGTCTGGGGGTAATGTTGGGGACTCGAATCCGTAGAGGACGGACTTCGCTGGGATTTGTAGTGGACGTACTAGGAGGGAGGGAGGAAAGGTCAGGTTTGTTTTTTTGTTTTGTTTTGTGGACTTGATCACCATAGCACGTGGTTTACACTTTTACTTATTTGTTCCAATTGGATAACTTTATTTATTTATTTACCCTCCGTTTGGAAAGTGGGTTCACTTTTTAATTTTTTTGACTATTTTAACCTGAGCTAAAAAGTTTAGTTTGGGAAAGACTTTTTGAATTTTTAGATTTTTTGACTTTTTTTGTGAGAGAATAGTATAATGATTATGAATTGGATGTGATGTTTTTGTTTGTTGTGACTAAAATAGCCTATTTTGTTTTTTGTGACTAACATAGCCAAAATAGCCTGGAAACCTTCTTCCCAAACGGTGCCTTAAGCTTTTTTAGTATTGGTTATGGTAACTAATTTTTTTTAGAATAATACTTGGTAGCACTAAAAAAATCTCCCCTAATCCCCCTAATTTCCTTTTTGGGAAACTGTTTTTTTTTTTCTTTTTTTTTTTACTTAAAGTGGAAATTGTGGGGATTCGGGGACCCCCATTAGGGGGATGAAGCACTGCTGTTTTTTTTAAGTTTAGATTTCTTTTAATTTCGTTTGACTTTTATTTTTAAATTTTTAAATTTTTATAAGAGAAGAAGTGTAATCATTATAATTTAAATGTAATATTTTATTTTATTAATTTATATAATTTATTTTTTTTATTCTTTTTAGACTTTTTTAACCCTAAAATATTCACTATGGAAGGTCTAATCTATCACGCGATGGGAGCCAGGGGAGAATTATTTACCAACTAGACAGATCTAAAACAATAAAAATAAAAGAATTCCCAAGTATGGAGAGGTTGGGGAGGAACGGGTGCAGTTCACGGGATATAAAAGGGGGAAATTATTTATCAGTTGGACAGATAAAAAAAAATATCCACGCATGAAAGAGTACGAGTGAGATTTACATTCTCATGATTTTTCATTTCACACTCATGTTTTTATAATTTGTTTTTTTGGTCTCATTATTAAGTAATTTTTTCATATATAAGCTGCTATGTGGTGTCCATACTTAAATTTTATTAGTAGTTAAAATAATATAGTTTATTATTTTTGTATTTTTTTCTTCTTCTCTGACAATAGGGTGATTTTAGAAACAACTTATAAGTTAGTTTATTAGTTTATTAATTTATTTGATTTACATTATCTTTTTATTTTTTGTGTATTTTTTTGTAATAAGTCAAAAGGTCAATTTATAAATTAGGGATGAACATGGTTCGGATTGGTTCGGTTTGAGATAAAATCAGGACCAATTCATTATCTATTGTTCTATAAAAATTAGAACAATCCAATCCACTTAAATTATGAAACTAATCTGAACCAAACCACTTAAACACGATTCAACTCGGTTTGGAACCACGGATTAACATAATCAATTAACAAAGAAAAATCATGTAACATTTTCATTTCATAATTTTTCAAAACATAAACACAGCAGCATAGCTAGTTCCACAATAACAACATATCTAGTTTCACAATATTTAGTTCCAAACTCCAAAAAAAAATTTAAAATTGGTTCCACCATAAAACCATTACAAAATTAAAACTAAAAAAAAAAAACACAACAATAGCAACAAAATTCCATGTGGCAGCAACTTCATAGCAGCAGTTTTGGTTTTATATATAATAGGATAGTATATATTAGGGTCTATGATATGAATATAGTCTAATTTGTATACGATCCATTGGAACCGTGAAGTGTAATCCGTAACTGATTCGCAAAACATGGTTCTTCAATTTTTCAATCCAGAATTGAATTACAGATTCAAAAAATCAGTCTAAACCTACCGGATTGGACTTAACATGATTGATTTGAGAATTTTATGGATTCTTTACTCAACCCTATTATAAGTCACTTTCCAAAACAACCCATCCAAGAATAAAATATATCACAAAAGGAACATATAGAACATTGATGCAGGAAGAATACAAGTCTCCACATAAAATGAAAAACAAAGGTAGCGTTTGGTAGAGCTTTCTAAATATGATTTGAGAACATGAGTTGTATTTTGAGTTTGTGAGTTTTGGAATTATGATTTGAGTGTGGAAAATTTGTTTGGTGAATGAGTTTTGAAAAGAGTTTTGAATTGAGTGGAGAATTTTTTATGTGACATATGATATTTGATACAAAAACTTACAACTCATGATCAAACACACAACTCAAAATTCTATTAAAACTCATAAATTTTTTTAAAGAATTCGGGAAATATTTTTTGTTGAATATATAAAAAATAACATTTGTTAATTGCAAAAAAAAAAAAAAAATTGCACTGTTCCGGTCTTCCAGTAGGACGACCGGTTAGCCCAAATTTTCTCGCCTTCGACCGAGTTTTCAAAAGTGAGCGTGGAATTAATTTTTGAAAGCTGCAAACAAACGTCATATGCAAACTAAAGGGTGGAACTAAAGTTTCAAAACCCTTCCAAACACAACCAAACTTTTATACAGTGAGAAGAAAATCTCTACACAGAAAGACATTATTGTAACTATTGAAAATTGGGTCGGATTTGACCCTGATCCATTACTCATAGAGTGTCCACATGAGTTATAGACAACTCGCATATTAAAGGAATAAGATAATTAAAGGAATTATCTAATTAAGTGTTTGAGTGGTTGTGGGAGACTATAATTTCACCTCTATCAACAGAGATTCTTTATATATCTAATATAAAGAAACAATAATATGTATTCTGAGTGTGGGAGTTTACCTAAAAAATCTCTGTAGTATTCTATTCTTTCCTTCTAAGTCACCATTGTAAAACCTAGGGATTTGGAGTGTTGATACCACATTGAGAAACTCTGGTAGCTTCTCAATTAATGAAGGGTTTTCCAGACGAGGATCGTAATTCAAGTAATCCAATCCAAAACCACATCCGCTTGAGGTAACATGATTACCCATATCTTTTTCTTTCAATAACAAATAAATAAAGGGTAAATTACACTTTGCCCTCATTATGTTTGGTTCTTAAAGTTTATTTTTTCTTATTTTAGCCCTTTATGTTTTAAGTTTTTTCCAGTTTACTCTTAAGACTAATTTCTATTCAAAATTAGAAAGAAAATGTCAACATAACATAAAAACTACAACATTATATTGAAATTTAAATTTGTCCCAGATGTATGAGTTATATATAATAAAATATTTTTATGCTAAGTGATTGTGAATATGTCATTTTTTGTCTAATTTTTAGCCAAAGTTGGTTTTTAGAGTAAACTAAGAAAAATTTGAAACATGAAGGGTTAAAGTGAGAAAAAAAAAAACTTTAAGGGCCAAAGTAAAAAAATGGCCAAACATAAAAGAGAGAAAATATAATTTACCCATAAATAAATAAATAAAATAAAATAAAAATAAAACAATTACCATTCAAACAAACAATACCAATCACCTTCACAATTCGTTCTTCGTCGCAACCGGTAGCTGTGATATCTTAATCTCCGTCTTCACGTTACAAAATAAAATGTTTTTGATCTAAGGTGGTCGCCTAGCGTATAAAAGTACATTTAGTAGCTTTCGATTTTGATCATGAATCATATTTGAGTCTAGATCTTAAAGTTTTCTTGGTGGCAAACTGATTGATGATGAAGATAAAAGGAGCGATAATTGTCAGCATGGTGATGAACAAGAACGGAAAAAAGGAGAAACTGTGAGAAATAAGTGTTTTGAGATAAGTAGTGTGGAGCAATGTTTTAAAATTACTAAATAACTTATGCCACAACAGAAATGTTCTTTCCCTTAAGTTATGTTTGAATTATAAGAGTAATGCTAGGGAATCCCAAATAAATATTCTATACAATATCTACATAGGTGTAATATGTGAGTATTATGTAGAATATTTGATAATTCATTTAGAGTTTCTAACATTTTTGTTATGCGATTCCAAATTGTCATGATTTCAACATTTGCAACAAATTGAAATAGAAAAGTAATTTCTTATTATCTATTTTAGTATGAACCACATTATCAAGCTAAGTAGAAGTTCAATTCCCCACTTCTCCATAGAAATCTCACATTTGAAGAGGATTGTTAACTATTTACGAATAAAACATAATAATTATGCTCACAATATTTAAAAAATTATCATTTTTCATTAAGAATTATTAATGTAACCAAATGCTTGAATAACAGTGACACAAAATGTGAGACATATGATAAAAATTTTGGTAAATCTTTTGGAGCCTTTAGTATTATTCAAAATTTTATTACTAATCCGTTGAGGAAGGACTTGCACGAAGGAGGGAGGAGTTAGGGTGGGCATTCGTCGGGCCTGGCCGAGTTTAGGCCAAGTTGGTACTACATAATAAGAGATTTATATCTTCCCAATCCCTGCTTGGCCCTAACATCGGGACTCTACATCTATCCAAGCCCAACTCAAAAAATAATTATAAATCTTAAGCTCACCTATCAGACAGTATGTTAAAAAAATATTTAAAATATTTCATAATTAAATTCAATCACATTATACTTTTTGAATAAATATATTGATATCATTATAAATTGAATCATATATCACTACAAATGTGAATTCAATAAAATTAATAAAGATAAAATTTAGATTCTAACAAAATATATATATATATATATTTTTTAATATATTATAATTAATTAATTAATTTAATAATAGGTCAGACCGAATCAAGTTAGATTGAAAGTATAAATTCTAAATCTAGCTCATTAATACATTATTGGTTCAACCCGACTCAACTCAACAAAATAACATTTTCAAATCTTAAAAATAAGGATAATTTACAAATACACCTCTTGAAATTTGCTCAAAATACAAATTGCCCTTATAGTTTGACAAATTGCAAATACTTCCTTATTAGAATTGTTTATTTAATAGAATCAACTAAAAAAAAAAACTCATAATTGCTCTCCTATACAATAATAAAATTATCTAAATTATTAATTGAAATATATTTTTAACATCATTAAAAATTATTAATTGACTTTATGATTTATTAATAAAAGGGATAATTTGTTATGAAATTCAAAATCTCAAAAAGTAAAATATAATTTTTAAAATCACATAAAGCGATTTATATTTTAATCAAATCTCAAAAGATATATTTGTAATTTGTCCTAGAAGTAATGATCGGATCAAGAAGGCCAATAATCCGATACCCAACCCTGTCTAGGAGTCTTCTGAGGTTGAGGACTCAGCATGGCGCGTGTTTACACTTTTATTTATTGGTTCCAAGATGGATAACTTTATTTATTTATGTTGAAGATCTGATCCATCACATGATGGGAGCAAAGGTGCACTCCACGGGAAGTTTGCTCCAAAAAAACAAATATATGTGGTGTACTTGCCCTTGATTGGTATTTGGTTAAAATATTAAAAATTAAAAAACTATCATATTATTCTTTTTAATTTTTTGTATTTTTTTTAAAAAAAAAGTCAAAACAATAATTAAAATAACAAATTTTTAAATGAAACCTTACTCGAATTTTATTAGCTAAAATAATAGAATTTATATTTTTATATCTCCCTTTAATATGCAACATAACGAGTGTGTTGAAAATTAAAAATATTCATGAGTCGAATCGAGTTGAGAGTCATTCGAATTCGACTGACCATATGTTCAAAATTAGACATTGTCAAATTAAAAATATTCAGTCAAGGTCAAAACCAACCACTCATCTTCTTTACCACTCTTCAAACAACCAAGATTCGAAGCCTTTTAGCATTATTAAAAATAAAAGAAAAAAAAAATCTTTAAGTTGCAACATATGTTTGAGCCTCAAAATTAATTTTTGAATGGAGGTATTGAATGGAGGTACTGAACAACAAAAGACCGCGAGAGAGAGAGAGAGAGAGAGAGAGAGGGGGACTGATTGATTGTCATTGTGAAGGGGTGGATTTGATCATCACTATCATCACAAATGGGCTATGTTTGAATGACACAATATCCCAATATCACTAAATAGCTTCTAGCACATTAGAAGTGCTATTTTTCTCTTTAAGACTCAGTTTGGTTAGAGAGAAAATATAAGAAAGTAAAAGAAAAAGAAAAAATTAAAAAAAAATCAAGTGTTTGTTTAGGAAGAGTCCTAGATTGTAATGACAACTCAAATTTCCTGTACAACTTAAACTGGCATATTAGATACTCTATTGATTTCACGCAAATTTCACAGAAAAATTTGAATTTTCCCACAAAACTTGGCACGTTTATTTTGGTTTCCCTCTTTGCCATCTTCCCTCCATAACGCCCTCTTATGTGGATTGATCTGATATATATTTTCATATTTCCCTCTACAAAATCAACTGAGTATATTAAAGATATTGTATTTCTCTTATTTCTTCCTCCCAAAATGTCATCATTGCCAATTGCAAGAACTCATAGCATTGTTGATTTTTCTTTACAACAGCTCAACAATTTTAGCTTTGTGATTCACTGTGAGTTATTTTATTTCTTTACTCTATATTGCTATATTCTTAGTTTTCTTAACAAGATCAATGTCTTATCTTGAATATTTTTAGAAATGCATATTTTTTTTGTTATTTATTTATTTAATTTTTTTGGATGGTGAAATAGCTATCATAATTTTTGAATTTGTTTTCATTTTTTATTTGAATTGATAAGAGGCTGAAGTTTAGAATATTCATGTTAGGTATTTTCTACTATCTATGTATAGGGTTTGTTGATGTAAATTGATGATGAATTTCAATGAATAATTTTTCTTGAGTTTAGCAATGATGGAATTCTTTTGTTGGTTTGAGTTTGGATTTGTTCTATAAAATTATTTTCAACTTTCTGCATTGACAATATATATATATATATATATAGGTACCAAATCTTTGAAAAAAATTTCTGAACCAGTATGACGTCATATGTTCTTATAAGATCAATCTAGGTTGTAGGATTTATGTGCTGAATATTTGTCCCTGTGTGTACTTATAGAAGGGGCATATATATCTTCTCATTTTATACCATAAACATATGATTAATCTGGTGATAGTTCAATTGTGTTGTTCTCCCCAAATATGTTTAGTTAATCATGCATCCGGATAACTTTATTTTTATTTTTATTTTTTATTTTTTTGGGTTGTTTTCTCTTTTCCACTTGTTTTTGCCAATTCCTATTCAAACTAGTTATTTATTTATTTATTTTTGGATGCATTTTGTTAGTGAGATGTCCTTATGTGATTATCACATCGATTTTATATTTGTAGATGGATACCAATGTTGAATATGATGAAGAACTTATATTTTTAGATGCACAATTTGTTGGCCTCTTAGCATATACCTATGGGGCATACTACTTAGAGTATGATACGAGACCACCACGAAATGTAATTTACCCATAAATAAACAAATAAAACAATTACCATCAAACAAACAATACCAATCACCTTTACGATCTGTTCATCGTTGCAATTGGTAGCTGTGATATCTTAATCTCTACCTCTATGTTACAAAATAAAACATTCTTGATCTAAGGTCACCTAGCGTATAAAAATACGTTTAGTTGTGTCGGATTTTCGATCATGAATCATATTTGAGTCTAGATCTGAAAGTTTTCTTGGTGGTAAGCCAATGATGGAGATAAGAGGAGCAGTAATGGTTAGTATAGTGATGAGTAAGAAAGGAAAACAGTGAGAAATAAGTGTTTTGAGATAAGTAGTGGAGCAATATTTTAAAACTACTAAACAACTTTTGGTACATCATAAATGTTCTTTCCCTTAGGCTATGTTTGAATTATAGTAAGGGTAATGTTAGGGAATCTCAAATAAATTACTAAATATTCTATACAATATTCATATAGGTGTAATATGTGAGTATTGTGTAGAATATTTGATAATTCATTTAGAGTTTCTAACATTTTTATTATGTGATTCCAAATTGTCATTTCAACATTTGCAACAAATTGAAATAGGAAAGTAATTTCTAATTATTTATTTTAGTGTGTGTGTAAATTTCCGACCACACTGCCAAGCAGGTACTCAACTGGAGAACACTGGCAGAATAGATTATGCCCAAACCACCTGTCACAGAAAGAAAAGACTCCGGCGGTGGTTCTCTCAAAGATAACCAATTGTGCTTAACTCACAAGCCAGAATACCAAAACGTACCTTAGACCTACGAGGGTGACTTACTTTTATAACCAGCACTAATTTGATTCCGACAGAAGCCTAACTTCTCTTGGACTCTGACTCATTACTTATCTTGGACTCTCCAATAGATAAAGATAAACTCCCTAAAAACTTTATCCTTATCTAGTCTGAGGTCCTCTCCCATTCTAGGACTCTCGCCCCTTATCCGTTCATTTCAGATTCCGGTATCTCCGCATATAACCTCGGCTTAGCCGAGATCACCTTGGCGCCATAACTAAGACACGTGGCATCTCGGCTAGTACTTCGGTGCCACTTTGGCCACGTGTCGTTATTCAAAAAATATGTCTCCACATTTAGTATGAACCACATTACCAAGCTAAATAGAAGTTCAATTCCCCAGCTTCTCTATAGAAATCTCTCATCCGAAGAGGATTGTTAATTATTTAAGAATAAAATCTACTAATTGCACTCACAATATTTAAAAATTTATTATTTTTCACTAAGAATTATTAACGTAACCAATCGCTTGAATAATAGTGACAAAAATTTTATAAAAATGCTAGAGACTCCAAAAGATTTACCAGACATATGATAGAAATTTTGGTAAATCTTTTGGAACCTTTAACATTATTCAAAATTTTATTACTAATTCATTGAGGAAGGACTTCACTCAAATTTTTAGTGGACAAAGGAGGGAGGAGTTAGATGGCATTCGTCGGGTCGGGCAGGGTTTAGGCCAGGTTGGTAATACAGGACTTTGTGTCTGTCCAAACCCAACTCGGCCATAACATCGAGCCTCTATATCTGTCCAAGTCCAATCCAAAAAATTGTTATAAATTCCAAACTCACCTATCAGTTTATATGTTAAAAAATTATTTAAAATATTTCATGATTAAATACAATCACACATTATATTTTTTAAATAAATATACTGATATCATTATAAATTAAAAAAAATTGTGTGTAAATTAAAGAAATTTCTTAAATAAATTAAATAAGATATCACTACAAGTGAGTTTCAATAAAATCAATAAATATAAAATTTGGATTCAATAAAAAAATATATATTTTAATATATTATAATTAATTAATTTAATAACAGATTAGACCAGACCAAACTAGTTAAAACTATAAATCTCAAATCCTACTTATTAATAGATTGGGCTTAAAATATTGACTACATGAGTAGGGGTGTCCGCGGTTCGGTTTGGAACGGTTTGCGGTTCGGTTTGAACCCGCCCGCATGTATGCGGTTTGAGGAAAAGTCAACCCGCAACCGCCCGCAATGTGGTTTGCGGTTTGTGCGGATAGGGTTCGAGGTTGCGCGGGGCGGTTTGCAGATTGAACTTTTTTTCAATTTTTTTTTGTTAAACCCTTTTTTTTTTCCCATTTTTTTTTATCAATATTTCTTTTAGACCTTTTTCCTCCCATTTTCTAAAATACTCTAACATTAATAATTAATGAATTAAAACTTATAAAAAGCTTATAAAATAAAAAACACAACAAAATCAATTCGTAACCTAAACAAATCATTCAAAACTTACCGTCATCATTAACTTGCATTCATCTCAATTCGTAACCTAAACAAATCATTCAAAATCTACATTCATCATTAACTTGCATTCATCCTATATTCATCATTCCTAACCCAAATTAAAAAATCCAACATTCATCATTCTTAACCCACATACAAAAAAAAAAAAAAAAGGTAATTCTTCATTAACTTACATTCATCCAAAATGCAAAAAAATAAATAAAAATACAAGGGGTTTTTTTGAACGGTCAAATAAAAAAAAAAAAAAGAGTTTTATGCGTGCGGGTTGGGCGGGTGCGGGTCAAGCCCGCAATCCGAAAATTAGATAAAATCTAAACCACACCCTACCCTAATGTGTTTGCGAAACCGCCTATACATGCGCGGTTCGGATCGAGTAAGACAGTTTGGACAGGTCGGATGACCCTATGCCCAGCCCTTATATCAAATCTTATGAAATAAAATAATATTTTTAAAATTTTAAAAAAAATATGCGGGTTCAAATGAGCCAACAAGTCGATGCCACCCCTAGGTAGGAAGAGTCTGTCTGACTGAGGCTGAGGGCACAGCATAGCGCGTGTACACTTTTGCTTATTGGTTCCAAGATGCATAACTTTATTTATTTATGTTGAAGATATCACATGATGGGAGGCTGGGAGCAAAGGTGCACTTCACGGGAAGTTTGCTCCAAAAACAAATATATGTGGCGTGCTTGCCCTTAATTGGTATTTAAAATAGTTAAAAATTTAAAAATTATCATATTATTCTTTTTTTAATTTTTTATATTTTTTTAATAGAAAGTCAAAACATTAATTAAAATATAAAATTTTTAAACAAGATCTTACTCAAATTTTATTAGTTAAAATAATAAAATTTATATCTTTGTATCTCTTTTTAATAAACAGCATAACAAGTATATTGAAAATTTAATATATTCATAAGTTGAATCGAGTTGAATTTATCAAATTCCCGCTATTTGTATTGATCATCTTGGGTTGAACAGAGAGTTATCCGAATTCGACTGACTACATGTTCAAAATCGGACATTGTCAAATTCAAAAAAACTCAGAGGGAATCAAAACCAACCACTCATCTTCTTCGCCAGTCTTCAAACAACCAAGATTCAAAGCCCTTCAGCATTATTAAAAAAAAATTCTTTAGGCTGCAACATCATGTTTGAGTCTCAAAAATTAATTTTCAAAGTGGAGTTACTGTGACACAAAAGACTAAGAGAGATGAATTGACTAATTTGGTTGTCGTTGTGAAGGGGAGGATCTGATCATTATCGTCATCATAAATGGGCTATGTTTGAATGAAATAATATTCCAATATCACTAAATAACTTCTAGTACATTAGGGACATATTTGATTGGGTGGATTAGAGCATGGACTAGGATTATTAATCAGTGGACCCAATTATCCTATGTTTGTTTTAACATTTTGGTTTAGGATTATTAATCCAATGGATAATTAATCCAACAAATTTGTAAGATTATTAGTAATGGGGTAGGGGTGGGATTATTAATCCAATGGATATTAATCCAATTGGATAGTGAATACCACATTAATTTAATAGGATTATTAATACTTCACTATTAGTCTTGTGAATCAAACATGACCTAGAAGTGTTATTTCCTTAAGCTACATTTAAATGATAATAATCTTTATGCAATTCCAAATGCTAAGTTGGAATCCAATTTTATTACTGTCTCATAAAAATTCCACATTCTAAGTGGATTGTTAGCTATTTAAAAATTAAAAAAATAATAATAATAATTGACAACATTTAAAAATTTATCATTTTCCATTAAGAATTGAGTAATGCTATATAAATAAAAAATTCATACAAAATGATGTGCCTCATTGTGAATCTTTCACTTCAAAATAAAATATCATTGAAGATAGATTCATCTACAATAATAGCATGACAACATCATTCTTATCAAATTTTTTGTATGAATTTTATATATGTTAAGAATTTTCCTTACGAATTATTATTTTAACTAAATGATTGAATAACATTGACACATAAGTTTTATTGGTAATAATTATATTCTCATTCCTTCTTGAGTGTGTATTTGGATCAGGATTTGAGTAGGAATTTAAAAAATAAAAGAAAAATATGGGTAAAATATAAATGAAATTTAACTCTATTTCATTCATATTTCACTCATATTTTTATTTCTTATTCATGATGTAAACACAATTTAAGATTCTCATCATTCAAACATAATTTTAAAATATTCATCTCCACAAGAGGTTAGTGATGATCTAGATCCTCTTAATCTCTCAAAAACTAACACAAAAATAGTAAGTCCTGCTATTCTAATCAATAAAAACCAATTAGGATACCACATAAATTTGTCCAAAGTCATAATATAATTTTTCTCTCCCAACTCTATCCGAATCATTTATATTAGGGATTAGATTCTTTCAAGTTGGTCATCTAATTTGAGAGAGCGTTTAGGCTTAGCAGGCTCATTTTGGGACTGATATTTGTGATTTGAATTGTTCACTTTGAAAAACTCGTTCGGTGGAATATTCATGTAAAAAAATTAAAATGATTATATATCGGTAGTTATATGTTTGAATTACATTTATTTTTTAAAAATAAATAATTATTATAATTTTAAGAATAACCATTTATTTATTTTGTAATAATTGGTAAACTTAATCCACCAAGCCCACATCAATTAGTTTGTTTTAAAAATAATCAATAATCAATAATCAAAATTATAATTATCGTCTATTTTCTTCTTCTTCTTTTTTAATTTTTTTTTTATAACAAATGTGATCTGAAAATTTGTGATTAAATTTGTCCAAATTATCTAATATTTTGCAAAGATGATTTTCTCGACAAGTCTTTCGATGTGTATGATTTGGATCATTGAAGTGGACCCTGTGGTGGACCCATGGAGACCTACTAGTACTTCCAGATGCTTTTTCAGTGTTGATGAATTTCTAGTGACGACAATAGAGTAGAAATGAAAATATATATGTATATATATATATATATCTTTCAAAATAATAATGTATCATTCTCATCATTATTTTATTAACAGCACTAATATAACCACACAATTTCTTCCCCTACAATTTCCCTCATGAAACAGAATGCATGCAAGGAGAATTTTGAAAAGATATTTAAATGTGTGTTAACTTTTTAAATTTTAAATTTGGTTAATTCGTGAATTGTTTTCCAATGAATAACCAAATCATGGAAATTTGATTTCATTCCTAATCCTTGTGTTTTAATTCTTATTCTAACTGTGTCTTCAAGATTAGGATCATTTATGGAAATAAAGAAATTTGGTCTAATATTAAACCAAAGTACTCCATTAGCCAAATTAGATTGAATTCCTCCAATGATTGCTTTCATTGGGTCGGAAAATATTTTATTAAAAATTACTACCGAAATAGGAGTATCTATCCCGTGGCGAAATAAGACTGTTATGGTTACTTCAATTAATCCAATATGAATATATTGAATTTCAGGATATTTCTTTTTCCATCTTGCAACCTTTTTCTTATAAAAAAAAAAAAGAATATCAATATTTCCTTCTTCTGACCATTTTACTTGAGTGTTACCACTGTATTGTTCAAACACTCTTGCTAAAAAGAAGATAAATTTTGAAAGTTTATAAATTTCTGGAACAACAACTTCTTGCATTTTTTCGAATTTTGCTAATTCTTCGTCGGTAAAAATTTTTTCTTCTCCGATTACATCTCCAAGTCAAATTGCCTGTAATTTTTCTTGAGATATACTATCTTCTTCTTGAGATATTTCTTGACTATTATTAGTCATTATGAAGATCAGCTCTTTATCTGAACTTTCTTCATCACTAGAAATTTCGTATAAGATTTCTTCTTCATCAGAAATTTCTTCGTCGTATATTATTTCAAAATCTTGTTCTTCAAGAACTTTGATCATTTTCTTTGCACTTTTTCCTCTTTTTTGGCATTCGGGTGCATAGTGACCTTCTTCGTTACAAATGTAACATTTATAAGTTTTCTTTTTTGAAACACTTGTTAGTTTCTTTTTTCGAATATACTTTTTCTTTTTTGAAAAAGTTTTTTTTTTTTTTCCAAGGTTTCCATTTATATTTTCTACATTTTTTAGAAAATCCTTTTCGTTTAAGAAATGTATTACAACCAATTTTTCAATTTTCTTTTAAAATTTTACCACAACATTTTTTACCGTATTGTGAGTTGGAAATTTGATTTTTTAATTGTTTTTTCGCCTTTGCTTCTAGACACCAATCTGCTGTAAGTCTAAAGCATTTGTTTCTAGAATTAATTTATCACCTGTTTTAGGAAGATAAACACCTAGTAAAGTTTTAATATTTTCCTTAATTTGTTTAATTAAAGCAACATCTTCTGCTGTCCATTCAAAAATAACATTTTTCCTTCATCTGGTTAACCAAGGAATTTCTATTTTTGAAAGATTTTTGATAAAATTTTATCCATAATTTAAAATGCCTAATAAACTCTGTAATTGTGTTATATTTTCAAGAGTACTACAGAAATCTCGTAGTTTGGACAAAATATGTTCTTGTAATTTTAAACTTTTCTGATCTAAAATTATTCCCAAAAATTCAATTGATTCTTTTTCTAGTTCAATCTTTTTTGGAGACAAAATAATTCCATATTTTTGGAATTTTTCACAAAGTAATTTTAAATGTTTCTTATGCTTTTCCTTAGTTTTAGAAAAGATAAGTGTATCATCAATATAAACTACACAACAATCTTTAAGGTCTTTAAAAATTGTATCCATCCATCGTTGAAATACCTGTGGTGTAATATTTAATCCCAAAGACATAACATTCCAGTGATAATGTCCTCTAGGTATACTGAAAGCTGTCAATTTTTTTGACTCTTCAGTCAATTGAATTTGCTAAAATCCACTTTTACAATCAAATTTGCTAAAATTTTTTGATCTTTTGATTAAGTTAATCAAAACATCTTTTCGTGGAATAAAATATCTATCAAATTTTAAATTTTCATTTAGCCATTTATAGTTACCATTCGGGCTTTTCCTCTTTTAATTTCAGCATGGTTTCTTACCATAAAGCTGGGCTAGAGTGAGGGCTTCTAGTTTCTTCAATTAACTTTTTGTCTAAAAGTTCCTGGAGTTGAATATCAAATTCATCTATATCTTGTCTAGTATAGATCATTGGTCTTACTCTAATGATAACGTTAGGGTCTTTTAATTTTAAACTACAATAACGTGGACTACGTTGCCATAGTTTTAATGGATGTTCACTGAAATTTTCTTTCAAAATTTTATAAATCCAATGTGATTCATCAATAATTTTGATGATGTGAGTTAAATCACCACGCGGTACGGGCGCAAACTCTTTGTTACAAATATATTTATGTTGTTCTAACAAGAGAATAAGAATTAAGACATTGTTTATGCTTAATGAAATGGTCTTTTCTTGTATTTGCATTAGAAGGTATTTATAGATAAAATTGTTTCCAAGAAGGAAATCTCCATGCATATACGGAAAACATAAAATTTTTGGTATAATAAACTTGCTATCATTTAATCAAATAGCTATATTTTTAGCTTTGAATTGTATGGAAGTGTGGTTGCCATCAATTCCAGTTACCAAAATTGAATGTTTCATTAATGTCCATTTTTCTTTTGGTATGGCATTCCATTTGCATGAGCTGACTGTAGCATAAAAGATACTTTCAATGTTAGTATCATTTTTAACTTCATTTGTCTAAATAAAGTCAAAATTTTCTCCATCTCCCCATGTGCCAAATAATTCGGGATCAATTGACTCTTCTGTCTTTCTTTTCCCTTTATTTATTTCTGGTGAAATATCTCGATCTAATGTTTCTTCAGATGAGAATGATTGACTATCATCATCATTAGTTGACATATTAATATCATAATTAAAGTGCTATAAAAGGGTTTCATGTTCTAGATAAGTTTCTCTTATTTAATCTAGTAGCCTATTTCTTTCATCAATATCTAAATCTCAGTCTTTATATAATTTTCTCCAATAATCCAATATTTCAACAATATTTTCATATTCAGTCCTATTATAGGTATTGGTTTGAAGGACCATAATATTTTCTACACCATAAAATAGCCTAGGAATGTAACTATCTCATGGACTATTCATTCCATCATTGTTTATGAAGGATATAGTTTCTAATTTTGTCACCAAATTGTTTATTTGGTTTTTTGCATCTTTATTTAAGTCAATATTTATTATAGAACCCAAATTGTCTATTTTAGATTCTATGGACTCAACTTTGGTTTCTAGATAATTCTGATTTATTTTTTGATTTTTATCTAATTTAGAAAACCAAGAACACATAATATCAGTAATATTATTTAAACTAGAACACACACTATTTATATTTGCAGACTCTTTAGTAATATGCAAACTATGGTCATATTTATTATTAACAGTATTTTTTGTATTTCCAAGGCGTATTATATCTTTAGGGTTAATTGTCATTATAGATTGTTGTTGGTACCTAAGGCCCTCCTAGTATATTTATCCGGTGCCTAAAACCTCTCTTTATGATCTTAAAGACTTAATTATGGTCAGTAGTCAAAAGATCTTAATGTGTATATGGGTTTTGACATACACTAAGTATATAGGTTTTACAACAATTATAAATGAAACAAATAATTATGAAGATATAAAATACAAATGATACACAATTAAAAACTTTGACTTTTTTTTTTTTTTTAATAACATAAAGCACACCATACACACTTATATATATCACAAATTTAGACATAGAGAGAAATATTTACATAACTTGATCTTGCTTTCAAAAGCTCTGCACCAAGCTCTGATACCACTTAAAATAACAAAAAAAGAAAGGAGCTTTTTACTATTTTTATTATGGAATTATGATGGAGTTATGGAGTATGGAATTATGATGGAGAAGTTAGAGAAGTTGGAAGCACAAAGAGGGAGATAATTTACATACTTCATTATGTTGGCATAAAAGCCAATATATAGAATACAAGATGGTGGACACAAACAAAACCATAATTTAATGCATACCTAACTTGACAAGACTTTACGGCTAAGATTTGTGCAAAATTCTAACACCCTAGTCAAGCTTAGTCATAGGCTTTATAAAAGGTCTTCATAAAATAAATACAAAAAAACAAAAATGGTTGAAGGAAAGACTACAATTATTTGCTATGGAAGTATCTCCAATCCTACACTTGAGCCAGTAATATCTAGAAAAGATAATAATCATAAGTGTCTAATAGCTCAAAATAGTACTTATTTAGATTTGTTTCATGTTCTATTTAAGAATCAAGAACAAACAATTGATGACTATTTGAGGGGTTTGAAGAGAGAAATTGTATGAATAAATTATTTTTCTTTTATCAATTATATTCTTACAATCAAAATAAAAGAATTATCTTGTATCTAATGTTATACACTGATAAAATTCAAACTTTTTATCAACTTTTCCAAGAAATAACAAGGGAAAGTTGGTGCGTGTATGTTGGAGTGCCGTTGAAGAGAAATTATGTAATAAATTATAAATTATATAGTTTGCGCTTCTAATAATGGGTGAACATGCCATCATTTTATATTTTGTTTTCAAAACAAGAATCACTTGTTCACTCACAAGGAAATCCAACCATTAGATAACTGCGCTCGGCTGAGCGCGTGTGGGGTAGAAAGTTGGAATTTTCAATGGTTTCGCTAGTAGATTTCATAGAATTATTAATACATAAAATTAAACGAGAAAATTACAAGTGTAATTGTATAAAAATTTAAAATAAATTATGTTTATTTATATAATAATGAGATGATATTAATTAATTGAGATTAATTTATAAAATTACATAAAAAAATTATCATATAAAAGAAGATTTTATTTTTATTTTACAAAATAAGAAATAAAATAATCATTTTACCTCTAATCTTATAAAATTGACATTAAATTTGAACACCACATCCTCATAGAATTATTAGTCCTCCCACCATAGAGCATTCTCCGTGACCAAATATATTTTTTTGTGAACCCACGGAATTAATAATTTTTCCATCAGCTATAAAGTAAAACAAACAACGACTATGATGAGTCAGCGATCTTACGCGGTTGGGAATGACGAAGAAACTTCCCAAGTCTTTTCCACTTTGGATTTCCCATCCGTTACGCTTGACTTCTCTATTTTATTTTATTTCATTTTTTATTTTTATTTTTTTGGCTTCACGCTTGATTTGACTGCCCACCACTGTCCAATTTTTTTTAATTGAATAATATTATAGGAGTTAGGTTAGGAATCTTAAATAATTTATTAAATTTTTATCAAATTTCTTACATAAATGTAAGACTTACCTACATGTAAATTTATATAACCCTATATTTATGTAAAAAATTTGATAAAAAATTTAATAAATTATTTAAGATCTCTAATATTTTTCATATTATAATGATGATACGTTCCCATACAGGGTCGTTTGTTTCATGAGGTGTGAAATTAGATTCTATATTCAATAAATTTATTAATTTGTTGTTTTGTTAGTTTAGTAAAGATGAAGTTAATAATTAAATACCCATCACTTTTAATTAAATAGTCTAATGACTATTAATTTACTACTAATAATCCATTATATTGTATTTCGTCTTTATCCATTCTATTCAAATTACTTAAATTTTAATAACATGGACAAATAACATTTTCAGCCTCACTTTTTTCTTTAATTTTTGAAAAAAAAAAATTATAATTCAATTTATTTAAGGTAGATTAACCAATAAATTTCATATTTTGGACTTGTGATCTATATAATCTCATATTTTTTTTCTTATGATCTATTTAGTTCTTTTGGATGTGTAATGATTTATATGACTGCCACATTAGAGTATCACATTTAAAAAAATTAAGTGTCACATGTTACATTTAGAAAAAGTACACTATGGAGTTTGTAGTTTTTTTAGAGTGTCACATCATACCTACCACGTTGTCATATTTAGAAAAAAATATATTAAGGTAGCGTTTGGTAACGTTTACATTTTTGGTTTATGTTTACAAAAATTTTATAAACTAGTTTTTGTTTATTTTTAGAAAAACATAAATTACAAACGCGTTTGGTTTGAACAAAATGTTTAAAAACATAAACTAAAAAATATGTTTGTTCAGACCTAAAATATTTATATTTATTTTTATTATTTATGACAATGGGATCACACACATTATAATTGAAAAGAAATTAATTAAAAACAATAATTGAAAAAAAATTAATTGGGAAAAAAATTAATTGAAAAAAAATAATTGAAAAAAAAATTAATTGAAAAAAAATTAATTAAAAAATAATTGTAAAAAAATTTAGTTGGGAAAAAAAATATTTGAAAAAAAATTAATTGAAAAAAAAAATTAATTAAAAAAAATTTATTTGAAAAAAAATTGAAAATAAATTATTTGAAAAAAAAATTGAAAACTGTAAACTCATTTTTTGAGTTTACGTTTTTTCCTCAAATTTATAAACTGAGACAACCATTTATAAACCAAAAATATTATCAAACAAGTTTTTATGACAGTTTTTAAAAATTTTGTAAATATAAACTGAAAACAGAATGGTTACCAAACAGGCCCTAAGGAATTTTCAATTATTTTGGAGTATCACATCATATCCGCCGCGTTGTCACAGTTAAAAAAAGTACAGTAAGGAGTTTTTAGTTGTCACATCATACTCGTTACATCATCACATTTGAAAAAAGTACACTAATTAGTTTTTAGTTGTCACATCATATCCATTACGTTATAGTATGACATGCAACATTTGAGAAAATTAAGCTAAGAAATTTTTAATTTTTTTGGAGTGTCATAATATACTCGCCACGTTGTCACATTTGAAAAAAGTACACTAAGGAGTTTTTAGTTTTTTTGGAGTGTCATATCATACTTGCCACGTTGGAGTGTCACATTAATATTTGTCACATTGAAGTGTTACATCATATCTTCCACATTAATAAAAGGGCATAGCCGTCTACCAAAACACTACCAAAATTGAAAATAAGACCACACAGAAAGAAACTCTCTACTAATAGGACTTAACAAATTAATAGAAAAAACTTGAGACTAATTGGAGTATTTGTCTGTGAGATGGGATTTACTGGCAAATATCCCTTTATTTAACTAAAAATATTTACAAAGCAATAAGAATGCAATTTTTTTTTTTATTTAAAAAAACACAGTAAAAATTGCAACCCATAAGATTCTCAATTTTTAGTAATTTCCCCATTCCATTGAATGGTAATTTTCTTATTTTTTACAAAAACATTAGGAACTTTACACATTTCTGTTAGAGTTTGAAGATATTGAAAGTTTGCATGCTAATTAAAATCTCTAATATTTTAAATTTTAGGAAGATAAAATAAAAGTTTTGAAATAAATGGTCAACAATACCCTTAAACCCTAAAAAGCTTACAGGAGCTCTAGATTTTTCCCTCTATACGTCTCTCTCTCTCTCTCTTTCTCTCTCTCTCACCGATGCTTCAACTACATACATTTACCAATGCCATAACCATATCTTCTTGTGGCTGCCTCTTCTAGATCCGTTGCCACCACTACTGCCGTTCACAATCATCGTCTAGATCTAAAACAAGTCGTCGCATTTCATGACCATAGTTTAGATTTGAACTGAGTTGTTGTTCGCAACCGTAGTTTGTTCGTTGTTCGTAACAACCATTCATATCTTCATCACCTCACCGTAGTTTGTTTAAGCACTAATATTGTTGAATAATAATTAAGCTTGTTGCATGGTTCGATCTCTCTATTATTCATCTCTTACTCTCTCTTCATATTTTTCTTCTATTTCTCTTTTTGTTTAAAATAGTCTGATTTCTCAGTCACACAATGAAATTTCATTTCGCTAGAGAGTCATCAGAAATGGACTAACGGTAGTCACTAGAAAGTTGTCACCAACAACCAAAAGTGGCAGTGGTAGTGGCAGTGACGGTGTTAGGTAGAAGTGCAATAATGAAACTAGACTAAGAGTAGTTTTGTCCCCAAAAAAAAAAAAAAAAGAAAAGAAAAGAAATTAGTGTCCTTAAACTAACAAATACATTTTAGTTGTTCTTAAACTAATACAAAATATTTTCTAGGGAGTTAAATAAAAAAAATTCATTTTTTAATTGTCTTGATCAATCTTCTTGATTCCGAGTCAAGTTATAATTGGGTCTAGTTATATAATGTCATTTCGAAAATTGATAGGGACTAAGTAGATGGATTAGAGTGAGATTATTTTGCATCATCTACCCTTTAATTATATGATTGTCTCGTGTCCTTGATATGAGAATTATGAACCCTTATTTTAACCGCTTGTTTCGCTATGAGTGAGGTGAGAAATTGTGGAGTTGGTATTTTGGTCTAGCATTATCATTGAGTTTAAGTCAGGTACATTTGACTTTGAGTGATTGGTAGCAATTGTAATTAAGAGATGTTTGAGTTCATTTGATAAATGATGACTTCTTATTTCACCGTTATTTATTCCACCATACTTGTGGTAATACTATCGTAAAAGAAGTTATTTGACAGATCCCTCGTCGAGAAAATAAATTGGTATGAGACGTTTTTGTTTCTTTATGTGTCTTGGAAATTGCTTCGGAATGACCATTGTTGACATAAGAAAATCCCTTTAGAGTGAGTGGTATTATAGTTCATGGTTGTACTTTTAGAGCTTGGGTAGAAGTAAGTTGGCTAGCAACTTCGGAAAGGAGGAGCAATGATAAGACTTACTGATTCACGTGTATGTCACTCACATGGGTGACAAGTTGTACTAAATATTAGATGCTTGTCTCTAGTTCATTGTGTGTGATTCCCTTAATGGGGTTAGTTGTGAAAAATCCATGTGACGGACAAGAAATAAATAGTGAGTACTTGGTGTAGTGGTGTTTGTGAAGGGATGTGACTTCCCCAGTTTGTAAATTTAGTTCTCTCGTTTGTTTTATTTAAACTTATAGCTGTGGTTATGTATTGTTGTTGTTTGAGTAATCGTTCACAGTTTGTGGCATCACCATGTTGGGTGATGGGATCATTGGTTGGGTGACGGGTAGGAGTCGCCGGCTAAAATTGGTTTGAGAAAGAGTTGGGAATGAAAATTTTCTATTGTGTATGACCTTGTTGGAAATCCCAAATTTATTGTTATGAGTGAGTATATAACAATTCTGGTTTAGACCCGACCCGTTGATGTTCTGGATTCGGGTTTCTTTGTCTTATATAGTTGTTCATATCTTATTCTTCTTATTCCTCATTGAGTTTGGTTATTAGAGTGTCTTGGTTGCGTTTAGAACAGGTTGAGAGTTAGTTTTTCAAAATAGTTCATGCCCAGATTTTGGCTTCTTCGCTCGAGCAACACTTCTTACTCTAGAGCAATCTTTGAGAACTTTCAGTACTTTTGCAACCTGCAGAGATACTGGGAGTTGGCATTCTTTGCTCGAGTGGTACTTCTTGCGCTCGAGCGATATTTCTTGAGCTCGAGTGGTGGTCTTATGTTTGCAAAACCTCTAGGAGTTTGTATTCTTTGCTTGAGCGGTAAACTTCTTCGCTTGAGTGGTCCCACTTGTTGTGTCTGGTCGCTCGAGTGACACTTCTTGTGCTCGAGCGGTTTGCGCGTATATCAGTCCGTAAAGTCATATTTTTGGCTCACTTTTTCATATCTCTCTCTCTCTCTCTAAACATTCTAAAAACCCTAAGTTAAGACCCTCTCTCTCTAAAACTCATTTTCTCTCTACAAATACACCTAGATCTATTGATTTCTTTACCTGTGTCCCTTTGATAAAAAGGTAAAACACTCCGAGAGCTTCCTTTTGATCGGAGCAAAGTTGGGTTTTGGCGTTGTTGAAGTTTCTCCATTCCTTTTTTTGTCTTCTAAGCTTGAGGTAGGGATATCTTTGCACTTTCTTATGATTTTTAATTTAGTTATTTGTATTTTTGAAACAATATTGTGATTTGAGGATTTTTAAAAAATCTAGGGTTTTGGCTTGAAATCAAAAAGAGGGGTTTTTAAATGGGTTGTTGGAAATGATTGAGGAAATGTATTTATTGTTGAGTTATGACGAAATGATGGATTTTTTCATTTGAAATTGATTTATAAAGGAAAGGGGATTTTGCGCTAAGAATATCAAATGTTGATTTTGAAATGATAAATGGAATTGATGTTGGAAATGTGGAATTGGATTGATGTTAATGAGGATGTCAGAGTTGGATATATATTATCAATTCCATTTTGAGATTTTTCGAAAAGTTTATCATTATAGAAATTATTTATTTGTTTAGAGATATCTGTTTTGGGCTATTGGTGAAGGATAACTATGATTGTTGTAGGAATTGCATGAAAACTAGGAGAATTGAAACTATTTTCTCATCTATTGCATTAAGCATTGTTGTATATTTAACACATTTGAAAGTGTATATTGTTTTGAGAAAAATGGGTGAATATCTTGGTAAATTTGGGTAAAGGGTGTGGTTACGGTATTATGGTGGCCTGTGTGTCCTTGGTGAAAGTCCAGAAACCCACGTAGATAGGTGTCGAGCCTTTCGGTTAATACCGGTAAAAATGACAATTGGTAGCACTTGTATAGTCTATTTGCAGACACGTACCTAGGGATTCCCAGAGTATGATTCACTGTCCTGTTTTCTATTGTAAAAGAAATAATTTCATGAGTTGAGATATAAACCTGGCATTGCATGGTTTTGGAAAGAGATATAAAATATTTTTAGCATGAGCATTACATATGCATACACCTTATATCTTTGTTAAGATTCATAAACTGTATTAGAGTATTTCTACTGGGTTTTGGCTCATCCAATATGGGAAAACCATTTTCAGGTGCTGATGATATGCCTCCGCTAAGGCAATAGCTTGGGAGGATTTGGAGGAAGAGTTTCATTTTGTTTAATTGTTGTATTCATTTTGTATAAGCCTAGGGCTTTATTTGTATTGAGTTTAATCTCACTTTTGTTATTAGCAAGTATTATCTTGGAAAGTTATAAGCCTCTAGGGCATTTCTTATGTGTTTTAACTCTTATTTCGTATCTTTAACTTGTAACACATGCTATAGATTCAGGATTAGGACTTATAAAAGTATAACTGCATGTGCTATCTTTTGTACCACGAAATCATATGAAATGAAAGGATACCTATTCCAGAAAACTATATTGATACATTGTTGTTATTTATTAATATTGTGGATGGTTTATTATAATTATTTCGGGGCGTTACAGAGTAAAGGAGAAATAGTTATTAGGAAGGTATATCGAACCTTGTGATGTGTATAACTCCAAGAAGAAATTACTTCTATTTTCAAAGGTGAGAATATTTTCTTTATTGGGTTATTCATAGTTATGTGGGGTGGGGTGATGTTCATATGTGAAATTTGTGTGGGAACACAAAGTGCGCCTCAGTGGAAGTTGTTACTGTTAAACATTATGAATTACATAGGTCACCTTCATGATCATGAAATTATTCTGCTCGATTAAGTATGTGTGGAGTTAGTCTTGAACTTTAAATTGTATACCTTATGTGTATTTGGGAAGAGGCGTGATCTCGATAGGAGGAGACTAAGATTATTGGTGAAAGAGTTATTTGTCACGCCTCACTTTTATTACCAGGTTAACATTACCATATCCGTCGTTAAAATCTATTTTCACTAATACAATATGGAAATGAAATCCACTGACGTCCATTAATACATAAAGATTCCCTCAATCGTATAAACAAATTGAAATGCAACATGAATTACAATTAAATAAATTGTCCGTAGGCTTATACTATTATATAAAAGAGAAAGGATTCAATCCTCTTTACAAAAATGGCATTTTGCCAACAAATAAAGACCCCGTGGCCAACATGTAAGGAAGGTCACTGATCTTGTATCATTTATCAACCTGTACCTGAAAAAGGATTAGCAATAGGGCTGCAAATGAGCCAAGCTATTCATGAATAGGCTTGGTTCAGCTCGTTACGGCTCGACTCGATTCATTTAGTAAATGAGCCGAACTCGAACTCAAATATTAGGCTCGTTTAGTAAACGAGCCGAGCTCAAGCTCGCATAAGCTCGGCTCGTCAAGTTCGACTCATTTATCTTTATTTAAATTATATAATAAATATATTATTTATATATTAAAAAATATATAAATATATATAAATAATAGTATAAATACATTATTTATATATTAAATAATATAAATAATATTTTTTATTTAAATAATTTAAATAATATTAAAAAAAATCTTATCGAGCCGAGCCGATCAGCTGAGCTCGAGTTTTATTAATATTAACGAGTCAAGTCGAACTCGAGCCCAGTTACTTATCGAGCCGAGTTCGAGCTCAATAAACGAGCTCGATAAGTAAACAAGCCAAGCTAGAGCTTAGCAAAGCTCGGCTCTGCTCGGCTCGGTTCGTTTGCAGCTCTAATTAGCGAAGTGGGATGAGCATAAAGCCCAGTAAGAATCCCAACATGATCCTAAACAATATCAACATACAGATAGCTATGATTGTGAATGCGTCATATCATATAATATTAATAATGTGACGATTTATAATCAAAGCATAATTATATATAAACTTTTTTCAAAAATCATTCAATTTGCTCAACAATACAAAACGCACTCTCTTCCTTCTCTTACATTATCCATTTCATAAAGAATATATATGAACAACACATTTTGATAACGTGTTCACAAAACTCAATTACCTTGATCTCTCTTATGCATTGAGATTTTGACCTTAGTGTCTTCTTTAATTTTGAAGAGCCCATCAACGGCAACATTGTATACGGTGGAGATCGGATTTTAATGTCGTTGATTTCAGAACTTTTCATCTTTTCTTTTCAAAGTCTTGAAGAAGGGATTTTCTTTGAGTTATATATATGGTTTTAGCATATCTTGTTCATTTCACTACAATTTCTAGCTTGGGTTTGGGTTTTGTGATGTTGAACCTAGAAATTGTTAGAGAAATGATTTCTTTCTCATGATTTGGTCCAAGATAAATTATTTTGTGAACTATCAACAATTTGGGGATGCATGTTTGTAGTTATTTTGAAAATGAAGGAAAAACCCTTTTTTGATCAAAGCCCAGGTTTTGGGGTAATTTGGGGAAAGGTGAAATTGTTGTAATATTCATGAAATCGATGTTAAATCTCTTGAGAAATTGAAGAAACCTTCCTTAGGTTGTTATGTTGTTGAGGCACTTATGAAAAGAATAAGAATGTCGGTTGAAAAATTATGGTAATATGTGATGTGTATGTTTTGTAACACCCCATCAAAATCATTTACAAGAAATCATTAACATACAGTCTTCACATAAGCACAACATAATTCCACCAATATAATTCTCTTTCTCATTGAACGGCAGATTTGGTTTACAAACAATTACATTGATCCCCTACTAGTATTAATTGCATTGGAACCTATATAAAATAAACTTTACAAGTCTCAAGCCAAAATAAACAAAATGGTTCCATAATTTTACTACAGTTTTCAATTCACAAAAGATAAGTAAATAAAAAGTCTTTTTCTTCTCCTTTTTCATTGGCGATTTTGGGCTTCTTCGTTTCCTGAAAAGTTAGTAAATAGGAATGAGCACTTTTGCCCAGTAGTGTGCATAAATTAATTATAAAAGCCATGGATTCATTTGTATTTATAACTTTGTTTTACAAACATTGATCATCATCAACTTCCACACTTTTTCCGTCCTCACACGAATGGCATGTGGACGCCTCACACCTTCCCACTTTCGTCGTCCTCACACAAACCAGCCAGTGGACCCCTCACACATCCCCATATTCGCCGCCTTCACACGAACCGGGCAGTGGTCACCTAAAAAACAACCCCACATTCGTCGTCCTCACACGACCGGGCAAGTGGGCACCTCAAACACTTTCCATAACATTTACATTTCTCATCCAATGTCAACAATTTCAAGGATTTTCCATGTTTTTACTTATTAACATGCACTTTATCATAATCATGAACAAACCCCTAGGGTTCACATAAGAATTTGGGATTTTTCCTTCCAATTGTTCCTTTCCCTTGGTTCAAGTATATTCACACATTATTTCATAGTTAGGGGTTGTTTGGAAAGTGTTAGATTAGTATACTTTTTCACTTTTTACGAAAAAACGTAAAATATGGGTTGGGTTTGAAGTAATGTGGTAGAGAGGTAATGTGACTTAAATAAGATGATTGTGACCCAAATAGGATAATGTGCTAAAATAGCATATGCTATTTTAGCACATGCCAAACAAGCACTTAATGTCAAAATCCATCATCAATTTCAAGAAACGCTTCCTTGCATACAACCCATAGATATATATATATATATATATACTTCATTCATCTCAACAATCCAATAAATCTTAAGATTCATGCCTATTTAAACCAAAATTTGGATATACAAGGGTAAAGATATTCCTACCTCAAAGTTGTGTAACGAAAGAAGAAGGTCCACCCGATGAGCTTTCGAGATACTACGTTTTAATCGGTTCAAAGCGTAGCTCTTAGAGAGGAGAACGACTTTAATGAAGGAACTAAGATGGATTCTTGCTAAATATAGATGAAATCTAGTGTTTTAGTACTAGGGTTTTCAATAAATGAGAGAAGAGAGAGAGAAAAACAAGATGAAAAAGTGAGTCAAAAGTATGTTTAGATCGTGTTTTAAATCTGCTGTCCCGACATGACTGCTCGAGCGAAACTTCCATCATTCGAGCGAAGAACAAAACGGCAAAGAGACCACTCGAGCGAACTTTCCACCGCTCGAGCGGTAAATGAAAGTTCTCAAAAGTTTTACAGAGCTACAGTGAACATATTGGGAGCTCACATTTTACGCTTAAGCGATAATTCATTCGCTCAAGTGGTCTCGCCTGTAAACCTACGAGATACTGGGAGCAACAATTCTCCACTCGAGTGACCAAATCCCAAAGTTAGCTGTTACAGCTTACCCCTCTTACGAAATTTCTTCCCCGAAATTAGCATAGTTCCTACCAAAATAATTCTAACAACTCCCAAGAAGATAAATATCACCACAATAATAATCTCAACCATCATTTTTCTCGAATCAAAGCAAAATCAGGGTAAATTTTCAAACAAAAACATGGAAGTTTAGATTTCTTTCATTCGTTTCCTTTGAAAACTTCTCTTACAAACGTCCAAAAATTACAAATAACAAGTTTACATATCATTGAATAAATTTGGGAACTTTTCATGAACTTCGGCCTCTCACTCTCAAGTGGCCTCCTCCACCCCGTGGTGGTGCCATAATACATTGACCAAGGGAATCACCTTGTCTCTCAAACTTGTTCTCATTTATCTAAAATTTTCATCGGTCTTTCTTCGTATGAAGCATCCTCATCCACCTCTAAATTCGTCCAGTCCAAAACATGGGAAAGATCAAGTTCATATTTGCGAAGCATGGAAACATTAAATACATGGTGCACTCCGGACAATTGTAGGGGCAAGGTAAGGCGATAAGCTACCTCTCATACGTGTTCTATGATATCAAAGGGGCTAATGAATCTTGGTGACAATTTACTGCTCCGCCTAAATTGCATTAAACCTTTTCTAGGTAATATCTTTAAGAATATGTCTGCATCAAAAGAGAGAGGTCTTTTGCCTCGTGTCAGCATAACTCTTTTGTCGACTTTGAGCTATTACTAACCACTTTCGAATGAGAGTTATTTTCTCGGTGGTTTCACGAACTAACTCTGGCCCAAGTATAGGTGAGTCTCCCACCTCAGTCCAACACACTGGTGCCCTACATGGTCGCCCATATAGAGCTTCAAAAGGAGCCATCTTAATACTAGCTTGGTAATTATTGTTGTAGGCAAATTCTGCTACAAGAAGGTATTTCTCCCAAGCACCCTTAAAGTCTAGCACACATGCTCTTAACATATCTTCTAAAATTTGGATAGTACGCTCGGATTGTTTATCGGTTTGTGGGTGGTAAGTAGTGCTAAAGGTTAATTGAGTACTCATAACTATTTCTAGGCTTTCCACAGTCGTGCGGTGAAATAAGGGTCCCGATATGAGACAATACCCACAGGGACTCCGTGAAGCCGAACAATCTCCTTAACATAGTTCTGCCAGATAATCAACTGAGTCCCCCATACTCATAGCAAGAAAATGGGCCGACTTAATCTATCGATCCACCACTACCCAAACAGCATCATTACCTTTTTGGGAAGGCCTAAAACAAAATCCATAGTAATATGTTCCCACTTCTATTCAGCGTCATTACCTGGTTGGTTGTTGATGTTCTGCCTTGACTTGCTGACAAGTTAGACATCTGGATACAAATGATGCCACATCCCGCTTTATATCTCTCCACCAAAATTGTCGGCTAAGATCATGGTACATTTTTATACCCTTTGGAGGCACTGTAAGATGGGAGTGGTGAAATTCTCGAAGTATTTCTTCTTTACATGACTCTAGTACAAAAAGACAGTCCAGATACTGGACATTTTATTTGGAATCGACCCTCAAACCTTTTTCTTCTTTCCCTTGTGCAATTTTCTCCATGATTGTCTCGGATTCAACATCATTCTGTTGTGCCTCCATAACTCGAGTAACAAGTGTTGGTTGTGCAAGAACGGAAAACAAGGTGGCATGCGCCGAAGATTTACCAAGATGCAAATTGAAATCACCTAACATTTTTCATTCCTTAATAGCAAGATTAGCAAGAGTACTTACAGATTTTTTGCTCAAAGCCTCAGCTACCACATTGGCTTTCCTGAGATGGTAGTGTAATTCAAAGTCATAATCTTCCAAAAATTCTATCTCCCTCATTTGACGCAAATTCAAATCCTTTTGGGAAAATAAGTATTTAAGGCTTTTATGATCGGAGAACACCTCAAATTTCTCCCCGTACAAATAATGTCTCCACAATTTTAGAGCAAAAATAACAGTGGCTAGCTCTAAATCATGTGTTGGATAATTTCTTTCATGGGTCTTTAGTTGGCACGAACCATAAGCCACTATTTTACCCTTCTGCATCAACACACATTCCAAACCCTCCCTAGAGGAATCACAATACACAGTGTAATCCAAACCTCTCTCAGGGAAGACTAGAACTGGTGTAGTGGTTAGCCTAGCTTTCAATTCTAAGAAGGATTTCTCATATGCTTCATTCTACACAAACTTCACTCCCTTTCTCGTTAGCCTAGTCAATGGAGAAGCTAATTGTAGCTCGCCTTTTTCGCGCCTCCTTTCGGAAGGTTTGAAAGAAAGCCCTACAGTTCGGACTCCCGCGTTTCTGAATCTAATCTCACAAGTGCAATGTGAAACTGATAAACACCAAAGAGTCCAAATCCGTCAAATCTTTTGGAAAATTGATTTTAGGATCAAAAATGCCAAAAATGGATTGCTTTGCCAAATACAGAGTCGCCACTTAAATATTTTATTTTGGGGAAATTTAGGAAACTCATGACTCGTGCCAAAGGCCATGTGTCCGTCATCACCAAAGTTGCCTCGGCTTGGGAACTTAGGTACTAGAGGGAAAGGTCATGAATTGAGCACCCTTGCTCACCCGATCAAAGATCGGCATTTACTAATCATGATATAATATGTTATAAACATTATGTGCGCTTATTCTGATTATTAGGCTAGCATTACTACGTGATGCGCACAATCAAGTATAGACTAGTTTGCAAGACTTGGAGCAATTCAACTCATGTTTTTTTGTGAAAATAATTTGAATTTGCCACCTCAAGTGGGCTTAAAGTTTGCGGATTTGCCACTAAACATAGTGGGCTTAAAACATGATTTGCCACTCAACAAAGTACGCTTAAAACGCACATTCGTTGAATCGTTCCAATTCAAACAACAAGCCTTCATCCACAGGCATTCAAGCAGTTTAACATTTAAGCACATAGCCTCATGGCAAGCATGCTAATTATGGCAACATTCACACTTATGCAAGTATGCTAAAGCATAAAAACTCACCTAGTACTCCAAGCTAAGAAGATATGAGTTAGAAAGCTATGCATGATTCCTAACTATACAAGATGCCTAATGCAACACATGCAATATGCAATTAATAGGCTCGGCTACTAATATGGCATATGAAGCAATTTGAACAACATGCGATTAAACACGTATTCAAAGAAGTATTGAAATAACAATGCAGTTTGAATGATGCGCCGAGCCTTAGTGCATGCAATACGAATGAATGGATGCAAGTATAAAGTATGCTAATTTGAAACATGATGCTCCTAATCTAACCATCAAAAGCGGGTAAATAAAAAGGAAAAAGACGTGAGGTTAGAAAAACATACACACACGCATGTACACTTATTACAACATTATGCCTTCGCGAAGGAGGGTCCGAATGAAACTAGCTAAGCTACACTACTTAACTAACTATTATAACACAAATGAAATAAATAACTAAACTACTTAACTACTTATTACAACAAAATGAACTAATTAACTATACTAGCTAACTAATTATTACAAACCGAATTAATTAACTACTCTAGTTAACTAATTACAACACTCTACACAATTAACTAGTTACAACTAATTAATTATAACAATTAGCTAAGTAAAAGGCTCGGTATGCGATGACTGCTCATGCACGTGCTTGGTTTCCACCCAAAAAAGGCCACCATTTTGCTACTGCATGCCTCTGTAGCACAGAAGCACTTACACTTTTTCCTTCTCCAAATCAACTCTGCTTTGCTTCAGAAACACTCTGCTAAATTTTCATTGGTGGCCGACAGAGGGCCAGTCAGCCACTGCTGATGGTCGGTCGACCAACAATGACAGCCAGTCGGTTACTGATGGTGGTCATCAGCCACCACTGGCTTGGACTTCCTTACTGCAACAGAAAGTAAACAAAGCAAAATAGTGTACTTTTTGAAGGTTTGTTTGTATTGTACCCTCCTTATCATCAAACAAGTTCAAAGGAGTGATACTCTTGGCTCTCAAACCATCAACCAAGCAATTTCATTGCATGATGGCCAAAGAACCAAGTTTGTACAAGTTCGATAAATGCACAAACAAGACTCAAATGACCATCACCCTATCATGCATGATCAAGGGTAATGGAGACCTAGGAAAATGGCACATTTCATCACTTTTGAGTATGAAATGTTCCATTTTCCTTGTGTTCAAACTAACGTCAGATTTGAACACATGTAATGCAACACAAAGAAGTGCTTATCTTGCCACTTTTACTTACCAATTTTGTTTACACATTTTAGTTACCAAATCATTCTTTAATCAATTTGTCCATTTGGTGAGTGTCCTCTAAGATGAAAGAAGTGTCAACCAAAGAATAATGTAAGGTAAAAGAGAGATCATGCCGTTGGTAATGAACCCTCAAAGAGGATTAAACCATTAAGCATGACCTCAATCTTAAGCTTAAAGGATCCCAAGCTTGAAACAACCCTCAAAAGAAAATGAAAGAGTAAAGCAAAGAGGGAGGTTACAGAGTTTATAGTGTTGAAATCAAGTAAGAAAAGCACTAAAACATGGTAATCAACTTAAACAAGTGGTGTCTAAAGGCCTAAAACACCAAGCTTGTGAGGACTATTACACTACAAGCATGGAAAACAAAGCTCAAACACAACAAACACTTAAAAATAGTCTGAAACAGCCCTAAAACATACTGGAATTAAGCTAACAAAAACTAGAAAAATAAGTTAAAACATGAAGCATGTTAAGCTAGTAAACAAAACACAAGGAGGAGAGGCTAATCCCTCCAATTTTAGACCTCAAAACATGATTTTCACTACTGAAATTACTCTGAAATTCAGTGTTCAAAAGCCCAAAAAAAAATAGTTTGAAAGAAGGAAACAAAGGTAGAGTGGCCTTACAAGCAAGGAATAAAGGAGGGTGCCCTAACCTTAAATGGCCTAAAACCACCAATTTTAGCCCACAAAAATAGAGGTTTAGACAGTCCAAAAAGAGTAAAAAAAAATGTGCTGGAATGAATACAAAAGTAGCTAAAATAATAAGCTAAAATATTAAGCAATTAAGCTAGGAAACAAGCACAAGGAGGGGAGGCTAACCCCCTCCATTTTTGGGACTTAAAAACATGATTTTTAGCCTTTGGAAAACTCTGAAAACCAATAGTAAAAATCTCAAAAAAGTTGATGAAGAAATGGGAAACACAAGTGGAAAGGCTTAGATAACAAGGTTCAAAGAAGGGTGATTTACTCCTCTACTTTTAATAGCTTTAAACGACAAGCTTCAGCCCATAAAAACAATTGAAAAACACTTCAAAATCAATAGGAAAAGATAGAAAAAAAAAATATATTAGTGCAAAGATGTTCAAAATTTTACCTCTTGAAGAGAAATAACACTTTTGCTCATAAACCACAAGTCCTTCACTATCAAAGGCTGAAATTTGGACTCAACAATCTCAGCAAGGAGAGCTCCAATATTGGTTTAGGAAGTGTTTGGGTAAGGTGTATAGGTTTCAAGATAGAGATAGAGAGAGAATTCCATGAATTGGAGCTTTTGGAATTTTTTGGAACCTTAAACCACAAGGGAAGGCCTAGTATATATAGAAAAATAGCCTAACAGGTCAAAAATATCAAGCCTTGAACAGCTAGAGCTTGTGGGGGACAGCTGGCCAAAAATATCTAGGTTTTTCACCAGTGGCCAACCGGCCAGAAGTGTGGATTGTCGGCCATCAAAAATCTGCTTTTAGGCCCAATTTCAAATAGGCATATCTCCTTCATCCGAACTCCTTTGCAGGTCATTATTGAATCTAAATTGAAGCTCCTGAAGTCTACTTTCCAACGGTGGTAGCCTAACATCTAAATTCTAAGTGTGCTAAGAGATATTCCTATTTTAGTGAAGATTTCTCAGTTTTGGCTTAACCAGATTGATGCCTAACTTCAACCAGCCATATCTCCATCATCCGGACTCGGCTTTAGGAGATTCTTGAGTGTAAAATGAAGCCCCGGAAGTCCACTTTCCAATGGTAGTGGCCTCACAGCTTAAGTTCAAGTGTACAAAAGGACAGACCTGATTTAGTGAAGGCTTTCCGGTTCTCTCTTAACGGTTTTTGCCCAACTTCTTCCCCAACTAGGTTTCTTCCCTCTCCTCCAATTTTATTCAACTCCAAACCTCTAAATAAGATGTTTTAAAATAATTTTGAAAGAGTTCACCTCTCTTCCATTTATTTCCACTTTGTCCTTGCTTGGTTTACCGAAAAGTGCAATTTTTAACGAAATGCGAGCCTCGAAACATCGTAGAAACTTTTGGGAAAAATATTTTGAAAAAGAGGGTTTTAAGGTCTAAAATGATTTTGGTCAAAATCGTTTTGGTCCAAAATGGGGTGTAAGGTTGGGATTTAGAGCTCCTCTTGCTGAAGAAATCGAACGTTTGTACAGCATAACTTTCATCATCGAGTGATCAACCTGTGACACTCAAGTCTTACGGATGGTCAAAAATGGGGTGTCTACACTAACGCAGAGAAGTCTTTTACAAACCGTCTATAGTAACCAGCAAGACCCAAGAAACTACATATTTCAAATGTGTTCCTAGGTCGCTCCTAATTCTACACCGCTGTGATCTTTGAAGAATCTACAGTAACTCCATCCTTAGAAACAACATGACCCAAAAATTTCACCTCGAAAAGCCAAAACTCACTCTTTTCATACTTAACATATAATCTATGCTCTCTAAGTAATTGCAACACAATGCGAATGTGCAACTCATGTTCTTCCTCGGAAGGCAAATATATAAGAATATCATCCACAAAAACTACCACAAACTTATTGAGATATTCACAGAAAACCCGATTCATCAAGTCCATAAAGCTGGTAGGGGCATTGGTTAACCCAAACGGCATCACAAGAAATTCATAGTGGCCATAACGCATACGAAAGGCCTTCGGAATGTCCTCTTATTTCACACGTACCTGATGGTAACCTGATCTTAGATCTATCTTTGAGAAACACTGAGAGCTCTTGAGTTAGTCAAAAAGATCATCTATTCTTAGGAATGGGTATTTATTCTTAACCGTGACTATATTTAGCTTACGATAATCAATGCATAATTGTAAGGAACCATCTTTCTTCTTCACAAAGAGAGTCAAGGCTCCCTAAGGTAAGGTACTAGGGCGTATAAAGCCCTTATCTAACAATTCTTGTAATTGTTCCTTCAAAACAAGCAACTTTGTTGGAGCGAATCGATAGGGTGCCATGGAAATGGGTGCGGTACTCGACACTAGGTCTATAGAAAACTCGACCTCCCGATGTGGTGGTAGTTCGATAAGGTCCTTTGGAAAAACATCTAAATACTCACAAACCACCCTAGGAAATACCCCTCACACTTCACCGTTCCCATCAGTCATCAAGGTTGCAAGAAGAGAATTGAATTTACCTCGACTAGGTGAGTCATATAATGGTGGTAAAAGTCTATCAGACTTATCCCTATTAAATAGAAATAGTCACCCCCAACTGTACATACAATAACTCTCCCATGATAACAATCTATTATTGCATGATAAGAGGACAACCAGTCCATACCGAGAATGACATCAAAACTAGTTATCGCTAACAACACCAAACTAAAAGGTAGTCAGTGATCAGCAACTTCGATGACACACTCGCGACGCCCGCGGGTCAAAACTAATTTACCCCCAATCGGTGATTCTACCATAAGAAAAGATTCTAATGGTTCAGCCTCTAACCCCAACATGGATGCGAATGAGGATGCTATGAATGAATGAGATGCCCCCATATCTATCAACACATTTGCCCAAGTATTATATATGAAATATGTACCTCGCATCACCATAGGTCTGGTCGACTGTTCAGATACGGTGACAACATAAACTCTTCCTTGGGGCCTCTATTCACTTTGTTCACCTATTTGTTGATAGGCATGTGGTACAGATTGTGCGGAGGTGGCTCCATGTACAGTTTGAGATACTTGTCCAGACTGAACTGGCTAATGATTCTGTCTCTGGCTTTGTCTGGCCTGAAACCTTGAAGCACTAACTGTCCCGGTAAGCTGGAGACAAAAATTCTTCATATGACCCGACTGACCGCATTGATAACAAATGGACGATTGACCTCTACCCAAAACCAAATTCTAAGAACGATTAGAAGACTACCATTGTTGATTACCCTTCTATGGGCACATAGCGGACTTGTGGCCCCTCTCACCGCATCGATAACAAGTGATCCCACTTTGTCCCGTACCATCCGTACTCTTTCCCGGCATGAATTTGATGATGCGACTGGTGGCGACGGTAGATAAGAAGATATAGAACTCCTCAACTTCTTTGATGCCATAGACTTCTCTCGAGATTCTGTAAACCCTTGTCTCTTAAATCGTCGTTTCTTTTCCTCACTTTTAAGCATAATCTCAACATATGCTATGGACTTTACCAGTCTATCACAATCCTGGATCATGTTTCCCATCACTTTCATCAAAATTCCTGGCCTCAGTCTCTTCTCAAACTCTAGACACCTATATTCTTCAGTAGCTACCAGGTCAGGTGCAAAATGAGACATGCTTGTAAAAATAGCCTCAAACTCCACCACTGTGACATCGGATTGTTCAAGTTCCTCAAACTCTCTCTACAAATGTTCCCTCACAGTGGGAGGGAGGTACTTCTCTTGAAAGGCATGAGTAAACGCCTCCCAAGTATGCTCAATTCGATCCTTGGCATATTTCCACCATTGGCTGGCATCCCTCTTCAATTGATAACTAGCAAGCACCACCCAAAGTTCACAGTCTTGAATATCTAAAATCTCAAAAGATTTATTAATTTACTCAAGCCATTCATCTACCTTTAAAAGTTCAGCACCTCCAAGAAACTCGGTAGGATTCGAGTGGGAAAATTTCTATTTCAGGAATAAAACTCTAGTCTTCCCTTCAATTGTTCTAGCAGCTTGTTCAGCTCTAAGAATATCCATTGACTCTCTAAGGGTTCCGACCATTTCTCGAGCCAACACTCCCATAGCGTCTTGGGCCGATGAAGTGGTCATATTATTTTGACCGACTCCTTCTTGAGGAGGGTCTTTGGTTGAGCCGAAATATTCCTACCACCTCGACATGGCCTGCCACGACCCCTAACACGTCCAAACATCCTATATAAGAGTAGAAGTGGACAAGATTAATTCACAATTCATATACTAGTTCATCACTTTCTCCTCAAGTCTTAATATCATTCTCAACAATTAAACATGTAAACAAACAGAACACATATAGATCCTTCTCCCAGGATATTAACTCATTTCACGACATTCAAGGATTTCCTAGTGGAAAAAGCATTGATCAGATGCCTTTCCAGAGAGACTTCGATGAATGTAATGAACACAAGTCATACCTTAAAGGATAGACCCCATACACATCTATTCATATAAACACATAATCAAACAAAACCATCAACTCCTCATACTAACATGGCAACCCAATGTGACAAAGTCATTTTCCACGAGCTTCAGGTATTCGACCTGGTTAGTTCTGATACCAATTTGTAACACCTCACCAAAATCATTTACAAGAAACCATTAACATACAGTCTTCACATAAGCACAACATAATTCCACCAATATAATTCTCTTTCTCATTGAACGGCAGATTTGGTTTACAAAACAATTACATTGATCCCCTACTAGTATTATTTGCATTGGAACCTATACAAAATAAAATTTACAAGTCTCAAGCCAAAATAAACAAAAGGAGTTCCATGATTTCATTACAATTTTCAATTCACAAAAGATAAGTAAATAAAAGGTCTTTTTATTCTCCTTCTTCATTGGCGATTTTGGGCTTCTTCATTTCTTGAAAAGTTAGTAAATAGGAATGAGGACTTTTGCCCAGTAGAGAATAACTTTAACCAAGTATATAAACATTTGATGTAAATGTGCATAAATCAATTATAAAAGCCAAGGATTCATTTGTATTTCTAACTTTGTTTTACAAACATTGACCATCATCAACTTCCACACTTTTTTCGTCGTCACACGGATGGCATGTGGATGCCTCACACCTTCCCACTTTTGTGGTCCTCACACAAACCGGCCAGTGGACGCCTCACACACGCCCACATTCACCGCCCTCACACGGATCGGGCAGTGGGCACCTCAAAGACAACCCCACATTCGTCGTCCTCACACGATCGGGCAAGTGGACACCTCAAACACATTCCATAACATCTATATTTCTCATCCAATGTCAACAATTTCAAGGATTTTCCAAGTTTTTACTTATTAACATCCACTTTATCATAATCATGAATAAACCCCTAGGGTTCACATAAGAATTTGGGGCTTTTCCTTCCAATTGTTCCTTTCCCTTGGTTCAAGTATATTTACACATTATTTCATAGTTAATGTCATAATCCATCATCAATTTCAAGAAACACTTCCTTGCATACAACCTATATATATATATATATATATATATGTATATATACTTCATTCATCTCAACAATCCCATAAATCTGAAGATTCATATCTATTTAAACCAAAATGTGGATATACAAGGGTAAAGATATTCCTACCTCAAAGTTGTGTAACGAAAGATGAAGGTCCACCCGATGAGCTTTTGAGATACCACATTTTAATTGGTTCAAAGTGTAGCTCTTAGAGAGGAGAATGGCTTTAATGAAGGAACTAAGATGGATTCTTGCTAAATATAGATGAAATCTAGTGTTTTAGTACTAGGGTTTTCAAAAAAGGGGAAGAGAGAGAGAGAGAGGGAAAAGATGAAAAAGTGAGTCAAAACTGTGTTTAGATTGTGTTTTAAATCTGTTGTCTCGACATGACCACTCGAGCAAAACTTTCATCGCTTTAGTGAATAACCAAAATGCAAAGGGACCACTCAAGCGAACTTTCCACCACTTGAGCGGTAAACACAAGTTCTCAGAAGTTTTACAAAGTTACAGTGAAAATACTGGGAGCTCATATCTTACGCTCGAGTAACAATTTGTTCGCTCGAGCGGTCTCGCCTGTAAACCTGCGAGATACTGGGAGCAACAATTCTCCGCTCAAGCAGTCACCCAAAGTCAGCTGTTACATGTTTGGATTTTGGAAAATTGAAAATGAAAGTTGATTGTGAATTGAGGAAATGTCATATGTCACATGGATTCGTACCTTACTATGATTTTGAGAACTATTGAACCATGGAAGCTTTCCTTGAACAAATGTGAAAATTATGGAGACATTTTACAAATAAGATATTTATATGAAATTATTTCTCATTTAATTCAGTTGCATTATCTTGAATATTATTCACTTGCAATCTTGACTCAGAAATTTATTCATTGTTTTGAGAAAACAACTATTGTTATTGAAAATGTTTTGGGGTAAATATGTTTGGTAAATTTGGTTTGGAGGTGTAGATTTGAAATGAAGTTGGCTTGAGTGTCCTTGGTTTAAGGCTAGAAATAGGCGCGTTTGGGTGCCTAAGCCCTCCTGTTATTAGCCGGTAAGGTAGAACTTGCTAGTGCTTGATACGGCTACTTGTAGACACTAGCCCTGGGGATTTACCTGAGTCGTATTTACCACCCCTTTGTTTAAATTTGACTTTCATGAAGAAAATGAACTTTAAATGAAATATTGTATGGACTTCGAAAGAAATGGAGAACTTTGACATTTGAAAATGTAATGGCATTGCATTCATATATATGAGATTGCTTAAAACATATGAACTTTGTTAAGATGTCTCTACTGGGCCTTGTGCTCACCCCTTAGTGGATTTGTACAGGAAATGATGCAGTGATCCTGCCTAGTTGAAGGTGTGGAATGTATTGGGAGAAAGAGGCTCTCCCTTTTGTATGATTTTGTTGCAAGCCAAGGGCTTAATATGTTTAGGTTTGACAACCTTTTTGTGTAACCAGGCTTAAGCCTTGAAACTTATAGCCTCAAGGCATCTACTTTGTTTCTTTCACTTTTATATAGTTACACATGTTATGGATTCATCTTTTTAGGAGGGTGAATATGTATTGCATCTGAACACATTTTGGTATACTTCTTCTATGAAATAAAATACTAATCGAGGGATTTGGTTGATCGAGGTAGGATTGTGTGTTGCTTATAGTTATCTTATCTAATTCATTTTATAAATTTGGGGGTGTTACAAAATTGGTGATGCATTTAGGAGCTTCTGTTAATCAAGAAGAATATGCTCGTATTATAGGAAGTTTAATGCAGGCTATGAACTATATTAGACCTAATATAGCATGTGTGGTTGGTATGTTAAGTAGATTTACTAGTAATCTTAGTACTGAACATTGAAAGGAACTTAGTAGAGTTTTGAGATATTTAAATATACCATGAATTATGGTTTACATTATTTCTACACAAATCATGTTCTTGAATATTATAGTGATGCTAATTATGCTTCAGATAGAACTAATTCTAAATATACTAGTGGATGGTTATTTACTGTTAGTGGTGCTATAGTCGCATGGTCTTCTCAAAAACAATCATGTATTGCTTTGTCTTCTATGGAATCTGAATATGTTGCTATGTCATTAGCAAGTAAAGATTTAGTTCGGATGAAAAATTTCTTGAGATGTATTCCATTTATTGAAGTGCCTAGAGGGCCTATTACTTTGTATTGTGACAATCAAGCAGCAATTCACAATACCAAAAATATGAGAATCTCAAATAATAGCAAACACATTGCTATGAGATATAATCACATAAGAAAACTTGTGAAGAAAGGTAAAATATTACTTGAATATTTACCTATTGATCAAATGTTTCCAGATCCTCTTACAAAGCCACTTAGTGGTGAAAGGGTCCATAAAATTATGAGAGATATGGGACTTTCACCATTTACTTAAAAAATAGATTTTTTTTATAAACCTACTCTAATTAGTTGATGTCTGTATAACTCAAATAATCACTATTTTAGAGTTCAAAGGTTCTTAATTAAAATTTATAGTGGAATATAAGGAGAGATTATATTTCAAGTGCATTTATAAACTTGTGAATAGTGGGGGTTAATGCTATTTCAAACAAAGTTTCATATCTAATTAATGCACTCAATATTCCACAATTTGAAGGTTGGATTTTTAAATCCTTAACATAACTCATAGTTTCGGTGGGATGATAGAGAGGTTGTGGAACGTTCGAGATGAGTTTGCCTTTGTAAGTATAGGAGTAAGGGCCGATTCTTTTGGATTATCAATTTAATCCTAGAGTACTTGCTAATCGGGATTTGCGCAAGGCCAATTAACGCGCTGCCATGGTGAACTATGAACCTATGTACGGTGCGAATATGGTTATTTTTAATTTTGAATTCACTAAGATCAAGACTTAGTTCTCTTAGTTGTTTGAATCTCAAAGATCATATTTAACTCTAAGTTCAAGGCTTGTCCACTTAAGAGCATGTGCTATACAAATACCCAATTTTTATTTATTTATTTATTTTTATTGATTTTATTTCTTTCTTTTTTATTTCTTTCTGTTTTATTAGTAAATTAGTGAGGGATTGTTATATATTATTTACTAATAACAATAATAATCTCCATGTTTCTTGTTTTGTTTCCTTTATTGATTCCCGCATTAAAATCTAAAGGAATGTCTACACTTTCACTTGGAGGGAATTCTATATTTCATTTTTCCTCCAATCACTTGGAATTTAAATTTTTAGCTTGGTTTCCACATAGAAACCTTGAGCAAATGAGTGTACTCTAATCTACTATAAATAGAGAAATCACTTTTCCATATTCCTTCAAGTTTCCATTGGAGGTCTTCTATTGAAGATATCCATAAGATGAAACTTCTAGTTCTTTTCATATATCTATATATATATATAATCTATATATTATATAAAGAAAATGGGGTTTCTAACCCACAAACTTTATAGGAGCTCCAATATTCCAATCTTAATTTTCTAATTTTTTGATTTAAAAAAGAAAACCTCCCGCCCACCATTCAATTTCAACCTTTTCGAAATTTAAAAATCCTAAACTCTACCACTGTATCTTATTTTTAATTGACACCTCTCCATACTGCCACACATCATTTTTTTTATTCACCTCAACGCCCTGACACCTCCACAGTTACAATTTTCAATCCAACACAATCTTCGCAATCTTCAATTCAACGGCATGTAAGTAATGGTTCCTTTTTTTTCATTTATTTATTTTTTATTATGGTTCCTTTTTTTGCATTTAGTTATTTTATTATGAGCAAAAATGTGATTGTGTACATTTTGATCACATAATAATTGTATTTTTGAACTAATTATGTTTTTTTACACTCCATTTTAATCACATGGTGAGAAAAAAAAAATTTGTAATTGGGTTTTTTAACTCAATATGTTTTTTGAAAAAAAAAAAAATGATTGTGTTTTTCAAATCTATATATTATCTATCTATCTATCTATTACATAAGCAAAGGAGGTTTCTAATCCATAAGACGTCCAAAATTTCCAAATTCACAATCAAAATTTCTTAATTTCTTGATTTTTAAAAATAAAAAAATACTCTATTTTTCAACTCCCGCCCACCCTTTTTTTTTTTTTTTTTTGGGCTTTTTGAATCTTGAAAAACCCTACTACACCCCTAACTACCACGCAACGGCTTCTCTTGCTTCATTTTACTCATGCTTTGCCTTAAGTTTCATTTCTTCAATGGTTACTCAACAGTAAGGTATGTACCATTTTGACTCCCTTTTGAGTTCTCTTTCTTCATGGCTGCTTTTGTTTGCTTTTATCATCTACTTTTATGGCCATTTTAGTCTATTTATTTTACTTTTTAGATACAACTTTATTACTTGCATTTAAAAAATATAAAAATTTGATTATATAATCTTTAAATTTCTTATTGTGAATGTTGAATATTTAATAACTTTTACTTTTATCGATCTTTAAATTAAGATTTACACTACAATTGGATCAGAGGGTCAAATAAAAATAAAAAAAAACAAAAGTAATGATTGTGTTTTGTAACTACCATGTTTGGATAGATGAGGAAATAAAGCATGTGAGAGGAAGATATGGGTAATGTATTTTATTTTATTTTATTTTTTTTAAGGTACATCTTCATCACCTGCATTTAAAAAATACAAAAAACACATTTTGGAAGTTACTCATTACCTGCATCTTCATTATACTCTCACTCTCTCTTTTATGTTATTTTTTGGTTGGGTATTTTTTTTTTGTTTGGCTATACAGTTATTATGGTGAAAATGAAACTTAAATAATCTTTATATATGTGTTTTTCTTCTATGTTCATAATGTTATTTTTTTACTAGGTATTTTTTTATTGGGTATACTTTTTTTCTTCTTCTGGTATACTTAGTCAAGTAATTTATACATATACATATATATATATATATATATTACGAAAAATAAGTTTTCTAATGAGAAGGCTCACGGGAGCTTCAGAGTTCCATTCTAACAAATTTGATTGTGTTTTTTTACACTCCGTTTTGATCAGACGATGTAGACACTCCATTTTTTACCGCCCTTAAGACTTGCGTGCTTTATTCCAAACACCCGATGATGAAAGTTACACTGTGCAATCTTTTGAATTCTTGGCGAAGAAATTTGGATTCAAGCTTTAATCCCAAACCTTGCACCCCATTTTGGCCAAACTATTTTAAACCTTAAAACCCTCTCTTTCAAAATATTTTAGAAAATGTTTCTACGATGTTCCAAGGCTCGCATTTCGTTTAAATATTGCACTTTTCAATAAGCCGAGCAAGGACAAAATGGAAATAAATGGAAGAAAGGTGAACTCTTTGAAAAATCTTTAAAACCTCTTATTTATAGGTTTGGAGTTGAAGAAAATTGGAGGAGAGGGAAGAAAACTAGTTGCGAAAATGGTTGAGTGTGAAACCTTTGAGAGAGAAACTGAGCAGCCTTTGCTAAACCAGGCCTATCTCTCAGACCACTTAGACTTTAGTTGTGAGGCCACCTCCATTGGAAAGTAGACTTCTGGGGCTTAACTCTGGACTGAAGAATCATCTAAAACCAAGTTCGGATGGCGGAGATATGGCTCTTGGAAATTGGGCATCAATCCGGTTAAGATATAAATGAGCAATCTTCACTAAAATAGACATATCTCTTTGCACACTTAGAATTTAGATGTGAGTCTACTACCATTGGAAAGTAGACTTTCGGAGCTTCAATTTAGCCTCAAGAATCACCTAAAACTGAGTCCGGATGAAGGAGATATGCCCGTTTGAAGTTAGGCCTGAATGTAGATTTTGAGGGCCGGTCGTGGATCAATGAGTACCGGTTGTGGATCAGTGAAGGCCAGTCGGGTCTTGGTGGCGCCAGACAGACAGCTGGTGGGAATTGAACAAATATCTTTATTTGAAGATATTTATGATGTTTTTGGCTCAAATTCTATAAATAGAGCATTTTCCTTCAGAATTCAAGGTTAGAAAAATTTCCAAAAGACATTGAAGAGCAAAAAGGACCTCCTCCCTCTTCCTTCCTCCTTTCACCTTCAAACCTCTTTTAGCTATACATATACAATACATACACCATTAGAGCTTCTACTTAAAGCTTTTTGCTAGAGTTTCAAACTAAGTTTCATAAACTTGAAGGTGTTTGGAATCAAGTTTGATCAATAACCAAAGCTTGCTCTCTTCAAGAGGTATAAGCTTGTCACCTTGTTCCTTGCTTTCATTTCAATCTCTTTCTATCTTTTTCTTGTGTTTTCCAACTATTTTGAGTCCATTTCAAGTGTTTAAACTTGGGTTTGGATAGCTACCAAAGGTGGTGAGGGTTGACACCCTTACTTGCACCTTACCTTATAGCTCACACTCTTGTTTTTGCACTCTTTTGTTTGCTGTTAAAATTGATTTTCAGAGTTCAAAAGAGGATAAAAAACATGCTTTGAGGTTTCAAAAGTGGAGGGGTTAGCCACCCCTCCTTGTTCTTGCTCACTAGTTTTATTTTCCTTACTTTTTTTGTTTAACTTTTTAAGCTTTTTTTCTCTGATTTTAGCCACCATTTTGAGGCTATTTTTGAACTATTTTTGGACTATTTTCAGAGGCTAAAATATGTTTTAGAAGTCCCAAAAGTGGAGGGGTTAGCTACCTCTCCTTAGCTTTCTTTACTAGCATTGTGCCTCCTTACTTTTGGCTTTGTTTTGTGCTCTTTTAACATCATTTTAGTTACTGTTTTTCGCATGTTTAGGGTCTATTTTAGGGTTGTCCTAGCCTTTAAAATTGTTTCATGCTTTGATTAGTTTGTTTGTTTTCTTATTAGTTTGTATGCATAACTTGTATTGTGTTTACTTCTGTCTCACTCTAACTAATCAATCAACCATCCATATCTTTCATTCTTGAGAATGGTTTCAACCAATTGAGGTTGTTCAATACATGTAAGGGAGACCTATACTTAATGGCTTAATCTCTTCGGAGATTCATCGTCAACGGTGTAGTCTCTCTGTCTCATGTCTTAGAAGAACCTCTTGTTTGAAATTACTTCTTGTTTAGAGGACTTTAACATCACCATGGACAAATGGACTAAAGAATGGCAATGCCTAATAAAATTGGTTTAAAACTTGAATCAACACACATAAAGAAAATGGCTTAAATTGCTTCAACTTGGCCGGATGTTATGCCAAGTTTGTCGAGTCAAGAGTCATTATGCGCTAATTCGTGGTGTTTTAATGATTCTTGAAGCGTCTCTACCACCCTCATTGAGTGCACTCTATGACAAGAGGGAAGGGTGGTCATTTTCATTGCATTTCATTGTTTTTTGCCCAAAATTGTATCTGAGACCATCAAGCAATCATATTGCTCATTGATGGCTTTGGAATTAATTTCAACGTACTCTTGAGGATTTCCCATGATAGAGAAGGAATGAAGGACAAACAGAGCTTGAGAATGCTCTATCTGCACTGATTTCACCTCAGAACACAAAAACAAAGTTTTGCACCAAATTGATGCACGGCCGGCCATCCGTAGGCCCGACCGTCCATAATTTATGCACGGTCGGCCCTTAGTGTGTGACCAGCAGTGCAGTTTTGCAGGAAACAGAGGTAGTGGCTGAAGGTGAAACAGAGGCGGCTTGGGCAGACAAAGTAGCTCTCAAGTGCTGTGCATACAACCTTCATCCATTTTCACTTGCAATTAATTAGTTGTAGCTAGTTAATTTTGTAAAGTGTTGTAATTAATTAAGTAATTAATTAATTATTCAATTTCGTTTTGTAATTAGTTAGTTAACTAGAATAGTTAATTGATTTATTTGTTGTAATAATTAGTTAAGTAGTTTAACTATTTATTAATTTGTTTTATAATAATTAGCTTAGCTTTAATTAGTTTAGTTTATTCGGACTCTCCTTTGTGAGAGCGTGTTGTAATAATGTGTATGTCTTACAACCCCACGTCTTTCTCTCTTTTACTTAACTGCTTTTGATGGTTAATTTAGAAGCATCACGTTTCAATTAGCATACCTTATGCTTACATCCATTTCATCTTGTCTTACATGCACCGAGGCTCGATTCATCATTCTAACTGTATTGTCGCTTCAATTACTTCGTTGAATACGTGTTTAACCGCATGTTATAAAAATCGATCCATATGCCATATTAGTAGCTGAGCCTATTAATTACATTCTTCGCATGTGTTGCATTAGACATTTGGCTTAGTTAGGAATCATGCATATTTTTCTAACTCATATCTTCTTAGCTTGGAGTACTAGGTGAGTTTTAATGCTTTAGCATACTTGCATGAGTGTGAGTGATCGCCATGACTAACATGCTTGCCATGAGGCTAAATGCTTACTTGATAAACTATTTGAATGCCTGTGGATGAAGGCTTGTTGCTTGAATTGGAACGATTCAACGAATGTATGTTTAAGCCCACTATGTCTAGTGGCAAATTCACAACTTTAAGCCCACTTTGTTGAATGACAAATTCGCAAACTTTAAGCCCACTTGAGGTGGCAAATTCAAACCCTTTTTCGCAAACAAACATGAAATTGAATTGTTCAAACTCGAGCAAACTAGTCTATACTTGCTTGCGCGCATCACGTAGTAATGCTAGCTTAATAACCAGAACAAGAGTATATAATGTTGATAAAAATCATATTATGATTAGTAGAGGCCGATCTTTGATCGGGCGAGCGGGGGTGTTCAATTTGTGACCTTCCCCTCTCGTACCAAAGTTCCCGAGCCGTGGCAAATTTGGTGATGACGGACACGTGGCCTTTGGCACGAGTCATGGGTTTCCTAAATTTCCCCAAAATAAAAATATTTAAGTGGCGACTCTGTATCTGGCAAAGCAGTCCAATTTTGGCATTTTTGACCCAACAATCAATTTTTCAAAAGATTTGTCGGATTTGGACCCTTTGGTGTTTATCAATTTCACATTGCACTTGTGAGATTAGATTCAAAACCGCGGGAGTTCGAACTGTACGGCATTCTTTCAAACCTTCTGAAAGGGGAGGGACGAAAAAGCCGAGCTATAGATGATAAGAAAAAAAATATTGTGATTTGTGTTTTTTGAAAAAAGAAAATAACTTATTGTATTTTTTAGGAGATTTTTTTTTAAGGTCCTAATATTAAGATTTTATAGCATAAAAGACACCCAATATTTTCATAATATCTAAGGTCCCTTAACATCAATCCACTCTCCAGAGAAATTCTGGAAATTTCTCTGGACCTCTCAGAGAGAAATTCTCTGAGAATTTCTCTGAACCTCTCAGAGAATTTCCAGGGAAAATGGGTTGGCTGTTGTACAATCCACATAAGCCACATTTGTAATATAACCAGTGGAAGCGTGCTGTGCCCTTCTGTTCACAGTCATTGCAGAGTATATCCTGAAGAAGATCCCTGTATTCTTCTAGAAGCTCCTTAGTAGCCAGCAAAGCATCAAGCATGCCAAAGTAAACTGCCATATCTCCTATAGATTTGCTACATATTGGGCAAATGTAGTTTCTGCAAGCATATGCCTGAAAACAAGCTGAATGCATGTAATGGCCACAAGGTAGACCTCTAACTGTTACACTTGATGTAAACAAGAACTCGTAGCAGATGGGGTAGTTTGTTTCTAAACTTTTCTCTAGACATTTGTGGTTCACTAACTTCAAGGACAGACAACAATTACATTTCATGTATCCAAGCATGTTCTACAAAGGAAGAAAGAAAGAAAAAAAGAAAAAGAAATGACATACTCAAGAAGCCAAACAAGCCTCCCAGAAAAGCCTATTCTTTTCCATCTCATTCATCAACTCCATATTTGAATCAACGAAAATTCAATCCAAATCAGAGAATTTCTCTAGTCCAAACCAGAGAAAATTCAATTCCAAACCAGAGAAAATTCAATCCAAATAAGAGAATTCCTCTGGTCTAAACTAGAGAAAATTCAATCTATACCAGAGAATTTCTTTGGTTCAAATCAAACAAATTCAATCCAAACCAGAGAAATTTTGCCTCATTTACTTAAAATTTTCTCTGATTTGTTTATCATTTTCTCTGCGTTCAAATTCATCATCATCATCATCATTATCAGTCCAAATCCAAATCCAAATCCAAATTTCAATAAATAAATTAAAAAAAAAAAATAGAGGTGGATCTGAAATCGACCTGTGCAAGTGCAGGTATGGAACTTGGTGTTAGCATATTTAAGGCAAAAGTAAGGATCTTGCCTCCAAATACATTAAGTGTCCTTCAATTTGTTGCAACCAACAACTATACAAATCATATATATATATATATAAAATCATTAACAACAAGAACAACCGAAGAAGATAACATGATCATGATGAATATGAAAATGATGATGAGAGAGAGAGAGAAAGAGAAAGAGAGGCCCATTCTTCGTCGTCGTTGTCTTCTTTCCTTTTCTGAAAACAGTTCCGAGTTGTTTCTTCCTCGCATTACATAACAAATTTCTCTGTGATATATAGGTATAGGGTTGAGGGACCTTAGACATCATAAAATAATAATGTGAATCTCTTCTATTACTCAAAATAGGAGAGGGACCTTAGACTAATTTTTTCTTTTTTGTAACTATCATGTTTAGATGGATAACTGTCACGACCCAAACCCGTCCCGAGAAGGTTGGCATCATAACCGGCCAGTAATCCTAGATTACCACAGGCCTTTCTGAACAAAACATAAATAATCGGGGCTCGCGGAAGCGAAAACTAAATACAAATAGTCCAAAGAGCTGTGCATATATATGAACAAATATTTACATGCCAAAAATGTTAATTTACCCACTTACAATACATAACATGTAACCAAAAGATCATATACAAAACAAAGGCTCACGCCACAACTATACAACCAAAAACCAAGCTCGTACGGCCTTCCAGGCCTAGCCTCAACTCGGAGGCACACAAAACACTGGTAGGCTTCAAAATGGCGGCTCGGTGTAAGACCCCGCTTAGGCTTGACTCCCAGAGTGCTCACCTATAAATACATATACACAAACAATGAGCTAAAGCTCAGCAAGTAACATTAAAGTAAAGGGGTAGTGAACGAATTCCTCATATCAAAAATCCATAAATCAAATCATTCATAAACATACTCATCTCATATCAGAACATACATAATGGCATACTCCATAGAACATAACATTTGTCGTCCAACAACTAGAGTAACCGGTCCCGGACACCGATTAAACACATACCGAGATCTCGTAAACTGGTCCACTTAGGACTATCTATGGATGCCTACTAGATTCACAAACTGGACATTCGTTCACAGAAAACATTTATCATTTCAAGACCATAGCATAACGTAGCACTTTTAAACATAGATCATACTAACATATCTTTACAGGAATGTTACTCACAGTAGGTTTCCAAAACCGGTTGCACGGTCTTCGCCTCTTGACCTGCAATTATCAACATATAACACATTTCTTCAATACACATCATCAATACATCACATAATTCATGTCATTCTATTCTTCCCTTATTTAATTTCATGTTCATGAAATGCCAAATGATGCAAATAACATGTGAAAATCATGTAATTCAACTTCCCAAAATTTCCTGAAAATAGGTCCTCCGCTCGAGCACCACTTTGGCCGCTCGAGCGGCCCATACGATTTTCCAAACTGCTGGGAGGCTGATTTTCCCGCTCGAGCGGGATTCCTGCCGCTCGAGCGGACCAAGCAAAATCCGAAATTCTGGGTTCTTCTTCTAAGCTTCAATCTCTCCTCTGCCAAAACCACTTCCAATCTTATGAACCCAAAGCTCAAAACACTTGATCAACAGCATAAATGAAACATTACAACTTCAATTCAAACCCAATTTCATCATACATAAGATCAACCCATGAGTTAAGTTGGAAAACCATGAACTTGCACATAAAAAGCTTCATTTCTAAACATCCATGGAGGTTCTTTCTCAAATATGCCAAATAATCATAAATTCATGCCATGCATGTTCAAATTTCACATAATTTCCCTTTCAATTCATTTACATATCATAAGATCGTTGATGATTCTACCTTATTTCAAGAAAATAGAAGAAGATCCTTACCTAGAGTAGTCAATTTGAGCAAGTTAAGCTTAATTTCCCCCTTTTCTCTACCTTCTTCCCCTTTCTTTCCTCTTTCTCCCGAACTCTCTCTCTCTCTCTCTCTCTCTCTCTCTCTCTCTCTCTTTTCCAGATTTTTTTCCTTCTCTTTTGTTGAGTCAATGAGTCAACATAGTTCTATCCTTATCTATATATCATAAAAATGGAATTGTGCCAAAACTTACAAGCCAAACGGAGCTTAGCGAATCAGACGAAATTCAGTCCTCAATTTATCTTCTCAAATGACTCTAAAAATTCACGGTATTTCATAGGCGTGTTCAATTTCGTTTTCCGAACCCATTATGGTTGTCAATTTCAGTCCCGAAGTTGTCATTCCAACAGATATTTTTCCAATTCAAACAGATATTCTTCAATTAAATCATACTAAAGCATAATTAATTACTGATAATTGTGACACACGGTTCTGGGTCATTACACTCTCCCCAACTTAAGAAGTTTGGTCCTCCAAACTTAACTATCAGAAATCTCGGTTGTACATTATCAGTCCTCTATCATAGATAATCCATTTCAAGCATAGATGTAACTATTCCGTAGTCAATTAATAGCAAGGGTAAATTGTTCCGTCATAGTCATATGTTCTATATTTCCATCGCATAGGTAATATTGCTAACAATCATAATAGGTAGTAAAATCATACCTGTCTTCGCTTTGCCAGTATTCTGCGTCTTATCTGAAACTAAAGTGTAAACTCTTGCTTGCTTCAAAGTATTTCCCTCGGGGGTGGCCGTTATGGTTGTTCTCGGCGTCACTGTTGAGTTAACTCCACTAGTAATGGGTCTATCATTATTTGGATAGGCTTGTGGGCAAGTCCTGGCGAAGTGTCATTTCTGTCCACATTTGAAGCAAGTTCCAGATCCACGGCGGCAAATACCCCAATGTTGCTTCCCACATTCCCCACAAGTAGGTACACCTACACTGCCACCACTTTCCCTTTTTGTGTTGTCACTAAACTTTGAAGTCAAATTTTCATTCACGGAGCCCATGGATTCACTAACTGTTTCTACTTTCTGTTTCTTGAATTTCTTACTTTCCGCTTCAGTCATGGTTGTTAATTTAGATGTCTTCAAAGCCGTAATATTTGTTTCAGCCATCAAAGCTCTGTCAAGTACATCAACATATTTTTCTAATTTCAAAACATTCACCCGGTCAAGCACTTCAACATGCAATCCACCCTCAAACTTCCTTGCCTTCTTGTACTCCGTATCAACCATATGAGGAGCATAACGAGCTAATTCGATAAATTTGGTTTCGTACTCTGCGACTGACATAGTACCTTGCTTTAACTGTTCGAATTCAGATACTTTCCTATCTCGCATGCATTGTGGAAAATATTTCTCATAGAACATCTCTTTGAATCGATCCCATGTTAAGTTCCTATGCTCACCCCGTACGAGTATCCACCATCTTCGAGCTTCTTCTGTCAGAGTAAATGTTGCTAACAAAACTTTATAGACATCTGCACACGGAAACACTTCAAAAATCTTTTCAGTTTCAAGTACCCATACCTCCGCTTTTAATGGTTCAATTCCCCCTGCGAACTCTGGCGGTTTTAGTTTCTTGTATTTCTGTGTCAAAGTGATAACATCATCATTATTAATCGGTTCCATTTGCACAGGTGGTGGTGGAGGAGGCGGAAATGGTTGTCTCTGTTGTTGTTGGTTTTGTTCTTGCTGTTGTCTCACCAACCCAGTTAAAGCTTCCACCATTCTTTCTAACCGATCTAGTCTAGCATTAGAAGATTCTGACTCATCTACATTCCTTGCATTAGTGTTCTCCATTGGTCTCTAGAACCCATAGCAGATAGAATATTTCATTCTCAACATAATAGTTCCTCTGTTGTCTCATCATTACAGTTCTTGTCTCTTTATATATTCAAAAACACACACACACATGCACACATGTTTGTGCCATGCCCTATTTCTTTTCTATGACACCCTACAGCTCATATGGACACGTGTGTGGGTAAATTAACTCGTGCTCTGATACCATTCTGTCACGACCCAAACCCGTCCCGAGAAGGTTGGCATCGTAACCGGCCAGTAATCCTAGATTACCACAGGCCTTTCTGAACAAAACATAAATAATCGGGGCTCGCGGAAGCGAAAACTAAATACAAATAGTCCAACGAGCTGTGCATATATATGAACAAATATTAACATGCCAAAAATGTTAATTTACCCACTTACAATACATAACATGTAACCAAAAGATCATATACAAAACAAAGGCTCACGCCACAACTATACAACCAAAAACCAAGCTCGTACGGCCTTCCAGGCCTAGCCCCAACTCGGAGGCACACAAAACACTGGTAGGCTTCAAAATGGCGGCTTGGTGTAAGACCCCGCTTAGGCTTGACTCCCAGAGTGCTCACCTATAAATACATATACACAAACAATGAGCTAAAGCTCAGCAAGTAACATTAAAGTAAAGGGGTAGTGAACGAATTCCTCATATCAAAAATCCATAAATCAAATCATTCATAAACATACTCATCTCATATCAGAACATACATAATGGCATACTCCATAGAACATAACATTTGTCGTCCAACGACTAGAGTAACCGGTCCCGGACACCGATTAAACACATACCGAGATCTCGTAAACTGGTCCACTTAGGACTATCTATGGATGCCTACTAGATTCACAAACTGGACATTCGTTCACAGAAAACATTTATCATTTCAAGACCATAGCATAACGTAGCACTTTTAAACATAGATCATACTAACATATCTTTACAGGAATGTTACTCACAGTGGGTTTCCAAAACCGGTTGCACGGTCTTCGCCTCTTGACCTGCAATTATCAACATATAACACATTTCTTCAATACACATCATCAATACATCACATAATTCATGTCATTCTATTCTTCCCTTATTTAATTTCATGTTCATGAAATGCCAAATGATGCAAATAACATGTGAAAATCATGTAATTCAACTTCCCAAAATTTCCTGAAAATAGGTCCTCCGCTCGAGCACCACTTTGGCCGCTCGAGCGGCCCATACGATTTTCCAAACTGCTGGGAGGCTGATTTTCCCGCTCGAGCGGGATTCCTGCCGCTCGAGCGGACCAAGCAAAATCCGAAATTCTGGGTTCTTCTTCCAAGCTTCAATCTCTCATCTGCCAAAACCACTTCCAATCTTATGAACCCAAAGCTCAAAACACTTGATCAACAGCATAAATGAAACATTACAACTTCAATTCAAACCCAATTTCATCATACATAAGATCAACCCATGAGTTAAAGTTGGAAAACTGTGAACTTGCACATAAAAAGCTTCATTTCTAAACATCCATGGAGGTTCTTTCTCAAATATGCCAAATAATCATAAATTCATGCCATGCAAGTTCAAATTTCACATAATTTCCCTTTCAATTCATTTACATATCATAAGATCGTTGATGATTCTACCTTATTTCAAGAAAATAGAAGAAGATCCTTACCTAGAGTAGTCAATTTGAGCAAGTAAAGCTTAATTTCCCCCTTTTCTCTACCTTCTTCCCCTTTCTTTCCTCTTTCTCCCGAACTCTCTCTCTCTCTCTCTCTCTTTTCCAGATTTTTTTCCTTCTCTTTTGTTGAGTCAATGAGTCAACATAGTTCTATCCTTATCTATATATCATAAAAATGGAATTGTGCCAAAACTTACAAGCCAAACGGAGCTTAGCGAATCAGACGAAATTCAGTCCTCAATTTATCTTCTCAAATGACTCTAAAAATTCACGGTATTTCAGAGGCGTGTTCAATTTCGTTTTCTGAACCCATTATGGTTGTCAATTTCAGTCCCGAAGTTGTCATTCCAACAGATATTTTTCCAATTCAAACAGATATTCTTCAATTAAATCATACTAAAGCATAATTAATTACTGATAATTGTGACGCACGGTTTCGGGTCATTACAATAACAAAGTAAAGCACATAAGAGACGGATATGAGTGAATTTTTTTTTTTCTTTTTGTATTTAAAGTGACATTCTTAATATTGTAAATAGTAAATTATGATTGTGCTTTTTTACGCTCCGTTTTGATAAGACGGTGAAGAAAAAAAAATGTGATTGCGTTTTTTAGCTAATTGTGTTTTTTGAAAAAAGAAAACAACTGATTGTATATTTTTAACTATCATGTTTGAATGGATAACAAAGTAAAACACGTGAGAGACATATCTTTTTTCTTTTTGTATTTTAAGTAACATTCTTAATATTTTACAATATTGATTGCCATTGTTTTCATCCATTCTCTTATTGTGGGTGTTGAAAATTTACACTTCGTTTTAATCAGACAGTGAGAAAAAAGAAAATAACTGATTGTATTTTCTAAATATCATGTTTGGATGGATGACAAAGTAAAACATGTGAGTAAATATCATGTTTTTTTCTTCTATATACATGGTATAAAACTGTTGGGAAAATGCATAAGACCCCCACTGGGGGTGCTGCAGGTCTGTCTTGATTGGTCAAAAACTGTTTTTTTTTTTTTTTTTTTTTTTTTTTTTTTTTTTTTTTTTTTTTCTTCTCCATTGGAAGCCCCCCACGTGGAGGTGGGGGTGCTAGGGGTCGTTCCATACAGGGGGTCTGGAGCAGCGCCCAAAACTGTTGATTTATCTAATTATTAATTTTTAATTTAAGAATATATAGATGGATAATAATAATAATAATAATAATAATAATAATAATAATAATAATAATAATAATAATAATAATAATTAACCATATCTAAATTGCATCTAGTTTGAGATTTAAAAAAAGAGTCCAAATAAAATTTATTTATTTGCAATTTAAAAGTATTGAAATAGAAAATATGAATGAAATTTTTTGCTATATATAATTGGACAAATTTTAACATAGAATACAATAAAATTGAAAAACTTATAGGACAACATGTATTTTTATTTTATCATAAACTAGCATATCACCCGTGTTATGCATATATTAAAAATATTTATTTAAATAATAATATAAAATTTATTTAAAATATATAGAAAAATAATTTAGAATGATTTAAATTTTAACCATTTCATTAGAATATATATATATATATATATATATATATATATTACAGTTGTTATGTCATTAATTGTATATTTTAAATTCTTAATAAGAAATAGATGTCATAATTTAATTAGTAAAGATAGAAAAAATAGAAAAAACTACAAAACTTATATTCATGATAAAATAAAAATACATGTTGTCCTATAAGTTTTATTTTCCCTATTTTTTCTATCTTTACTAATTAAATTATGACATCTATTTCTTATTGAGAATTTAAAATATACAATTAATGACATAACAACTGTAATATATATATATATATATTCTAATGAAATGGTTAAAATTTAAATCATTCTAAATTATTTTTCTATACATTTTAAATAAATTTTACATTATTATTTAATTTATTTATTTTTTTAAACTGTGTATAGCATGGGTGATATGCTAGTACATATAGAAAGAAATAAAGAAATAAATAAAATATTCAAAACAATTTGGTTTCAGACAATTTGAGTAAAACAGTTTAAGATTTCAATTTCATGATCCTGATTGCTAGTCAGTTTATGGATGTTGGGAATCAGTTTAAACACTTGAATTTGTGATAGTATCTATAAAGAATGGTCGCACCATTTCCTTGCTTGGTCTCTGTAGACGTCCCCCGAACGCCCCGGGAGGGTTAAGTCCCGTTCTGTTCATATTGGGGTCACTACAGTTCAAGGACTCAAATGTCACGGTTCTTAATCTTGAACCAAAGAGTCCAAATCCGGCAAATCTGTAGACGTCCCCGAACGCCCCGGGAGGGTTAAGTCCCGTTCTGTTCATATTGGGGTCACTACAGTTCAAGGACTCAAATGTCACGGTTCTTAATCTTGAACCAAAGAGTCCAAATCCGGCAAATCGTTTTGAAAACAGATTTTTTGAAAGAAGTGCCAAACATGGACTGCTTAGCCAGATAACAGAGTCGCCACCTAAATATTTTTTAAATGGGAAATTTAGGAAACCCTGACTCGGTGCCAAAGGCCACGTGTCCGTCATCACCAAAGTTGGCTCGGGAACTTGGGTACGATTGGGGAAGGTCACATCGTGAGCACCCCCGCTCGCCCGGTCAAAGACCGGCCTCTACTAACCATGATATCTGTTTTTGAAAACTTTGTATGCTCTTATTCCGGTTATTAGCCTAGGTTACTATGTGATGCGCACAGCAAACAAGTATAGACTGGGTCGCCTGAATTGGAACAAAACATTTCATGTTTGTTTGTTTGAAAATGGTTTGATGGTGCTACCCGCAGGTAGGCTAAGACGCGGATTTGCCACCCTCAGGTGGGCTTAGAAAACATGATTTTGCCACTATCTAGTGGGCTTAAAACAGACATTCAACGTATTGTCCCAATCCAAGTAACACAACCTCCACCCACAGGCATTCAAGGCAGTTATATCACATAAGCAAATAGCCTCATGGTAAGCATGCTATTTATGGCAATCACTCACACGCATGCAAGGATGCTAAAGCATAAAAACTCACCGAGTACTCCAAGCCAAAAACAAAAGCTAATTGGAAATCATGCATGATCCTAACTATACAGAAATGCCTAATGCTACGCATGCAATAATGCAACTATAGCAGGCTCGGCTATTCTAAACATGGTATATGGAATGCTACAACTAACATGTATTCAATTTGGAATTGAAATACAAATGCAGTTTGTATGATGCGCCGAGCCCGGTGCGTGCAAAACAGATGAATGATGCAAACATGCCGTCATACTGTATGCTAATTGAAATATGCCCTCTATCTAACCAACGTAAGCGGGTAAATAAAAGGGAAGAAAGACGTGGGGTTGGAAAACATACATCACACTCACCCACACTTATTACAATTATGCCCTCGCGCAGAGGGTCCGAATAAATAATAATACAGTCCGAAATAATACAGATTCCTAATTAATTAACAAATTAAACTAAGAAAGCTGTAAACTGGCATGCAAGCCAGGGGCTGCCTCGCTTCTGATGAATGATGTACGCTGGGCTGCCTTGCGCAGAAATCCACTGGGATGCCCAATTTAGCCTCTGTTTGCAATGTTTCTCGAAATGCGCGCCAGACTCCGAAAAGTTGCTGATTCCTTATCTTGCTGCAACAGAGAGCAGGAAAAGGGCATAGCAATGTATTTCACAAATATATGCATGCCTCGATCCTCGTGCCACCAATCACGCATCTCGATGCATGATGGCCGAGGAATCGGATTGCACAACTCAATATAGGGTGAATGCAGATGAATGCTACAACAAAACCTAACTCCATCATGGGTAATCCGGAGTGTTGGTGACTGGAAAATTGAGACCCGTTCCGTCACTCGGAGTACGAAACGTGCCTCGTTTCCCGTGCCCGGGCTAACTCCTATCCCGAACACGATGCAATATGCACGATATGCATGAAATGCGACTAATATGCAACCCTAAACATGCACAATGCTATGAAAATGAAATGCCTCGAAATGCGTTCACGCGGGCACGTAAACCGAGACGATGATCCCAAGGCATGAAATGGCACACGCAATGCAAATGGACTTACACTAACATGAGCGGACCTCAGCCGCACTCACATAAGAGGCCGTCGGATAAAAAAATGAGATGCCTCGAAACGCGTGCCCACGGGTGCGCAAACCGAGGCGATGCATACAGAATGCAAAATGACATGGAAATGATAGGTAACGATGCTAAAATGAGATGTCTCGAAGTGCGTGCCCACGGGCACGCAAACCGAGAAAATGACATACGGAATGCAGGGATGCGAAAATGGCATACAGAATGCGGAATGGACTTATACCAACATGAGAGGACCTCAGCCACTCTCACATAGGAGGCCGTAAGATGAAAATGAAGTGCCTCGAAATGCGTGCCCACGGGCGCGCAAATCAAGGCGGTGGCATACGCAATGCAAATGACATGAAAAATGCAAATTGGGCTTACACTAACATGAGAGGGCCTCAGCCGCACTCACATAAGCTGCCGTCGGATGAAAACGAGGTGCCTCGAAATGCATGCCCACGGGCGCGCATACCGAGGCGGTGACATACGCAATGCAAATGACATACGGAATGCAAATGACATACGGAATGCAAATTGGGCTTACACTAACATGAGAGGGCCTCAGCCGCACTCACATAAGCTGCCGAGAGACAAAAATGAAGTGCCTCGAAATGCGTGCACACGGGCACGCAAACCGAGGCATGGCCCTAAGGCACAGAAATGACATGCGAATGAGATGTGACATATGGCATATGGAAAATGCCAATTTCAGCAGCTAAAATGATGCACAAATAGCCCCCGAATTACGACAAAATTACACCCGATGCCCGAGATGCGATGTAATGCACCCGAAATGGCCTACAGCTATGCCAAACATGCACAATATGGACATAACATGTAAAACAGTAGCAAGGCAGCCCTAAACTAGCATTTTTTCAGTACAAAGTATGGCCAAACAATGATCACAAGTATGGCAAAAATAGCATGCAAAAATGGGGGAAAAGAGGGGAATAATGAAGCAAGTGGTATATACAATGCTCAAACTAAAAAACACAGTTCTACAAAATTAAAGAGGGACCAAAAAAATGCACATTTACAAGAGATAACATCCCCCAATTCAATATGTAGATATGCTAAACATAGCATGCAAAATAATGAACCAACAAAGGCTATAACATGAGGTACCAGAAGCATGCACCAAACAACCTTGGACCCTTAACAAAACATGAAGAATGGGCCATTCTAAGACACTTTCTAAGCCTGATGAAGGATGAAAACAGAAGCTAAGCAAGCCGAACAAAGCATGCAATTTTACGGAATCAAAGAGGGTATTACATGAAGTATCAAAAGAATGCACCAAATGGCCTAAGGCCCTTAACAAAACATGACAAGGAGGCCAAAACAAGGCTCTTTCCTAGCCTGAAAAAGGCTGAAATCAGAAGCTAGATAGGTTTAAAAAGGCATGCAAAGTGGGGTCAAAGAGAGATACAAAGGCAAGTATAACATGGAGACCCCAAACCAAGTTGATCCCTTCTACAATAATGTAGAGGGACACAAAATAAGCTCAATCTCAGTTAATGACATGCTCAAAATCAGACTTAAAATAGGCTAAAGAAATCATGCAATTTTACGGTAAATTGGAAGAATTACAAAGCAAGTGCATGATAGAACCACCAAACATGGTTGAGCCCTTCTTCAATATTGAATAGAGGCTCAAAATAGGCCCACTCACAGTATATTGCATGTTCGAAAACAAATAACTCAAAAGCCAAACAAAGCATGCAAAATATTGGCATAAAGAGAGGTATTGAAGGAAGAGCATGATAGAGATACCAAACAAGGTTGAGCCCTTCTACAATGTTGTAGAGGGGCTCAAAATAAGCACAAAATCAGTAGGGGTCAGAGCCCAAAACAGTGAGCAAGTAGGGTAAAGAATTGATCCAAGAAAATGCTAGAAAAAAAGAATTAGAGGCTTACCCTTGGAGACAAGCCTTTTGTGACTTCTTGGCTTCAATTTGTTGATCCTTAGCCCTTGAAAAACACTCCTTTGCTGCTGGAATGGAGGTGGTGATGGTGAGGCTTAGGGTTGATGAAAGAATGGCCTAGGGGCTTCAAGGTTTTTAGGGTTTTTGGTTATGGAAATGGGAGCTTTTGGAGAGAGGCTTTTGAGATCAAATCTTCCAACCCTAGGGAAGGAGCTGTCCAGCCCCTTAAATAGGCAAGAAAGGGTGTAAAAGGGGAGGGAAATGCATCCAAGCTTTCCCTCCCAAAATATCCCCCGGAGGGGTGAGATATTTCAAAAAGCAGCTGGACAGCTGTAAAGAGGTGAAAAGCAGAAAGCTGGCCGGCCAGGTAACTTTCTTGAAGGTGGCCGGCCGGCCACCCCAACTGGTCGGCCAGCCACTCCCCCTGGCCGGCCGGCCATGGCCAAAAAATGGAACAAAAAAATTCTGGCCGACCACCACTGTTTAGGGTCCTCCCAGGTGTGTAGAACAAGGCCCCAAGGTTGGAATTTGACAACTCTGAAGCAGGAGTCACAACATAGAACTTGAAGGAGAGGCTCAAAAATGAAAAACACAAATACTGGCTGACCACCACTTTTTGGTGTCCTCCCATGTGCCCTCATCACAAATATGTGGTTGTGGTTGGAAGAAAATGGGCCTAGGGTGTTCAACATTAGCCCGGAAGTGAGCAAAACGGGCGCCGGAAGAGCATAACTGGTTACCTGGGATAATTGTTGGCCTCCCACCCTCCAGTGACCTTCCTGGTGCTAAAACAGAGGTACCTGCCAAAATTGAACAAAAACTAATGCAAAATGAATGCTCGGGGACCAAACCGCGAGGTTCGGGGCCCGAAAACCGGCTGTAGGCACCGAAAGTGGCATTCAGCCGCGAAGTGGGTATCTGAGGCCCCAGTGTCCGTCGGAATGATAAAACAGAGGTACCTGCCAAGAATGAACAGAAATCGATGCAAAATGAATGCTCGGGGGCCAAACCGCGAGGTTCGGGGCCCGAAAACCGGCTGTAGGCACCGAAAGTGGTGTTCAGCCACGAAGTGGGTATCTGAGACCCCAGTGTTCCTCGGTATGATAAAACAGAGGCACTTGCCAAGAACCGGAGGAATCGGAGATGGTTGGGCGGTCCCGAACCGAGGCACACGGCCTGACGGCTCCGAAAACCGGGAACCGGGCTCCGAAATGGGCAAAATGGCCTACGGCCACGAAAAGTAGCCCACGGCCACCGAGAAATAGTCTACAGGACTACTCCCTCCCCTCAGGAAAGAAAACAGAGAAAACCGAGTCTGGTTCGCAAACCGAGGCAAGGCACAGAAGAGGGTTCGGAAGTCCGGAGGCAGGGCGCACGGCCGCGACTCTGAGACTTCTGAACGAGCATAGTATGCAACATCACCAAGCGCTCAATCGGTGACGTCTGAGTCTTAAGGTCGGTCAAAAATGGGGTGTCTACCGTCTCTGTTCGAGTTCCATAGAAGGAACTCTCTTTGACAACCTAGAAATAGTAAGTTTTCTTCACTGTTTTCATTTTGATTTTTCTGGGTTAAGGTTCTAGTTTAGAAAACAATTAAGGAATACCACCTTAGTATTGTTTTCTAGAATAAGGCATTGTATCCTGGAGATATAATTTCCAAGAGACCTTTCTGTATAATAGAGGGGAAATTACTATCTTAAAGAAAACATCCTGGATGTGCCTTGCCTTTGAGTGTTCTACTTTTCTTCTTTAGTGAATATGTTTTTCTTTTATACAAAGGTTTTTTTATTTTTTATTTTTTTTATACAACATAAGTATGTGTGGAGTTAATCTTGAACTTGAGATTGTATACCTTGTGTGTATTTGGGAAGAGGTGTGATCTCGATAGGGAGAGATTGAGATTATTGGTAAAAGAGTTATTTTAGGGGAATGGGTAAAGCATTATCTTATGATTGCGTTTTTCTTGTGGGCACATTGTGTCTGGTGGGTTGTCTAGCTTGGGTTGACTCGATGAGAGTGATGATTCGACGGTGTAATCTAGATTTTTGATTATTTGACTGTATGCGGTTAGGAATGGTAATTCATGTCAATGTTGTGTAATTTGGGTAGCTTCGAGAACTACGATCTCTTTTCTTTGCAATTGGGTCAGTCAGAATGATCTAAATTCTAGAATTGTTTGCTAAACCTTAGAGGGTGTTTCATTGTGCTTAGTGTTTCCTAGCAGTTGAGTGTAATATGGGAGTATAATTTCTCTAAAATTTTAGGTTATAAAGCGACCGAGAACTATTTCTTTGATGTTGATATTGGAACAATCTTCTGTAAGTAATTTATTTTACCGAAATGTAAAAGTACAAAAAGATTAAGTCGAGTGTGTGACACTCCGTACTTAAGACAGATTCGCCCTGCTACGGTGCTTACGGATAAAAGGCGTCTATCTCCCAGGATAAAATGATCTTCACAAATTGTAGTAGCACTCCAAACAATTTGTACGGCGAACTAAACCTATGTTCTATACTCTGTTAAATTTTTCCTAAAAAAACTAGTATGAAGAGAATTTATGCAAATGAGCAAAATTGGAAGGAACCAAGAGAATTTCGAAGTTTCTCAGATGTAGAAATCTGGTGGAAAGGGTTGGTATTTATAGCAGATTGGTGACTAAACAATCTGTCCAAACAAGTGTACTTCCAAACCGAACAGATTCAATTTCAAATTGAACAGGTACAAATAGTTTTTAGATCTATTGGAAACTGCTGGGCAGTTTTGAATCTGTCTGGATAGTTTTAAACCTATAAAAACAGTTTGAATCTGTTCAAAATTTGAATCTGTTGTGGAATTCATAAGAGGCACAAATTTGAATTAAATATATTTTGAAATTCAAATAATTTCCTGCAAAAATTCAAATAAATTTTGTCCGGAAAATTAATGTTAGACCCGACCCGACCCGACCCAACCTATACCTGGGCACGGCACAGCTTGGTTGGCCGGTCGGACGGACAGAAGTGGCGGCGCGCGCGTACGCGTGCGTGTGGTGGTTTGAGCCAAGGTTTAATTTATCCATAACTGCTTCCTTCTACAAACTTGGGGTGCCCCTTGGGGCCCAAACCAAGTATTTCCACCTAGAACTTATATACACACATAAGTTCTTAAGTTTTTAATGTGGGATAACCCATTTCAAGAAACCCACATTTATTTATTTAATTGTTCATTCCACGAACCCGAAAACGACGTCAACTTTCCATTAACTCATAAATGGTTTTAACGAACGGTCTTCACCGTGTGACTTGCCATGCGGCAAGGAACAGATCACCTCTTTGGACCCACCCCAAAAGACGTTTGGGACCCACTCAAATTTGGGCTCAAAGTTAGCCCAAAATGAGTTTATAAAAACCAAATTTTCCAACAATCCCCCACATGAATGGAATTTGACGGAGAGAAAATGCAACAACATGATCTAATTATAGAGAGTACAGAAATTGGGAATATTCTGCAAATGATAGGTAGCTTTTGGCTTTGAACCTTCTCTTGTGAAACATTACAAGATTTACTAACTAACCAGTGAACATGATGTCTTGAACTGTTCAGCCATTTGTGTAAACCAAGACATTAGAACTCACACAGTATATTACCAGACACAATTTAGTTCTCACTATTGTGTTCATTTTGGCCCTGAATAACCCGGTGTTTCATGAGTGCTCTAGAAAATTGTAACCCTTCAAAAATCTCATAGAACCGACCAGTTCACACTCATATAGGTGATTCTTATGAAAAATATCCTACCATACTCCACTAGGTATTCCTAGATATAAGAATCATTAAAAGTTTTACTTAACCTAAAATGCTGCTGACATCACTATTTCATCATAGAAATGGGCAGGAGTTTAACTCCTCAGTGATCCTTATGAGTCATACACAACTCGGTTGTCCCTTTGAACCTAGATCTTGGGATCTCCAGTCAACTAGGTTGGGTTGCCGTTGTGGTAACTCTTATTTAATAGGCTTAAGTCCCATTCCCTTCGATGAATTCTTAACTAGCTCTCTTACTAACCCTTTGGTTAGTGGATCCGCTATGTTGTCTTTAGACTTCACATATTTAATGGAAATAATTCTATTAGAGAGTAGTTGTCTTACGGTGCTATATCGATAACGAATGTGTCGCAACTTACCGTTATACATATGACTATGTGCTCTACTTATTGCTGATTGACTATCACAATGTATGCATATAGCAGGCACCGGTTTTGGCCACATTGGAATATCTTCAAGGAAGTGGCGAAGCCATTGTGCCTCTTCCCCAACTTTATCTAATGCTATGAATTCTGATTCCATAGTAGACTTAGCAATGCAAGTTTGTTTGGAAGATTTCTAAGATACAGTTGCACCACCAAGAGTAAAAACATACCCACTGGTGGATTTCGAGTCTCTAGTAACTGATATCTAGTTTGCATCACAGTATCCTTCAAGTACTGCTGGATATCTAGTATAATTTAACCTAATGTTACGAGTAAATCAGAGATATCTTAGAACCCTTATAATAGCTTTCCAATGTTCTACTCCTGGATTACTCGTATATCTACTTAATTTACTTACTGCATAAGCTATATCTGGGCGAGTACAGTTCATCGAGTACAGTTCATCAAGTACATTAAGCTTCCAATAATTTGGGTATACTCTAATTGAGAAATACTTTCTTGTACATTCTTAGAAAGAAACAAATTAACATCCACAGGTATTCTAGCAAGATGATCATCATCTTTGCGAAATTTGTCAAGTATTTTCTCAATATAATGTGATTGTGACAAAGCATAACCTTCTGATGTTTTAGTAATTTTCATATCAACAACAATTACATCAGCAATTCCCATGTCTTTTATGTCAAAATGTTTATTCAACATTTTCTTGGTAGTTTTAATCATGTCATTATCATCTACATAAAGACATACTATAACATAACCGTTTTTTGTGTTTTTAATATAAACACATTTGTCACATTCATTAATTTTGAAACCATTTGACATCATTGTTTTGTTAAATTTTTCATGTCGTTGCGTTGGCGCTTGTTTTAAACCATATAATGATTTAACCAATTTACACACTTTCTTTTCTTTTCCTGGTACAAAAAATCCTTCTGGTTGTTCCATATAAATTTCTTCATCTAACTCACCATTTAAGAAAGCAGTTTCACATCTAGTTGATGAATTTCTAGATTGTACAAGGATACAATAGTAATTAGCATTCTAATGGATGTTATTCTAGTAACCGGTGAGTATGTATCAAAGTAATCAAGACCTTCTTTTTGTCTAAAACCTTAGACCACAAGTCTTGCCATGTATTTGTCAATTGATCCATCTGCTTTTATTTTTCTTTTGAAAATCCACTTATATCCAAGAGGTTTACACCCTAGTGGTAAATCCACCAATTCCCAAGTATGATTTTGTAGGATGGATTCCACTTCACTATTTACAGTCTCTTTCCATAAAGGAGCTTCAGGACTGGACATAGCTACTTTAAAAGTTAAAGGCTCATTTTCTAACAAAAATGTTAGAAAATCTGGACCAAAAAATTTTGAGGTTCTAGCACATTTACTACGCCTAGGTTCCTCTTTATTAATTTGATTTATCTCTTGCTCTTGTTCTCGATCATGACTAGTAATAGCATCATAAGATATTTTATTATTACTAGTTTCTTGTCCAGTGTTATTTGGAAATATATGTTCAAAGAATGATGCATTTTGAGATTCAATAATAGTATTTACATACATTTCAGAATATGCTGATTTATGAATCAAAAATCGATATGCATTACTATTCATGACATAACCAATAAAAATGCAATCAACAGTTTTAGGACCTATCTTAGTCTTTTTAGGACTAGGAATAGTCATTTTAGCCAAACACCCCCACACTTTTAAGTATTTGTATGATGGTACTCTCCCATGCCACAATTCATAAAGTGTTTGATTCACTTTCTTTTGGGGTACTTTATTTAGAATATAATTAGCAAAAAGTATTGCTTCCCCCCCACAAGTTCTGAGGTAATCCAGAACTTATTAACATGACATTCATCATTTCTTTTAAAGTCCTATTTTTCCTTTCAGCAATTCCATTTTGCTGAGGTGAGTAAGAAGCGGTAGTTTGATGAACTATTCCATATTCTTTACAAAATTCACCAAAAGGTGATTCATATTCACCACCTCTATCACTTCTAAGTTTTTTAATTTTCTTACCAAATTGATTTTCAACTTCATTCTTGTATTGAATGAAAGTTTCCAAAACTTCATCCTTGGTTTGAATTAAATAATTATAACTATATCTAGTATAGTCATCTATGAAAGTGATAAAATGTTTTTTCCCACCTCTAATTTGAATTGATTTAAAATCACAAATGTCACTATGAATTAATTCAAGTGATTTCGTTCTCCGTTCAATTGAATGAAAATGAGTTTTAATTAATTTCGCCTCAGCGCAAATTTCACATTTATGATTTAAATCAATGTCAAATTTAGGTAAACATTCCATATTAATTAATCTACGCAAAGATCCATAATTAACATGTCCTAGTCTATCATGCCACAAATTTGAAGACTCAAGCAAGTAAGAAGAAGATGTATTTTTATTAATAGCTGAGGGTACAATAGTTATTACATTAATTTTGAAAAGGCCATCAGACATATAACATTTTCCTACATACATCCCATTTTTGGTAAGTACAAACTTGTTACTTTCAAAAGCTAGCCTAAACCCATTTTTACTCAACAAAGATCCGGAAGCAAAGTTCTTGCGAATGTCCGGTACATGCAGCACATTGTTGAGAGTGAGTTCCTTTCCAGATGTCATCTTCAGAATAATCTTTCCATGTCCTTCAACTTTAGAAGTCGAGGAGTTGCCCATAAAAAGTTATTCACCGTTGTCCACTGTAGAATAAGATGTGAACATCTTTTTATCGGCACAGATATGGCGAGTAGCACTAGTGTCCACCTACAATTCTTTAGGATTTCCAACAAGGTTTGCCTCGGAAACAACTGCAGAAAGATTTACGTCATCTACAGTGGAAATTTTGTCCACTTCGGTCATATTGGCTTGAGCAGGCTTTTTGCTTGATCTTCCTTTGCCTTTGCACTTGCTACGGTAATCTTTGGCCCGATGTCCCTCTTTGTCATAGATATAACATTTGCCATTGAACTTGTACTTTTTAGTCTTCCCTCCTTTAGAGCCTTGTGCGGAACTTTCTCCAGAAAACTTTCGTTTCTTTGCTTTTGGAGCATGCTCCACCACATTTGCCTTAGACTCCATTGGATGCTTACCAGCCCGCTTTTTAGAATTGCGGTTGTCCTCCTCAATCCTCAAACGCACAATTAATTCTTCCAAAGTCATTTCTTTGCGATTGTGTTTGAGGTAGTTCTTGAATTCCTTCCAGCCTTATAGTAATTTCTCAATTAAGGCTGCAACTTGGAAGGATTCACTAAGAGACATGCCTTCTGCGTGAATGTTATGCAGAATGAGTTGGAGATCTTGAACTTGGCTGCTCATAGTCTTAGAATCAACCATCACAAAGTCCAGGAATTTGCCAAATTTCTTTGAGCCAGCATCTTCTGTTTTGTACTTTTTCTCCAAAGACTCCCAAAGTTCCTTTGCTATTTTGATAGGACTGTAGACGTTGTATAATGTGTTGTCAAGTCCGTTCAAGGTGTAGTTCTGGCAAAGGAAATCAGCATGTTTCCAGGCATCGATAGCAACAACCACTTGCCGGTCGATTTTATCCTTTTTCAGTGTAAGTGCATCCTTACGGAGGAAACGCGCTAGGTTGAGAGTAGTAAGATAAAATAGCATTTTCTTCTGCCATCTTTTAAAATTAGTTCCTGTGAACTTCTCTAGCTTCTCACTGTGATTAACTGGCACAGTCACAACAGGAGAGGTTGGCGCAATTGCAGCCACCACACTAGTACTTGTTTGAGCATTAGTTTGACCAGTTTCAGTAGTCATGAATTCTAAATTATAAAACAAAATTATAATTAGAATTTTATACTATACAGAAAATTTAAACCAAAATCACAAAATTAAATTCTGTAAAAATAAAAGAAACAAGAAATGACATTTTTATTTCTAATTAATTTGAAAATAAAATAAAATTTTATTTAAACAAATTAATTCCACACAGAAAATTAAATTTCTGTAATACTTCAAAAATTAAAATACTAAAAACAGAATTTTAATTAATGAACACTCAGAAATTATTTCTGAAAATCAAAATTAATTTCTGACCAACTTCACAAATAAATATTCTGAATTATTAATGACACCAGTATATTACTACTAGTTGTCAAAGAAAATGAACAGTATATTACTACTATTTATTTTTCTAACCAGAATATTATTTTGTAAAACCACATAAAATAATTTCTGTAAGAAGAAGAAAGAGAAAAAGGAAACAAACGAAAAATTCTGTATAAACAGAATAATTAGAATCTATCTTAAGATTGTTGGAATAATCTTCTGTGTAAAATAAATAACTTGAAACAAATCAAACAAATAAAAATAAATTACTCATAGAATTTATTTTACCAAAATGTAAAAGTACAAAAAGATCAAGTCGAGTGTGTGACACTCTGTCCTTAAGACAGATTTGCCCCGCTACGGTGCTTACGGATAAAAGGCGTCAATCTCCCAGGATACAATGATCGTCACAAATTGTAGTAGCACTTCAAACAATTTGTATGGCGAACCAAACCTGTGTTCTATACTCTCTTAAATTTTTTCTAAAAAAACTAGTATAAAGAGAATTTATGCAAAGGAACAAAACTAGAAGGAACCAAGAGAATTTCAGAGTTTCTCAGATGTAGAAATCTGGTGAAAAGGGCTGGTATTTATAGCAGATTGGTGACCAAACAATCTGTCTAAACAGGTGCACTTCCAAACTGAACAGATTCAATTTCAAATTGAACAGGTACAAACAGTTTTTAGATCTATTGGAAACTGCTGGGCAGTTTTAAACCTGTAAAAACAGTTTAAATCTGTTTGAAATTTGAATATGTTGTGGAATTCAGAAGAGGCACAAATTTTGGACAAAAATTTGAATTAAATACATTTTGAAATTCAAATAATTTCCTGCAAGAATTTAGAAAAATTCAAATAAATTTTGTCCAAAAAATTAATGTTAGAATCGACCCGACCGGCCGGTTGCACGGATGGCGGCGGCGGCGGCGCGCACACGTGTGTGGTGGTTTGAGCCAAGGTTCAATTTATCCATAACTTCTCCCTTCTACAAACTTGGGATGCCTCTTGGGGCCCAACCTAAGCGTTTCCACCTAGAACTTATATACACACATAAGTTCTCTTAAGTTTTCAATGTGGGACAACCCATTTCAAGAAACCCGCATTTACTTTTTTAATTGTCCATTCCACGAACCCGAAAACGACGTCAACTTATCATTCACTCATAAATGGTTTTAACGAACCGTCTTCACTGTGTGACTTGCCATGCGGCAAGAAACAGGTCACCTCTTTGGACCCACCCCAAAAGACGTTTGGGACCCACTCAAATTTGGGCTCAAAGTTGGCCCAAAATAAGCTTATAAAAACCAAAATTTTCAACAGTTGAATCTATTTGAGATGTGAGTAATGTAGGGCATGGTAGCGAGGCCCTTTGCTTGAAGTTCAAATTCATAGAGCTATTACATTCTTGTAGCTCGTTAGAGGTATCTGTGATTATTCTTGTTTAATCTTATTAATCAAAGGCCCATACTTAATGGGAATCGCCGGACCTGACCGAGTGAATCTTTCTAATTCTTGTGATTGAGTTGGAGGAGAGACTCGTTACTTTGGTATTGTACTTGTAACATTTGGAGTACCTCTAATGTACTAGTGTTGGGACTGGAATGTGAAGGTTACTACTCGATTTCAACTACATTCTCCAGTAGCGGTTGCAAATCTATTCAGAGTTATTCTATTTCTTATGTCTCCGTGTCACCTTAACTTTTTTCGTGGGAGTGTCAAGATGGTATTCGTTGTTAAGTGTTGTTTTTTTGTTAATTATGCAAAGTTCCTTGCGTTAAAAGAGAAGTGTTCTTTGAAATTTGTGTTGGATATAGAACATTTTCACTTAGTCGGTAGGGTGCTAGTCTCAATGTCTGACGTGCTTCACAAATTCGAACCCAACCTTTCGCATGTGCTTGATTGGGCCGACTTAGAAGTAGATGAGGACACCTTGTATAAGGAGAGACCGGTTCAAATTCTAGATACCCGAGAACATGTGTTGAAAGGTATGACCATACCCTTAGTAAAGGCATTATGGAGACACCACAGGGTTAAGAAAACAACTTGGGAACGGGAGACGGAAATCTACTCCAAGTATTCAAATTTGTTGAGAACGCTTAGTTTGTTTGAGATTGTAGTAGCTTCTAATGTCGTTTTGAGGATTGAGCATTTGTAATTGTTAACTACTTGCCACTATAATTGTTGTCACTTTCAAGCATGAGAATTGTTGTTGGATTATCACGATTGTTATTTAACTTCATGCTGGTGATAATCATGTCGGTTATTGTTGATATTATGGCTATAACCCTATTGAAATCATGAGGATTGTGGTGGAATATTGTCAATGTTGTGATCTTTGTGCTACAATTGAGTTATTGTTGTTGTTATTGACTCGTTTTTGACATTGTCATCGTTGTTCGGAGTTTCTATATATTGTGTGATTCTTGTTGTTGTTTTAGGTGGTCGGTGAGAGGTGTAGTTTAATTTCGATGACGGAATTTCCTAAGGTGGGGAGGTTGTGATGTCCAGAGTATATAACCTGCTTTACTTCCTTTCTTTACTCGTTTAATTTTGTATTCCAAAATTTTGATTTCAATCTGAGGCCCTATTAACGGTGTGAGTCCGCTACACTTCGTAACTTCCTTCTGTGGTCGTCCAAAACTATTTTCGGGATTTAATTTTCTTGTTTTGAGAATAGAGATGAAACAGGGTGGGAAACACACCTAGGCAAGCTTAGGATCACTCTGGTAAACAAAACCGCATGTGTGGATGGTGTCATGACCCGAACCCGCCCCTATAGATTAAGGTCATAACCGGCTAGTAATCATGAGATTACCTACGGCCACAAACCTGATATCAATTAACAATTAATAATATGGGGCCAGATGCGGAAGCAAACTTAAAAATTTTGTCCAATGAGCTATGCTTACATGGCATATCAAAACATTTCACATATACTTAATAATAACTCACATCACATATTAGTAGTTAACATCTTGTATATCCAGGATCATTCAAATACATAGTCAGCTAAACCAAAAGCTTATACAAATAAACGGTCTATCATAACCAATAGAAATAGCAAAAGAAATACAAAAGATCATAAACAAAGCCTCTTGCGTGAGGCACTTGGGCTGACTTCACAAAACTCGAGTTTCTTTCTTAAATTCCACTAAGGCTGGGGTTGAACGTCCCTTTGCTCACCTACATACATATAAATAAGAGTGAGCTAACGCCCAGTGAATAATATCAAAATAAAGAGGTTAATGAATGAGATTCGTTCATAAATGAGTCATACTTATAATGTACACATTTGAACCTCTACTCTAATTCACATCAGATTTACAAATCTCAACAAAGCAAAACGACACTGGGTCCAACACATCATATCCATATGCAAAACGACCTCAGGTCCAATTCTTATATAAAACAATACGACCTTGGGTCCATCTATACGAAACGACCTCGGGTCCAATTCTCATTCATAGACCGACTTCAGGTTTATTTGATGCATGTACCAATGACCACCGGTCCTCCACATTGTATTACCAAATGAGCTTGGGTCCACCATTCTTATATTCATGATTATGCGCATATGATCAGAATCTCATCCGTACCCGTATTCAATCGACCTTTGGTCCAACCAATTCTTTATTCTAAACGACTTTTGGTCCAATTCAAACATATCAAACGGCTTCGAGCCCAATCATATCAAACGGCCTCTGACCCAATCATATCAAATGGCCTCTGGCCCAATCATATCAAATGTATCAAACGGCCTCAGGCCCAATTAATACTTTATTCACATATCAAACGGCCTTGGGCCCAAATTATGTTCTTACAGAATCTCATACAAAAATTAGGCACATTGAATACTCATTCGTGATTCAAATCAACAATTCCATTAAGCTTATACAAAAGTAGCATTTGGAAAATAACATATTTAAAAATATCTTTACTAAGATATTACTCACAGTGTTTCGCCGATGGATTTGCCCTTGCGCTTGACCCTACACATTTCATATTACAATGGGTCATAAGCGATTCAATCCATTCTTAACTTATTATTTCTCTTAGGCTTCTTTCTTATCCCTTTAGGTCATATACAAAGCTCAATGCATGCCTAACAGTGTTTAGAAATGAAAGAGAACGGAAAATGAAACACAAAACATCTTTTCAAAATTTCAGAAACAGGGCTCCCCGCTCGAGCGCAGCTTTCGCCGCTCGAGCGGACCCCTTTGGTCTGCAAAAGTACTGGTTACTTCATTTTTACGCTCGAGCGTGACTTCGGATACTCGAGCTAAGAGTCAAGTATGTGACTGGGCGCTCGAGCGCAATTCCTCCCACTCGAGCGGACATCAATGACTGCAAAACTGTTGGGAGCTCGATTTCTTCGCTTGAGCATCACTTCCTCCGTTCGAGTGGGCAAGTCGAATTCTGGGTTTTCCATAACTCTGTTTGAGCTTCAAACTTGGTTCCAATCAATGTAATTCATATCATAAAGCTCATATAAACTAGTTTCCATATCATTTTGGATTATGCATGCATGTGAAGTATAAGCTTCATTTTCAACTTAAATAACACAATTGATGATCATCTTCATGAGATTCAACATTATCATGCTTGCATGTGCAACTTGATGCCAAATCCTTAATCTCTTTAGAGACCATCTTTCCATTCTTCATAAAATGCATGTTTGAACTCAAATTCCATTTCAAATAGTACAAGTGATATTCATACTCATGGAGCTTAACAAAACCATGCTTGCATGTATGACTTAGCACTCAATTTCTCACATTTAACTTGTTACATGCTTGGTTATGCAATATCATGGCAATACTCTACATGCATGGTCATGTTGACTTCAAATACTTCAAATTCAGCTTAATTCTTGTTATTGATTACCATATAACTTGAATTTACAAAATTACAAACTCAAACTTATGAATTTATGCTCAATTACTCACCTAGGAGCTTCAATCTTCACAATTTTAGCTAGTTCTAGAGCCTAGCCTCCCAAAGCTTGAGTTCTCTTGCAAAATCTTCAAGGATGGCTTCTCTCTCTCTCTACAATCGGCTCACTCTCTCTCTAGAGTGCTTATTTCATATTTTTGAGTTCTAAATATGAGTTTAAGCATATATGGCTCATTTATATAGGTTTTCCCTAATCACACTTAATTAGGACTAATCAATGGTGCTTAATTAATTCAATTTAAACTAATTAATTCGTTTCGAATCAGTTTTCAATTAAATTTCACCGTAGGCTCTAAAAATTACGCTAATCACAATGGCGTAGTCAATTTCGGTTTCTGTGGCTGATAAGGCCTTCAATTTTCAGTTCAAAGCACAGATTCTGACAGATTTTCCTACGGTGAACAGATACAAAGCCAAAATCACATATAATCGTGCAATTAACACCCAAATTCAAGTTAAGCACATAATTACAAACATAATCATGATTAATTAACATAGTACATGACATGGTTATTACGGATGGGGTACCGCACATGTGTAAAGGGGACAAGTTTTGGGATTTGCATTCTGAAATAAAAGCACATGCAGGCCCTTGGCCGCACATGTAGAAATGTCTGATTCAACTTCGAATTTCAAACCAATTTTTGTAAAATCTAATTTTCGCATCCCTCTCTCATCACTTTTTCATTTCTTTCTGTAACGCCCCGAAATCAATGACAATAAACCATATATCATGTTAATTAAATAACAACACATGGTAAAATAGTTATCCTCCATTACTTCCAATTACTTGTACAAAAGAGTAACATATGCAGATATACATTCACAAGTCTAATCCTAAATCTATAGCATATGTTACTTAATACAGGAATAAGATGAACATAAACAAATAAGATAACGCCCTAATGGCTACAATTTTCCAAGACGATGCTTGATTATAACAAAAGTGAGTTTTAAACTCAATACAGATAGAGCCCTAGGCTTGTACAAAATAATTACAACAAGTAAAAAAAATGAAACTCTTGCTCTAAGTCCTCCCAAGCTATTGCCTTGGCGGAGGCATATCATCCACACCTGAAAATGGTTTTCTACATAGGGTGAGCCAAAACCTAGTAGAATACTACAACACAGTTTATGAATCTTAACAAAGCTATAAGGTGAATGCATATGCAATGCTCGTACCGAAAACATTTTATATCTCCTTTCAAAACCATGCAATGCCAAGTCTATATCACAATTCAAGAAATCATTTTCCTTATAATAAAAAACAGGACTGTGAATACAACTCTGTGAATCTCTAGGTACGTGTCTGCAAGTAGACTATACAAGTACTACTAATTTGTCATTTTTTCGGTATTAACCGGAAGGCTCAACACCTATCCGCGCAGGTTTCTAGTCTTTCACCAAGGATAAACAGGCCAACTTAACATCGGAACCACACCCTCTACCCAGATTCACCAAGTATTCACCTCTTTTTCTCAAAACAATAACATTTTCAATGTATTAATATGCAACAATGCCCAATGCAAACATATGAGAAAATAGTTTCAATTCTCCTAGTTCTCATGCAATTTCTGCAACAATCATAGCTATCATCCACCGATAGCCAAAAAAAGATATCTCTAAACAGATAAATAATTTCTGTAAAGGTAAACTTTTTGAAAATCTCATGATGAGAGTGATAATACATATCCAACTCCGCCATCCTTATCAACATCAATCCAATTCCACATTTCCAACATCAATTTCATTTATTATTCCAAAATAAACATTTGATATTCTTAGGGCAAAATCCCCTTTCCTTTATAAATCAATTTCAAAGATAAAAATCCATCATTTCATCATAACTCAATAATAAATACATTTCCTCAATCTTTTCCAACAATTCATTTGAAAAATCACTCTTTTGATTTTTAACCCAACACCCTAGATTTGTCCAAAATTTCCAAATCACAATATTGTTTTAGAAAATAACAAATAACTAAGTTAAAAATCATAAAAAAGTGCGGAGAATCCCTACCTTAAGCTTAGAAGACAAGAGAAGGAATGGAAAAACTTCAACAACGCCGAAACCCAACTTTGCTCTGATCAAAATGAAGCTCTCGAAGTGCTTTACCCTTTTTATCAAAGGGACACGGGTGAAGAAATCAATGGAACTAGGTGTATTTGTAGAGAGAATGTGAGTTTTAGAGATAGAGGATCTTAACATAGGGTTTTTAGAATGTTTAGAGACAGAGAGAGATATGAAAAAGTGAGCCAAAAATGTGATACGGATTGATATATGCGCAGATCGCTCAAGCGTAAAAAGTGTCGCTCGAGCGACCAGACACAATAAGTGAGACCGCTCAAGCGAAGAATAGAAACTCCTAGAAGTTTTACAGACAGAAAACCACCGCTTGAGCGAAGAATGCCAACTCCCAGTATCTTTGTAGGCCTGCAAAAGTACTAAGAGTTCTCAAAGACCACTCGAGCCCAAGAAGTGTCACTCGAACGAAGAAGCCAAAATCTAGGCAAGAACTATTTTGAAAAACTAACTCTCGACCTGTTTCAAACATAACTAAGACACTCCAATAACCAAACTCAATGAGGAATAAGGAGAATAAGACATGAACAACTATACAAGACAAAGAAACCTGGATCCAGAACATCAACGGGTCAAGTCTAAACCAGATTCGCTACACTTTTTCTCTCTATACTCATCTTTTCTTTCATCTCTCTATAGAAAACCCAATCACTTCCAATTTCTCTCTGAGATTTCTCAGAAACTATCAAGATTTAGATAGGTGTTCTTGAGGCATTTTTAGATAATACGTCAAGTGCTTCGTTTTGTGTGGTGGAGATTGCATTCCGACGCCGTCGATTTTTAGGGCTTTTCACTCTTCTCTCTTTGTGGGCTTGATGTAGAGATATTCTTTGAGTTCTATATATTTTAGAAAATCTATGGTTGTTTTGATGATGCTCTTGTGAATTCGAGTTAGGGTTTGATTTGTGAAGTTTTTACATGATTCAAAAAGGGTTTTTCTCAAATTTTCTCAAAATCTTTCAATTGATAAACTATGAGAATGTTTTGGAAGTTTTACGAGAAAATTCTTTCAAAATAATGAGAAATCCGTCTTTTGGAAAAGCCCTTAGACTTGAGAAAGTTGAGGAAAATGTCGTATTGATGAAGACTAAGAGTTATGTGATAGTTGGGGTTTCTATTTGTGTAAAAATCTTTTCAAAAATGAGAAATCCTAGCATTGAGATAATGTAAAATCATGAAATGTAGAGATTCATTGTCATGAAATGATAAAGAAATTGGCATGCCTATTATTATTATTGAATATCCATGAAATGGAAACTTGTTATTGAGAAATTGATGAGCATGGCATGTTGATATGCTAGTGTTGAGAGAATGAAAATGATGAATAGTTGTTAATTCTTGGAACATATATATTGTGTGTGTATATATGTGGGTTAGAAATGTTATGTTGTATCGCAATTGAGAATTGTGTGGTTGAAATTGGAATATTTTTAGAATCATAGAAAATAAATAATGTGTTGACAAATTGCATTGTCATTTCATCTCATATTGCGTACTTTCAAATTGTCATTGTTGGAATTATGTTTTGAAAATGATTGTTATTGAAAACGAAATGTTATTTTAAATTGTTTTGGAGTAAATACGTTTGGTAAGTCCGGATAGGAAGTATAGTTGGTTATAAATTAAGTTGGCTTGAGGTCCATGGTAAAAGACCAAAAACACATGCGGAGTAGGTGCTTATGCCTTCCAGTTAGGAGCCAGTAAAGAAGGTTTTGGTAGTGTTGGATATGCCTACTTGCAGACACCAGCCTAGAGATTACTTGAGTTGTATTTACCACCCCTTATTGATATATTGAAATCATTGGATTGATTATGTTTTTGAACGAGCATCTTGCATGAGATTTTCAAATGAGAAAAACTTATATTTTTGGCATGGCATGATATATGCATCCATCTTAGAAGATTGTATAATATATATATATATACTTTGTTAAGATTTCTCTATTGGGCTTTATGCTCACCCTAGTAGAACCGTTATAGGAAATGATGTTGTGATCTCATCGAAGTAAGGACAAGGAAGATTTTTGGAGCACAAGGCCCGTTTAATTGTGTTTGTTATCAAGCCAAGGGCTAATGTCTATGGGTTGAGATAACCATTTATTTGTAATTAGGTTTAAGCCTTGGAACTTATAGCCGTGGGACATTATTTTGGGTTTACATTACTTAACTATTGTCTTTACATGCTATAGATTTTGCTTCTAGAAAGTAGTGAATGTATAATCACTTGTGGCATATTTTATAAATTTCTTAAGTATATCATGAATACAAATTTGGTGACTTGTTGATTAAATGGATGATAGAAATCATATATCTTGTTCACATGTGAAGTAGGTAACTAATCGAATAGTGGATTGTATTAATGAGCTAATTTGGGATTATCAAATGTTAATTAATTCGAGGCGTTACACTTTAAGACCAAATGAGACTCTAAAGGCAGTGTTGAAAGATATAAAGTACGTCTTGTCAATAAAGGTTTCACTTAAAAGGAAGTCATTGATTATAAAGAGACTTTCTCTACGGTTTCATTGAAAGACTCGTTTAGGATTATTGTGGCACTTGTGGCTCAGTATGATCAAGAGTTTCACCAAATGGATGCAAAGACTGTATTTCTTAACGGTAACATTGAAAAAACCACAATGGTGCAATCGTAAGGTTTTGAGACTAAGGGATCAGAACATTTGGTTTGCAAACTAAAGAAGTTCATCTACGGTTTAAAGCAAACATCTAGCTAATGGTATCTTAAGTTTTTCCAAGTGATTGCCTCTATGGAATTTAAGGAAACACTGTGGATCAATGTGTCTTATCATAAGATTTGTGGGAGTAAATTTACTTTCTAGTGCTATATGTTGATGATATCTTACCAACTAGCAGTGACATAAGTCTATTGCGTGACACAAGTCTATTGCATGACATTAAGAGATTTTGTTAAAGAATTTTGAGATGAAAGATCTTGGTGATGCATCTTTTGTGATAGGCATTCAGATTCACTATGATAGATCACATGGTATAATTGGCTTATCACATAAGACATATGTTGAAAGGGTGCTCAGTAGATTTGATATGCAAAATTTTGTACACTAGGTGATAAATTGAGTTTGTTCCAATGCCCAGATAACAATATAAAGGAGAAATAAATTGGGACATCCCTTATGCTTTAGCAATTGGAATACTTGGCAGATATTTGTACACTTCAAGACTTCAAGTTTTAAATTACATTGAGAAGTCGTTAAAGATTTATTGTGATAATGAAATCACTTAACTTTATTCTAAAAATGACAAGAGTTTGCCAAAAATTAAAACATATTGACATAAAATTTCTTGTTATAAAGAAAATAGTTTGGAATCGTCATGTGTCAATATTGAGTATATTAGGACAGACTTCATGATTGCGGATCCGCTTACTAAGGGCTTACTACATAATGCATTCAAAGATGCATGCAGCTTATATGGAAGTGGTTAGTTCTAGTGATGTTCTCCATTAGTGAGAGTCTATATTACTCTTTTTTAAGTTAATTGACACTTGTAGTGATCACTTTTAGTTTTTGGATGATTCTAAAATAAAGATGTGTTTTTTCTATTGTGGTTAAACATAAAAGTTGAAAAAAATAAAACAGGAACTTTTTGAGTTATCAAGTTAGACCAGTTGAAAATAGACATAGTGCCTATTTGGTGCAGCTTAAAAGCTGCTTATTTCAGCTTTCAGCTTAATTTAAGCTATTTTGATGTGTTTAGTTTAGCTTATAGCTTATAATTTATAGCTTTTTGGAAGTCAGAAATCAGCTTATTCTTTAAGTGGGGCAGGAGATGCTTAATTTATAAGTCAGAAATCAGCTTATGTTCATAGTTATAAGCTATAAGCTGTTTAGACATAAGCTATAAGCACTTTCCCACAGCTCTACCAAACAGGGCCATAATAAAGGATCATTTTACATGGAATTTTCATGCTACACATCCATACTTGATCTATGTCACTAATAGCATTGGTATTTGTGACCATGGATGGGTATTGCCGCGATAAACAAAGGCCGCTATGATCCTATATTGATGTTTTTTAGTGGATTAAATTGTTTCAGAGATGACACTAATAAATTTTAACAATAAAAGTTTGAGCTTATAAAGTTAAGAATGTTTAATATCAAGTTGACCTATGTGGCCCAAGTGGGAGATTGCAAGGAATTTTCTGTAGATGGGCCTTTATAGATCAAATAATTATACATTGTATATTGTTAAATGAAATATGAGTGGTGACGGTTAGGCCCATTAAATTATGATCCATACAAAAACATGTCTAGGTCATGGATACATCTCTAATAACACATATTTTTTATCATGCTATGTGCATTAAAAGTGCATGGGCTAAATCATATGTATAGAGACCAGTTTAGGCCTACTTGTAATTCTATTTATTTATGATGGGCTAATATGGAATTGAGGTTTTATAAATATGGGGTTAAGGTCCCCACTCCAACCCTAGCCTCCATCTCATATTCGTGTTTGCATTATGCAACTGTTATTATTTTCTTCTATTGATTTGACTTGAGATCTTGAGATTTAGATTTCCATTGAAATCCCACATATTCTTCATTTTTTAGTAGCTAAAATATAAAAAATGTAATATTTTATTTTGCCTAATTCATTTTTTATCTATGTACTCCAACGTTACTATTTGTTTTACCTATCTATGCACATAAATTGTTTAACGAGCCTCTCAAAACTCTTCAAATGTAGCTAGCCTTGAATAATTTTGTTAAAATAGTTATTGTAATAGCTAGCTTGTTAAAGTGATTAAAATATGATAATATTAGCTATACTAGTTAATATGTCTCATTTAAAGAATTTATTGGAGATGCTCTTAGAACATCATTATCAAACTCATTAGAGCCTTCTCTTAGCTATTTTATAGCACAAAATCATAGAAACACATTCCATCAAACTCAATTCTTTGCTAGCTACTTTAGTTGAACATTAAACCACTAGTTACATGTAATTAAGGAAAGATAACTCAACAAATGAAATAAAGAATAGAGAGTTTATTAGAAATGTATTTGAAAAGATAATTAACTAAAATAAAAAATAAAAAATAAAAAATAAAACTTTAATTTAATTAAAAATTTAACTATTTTAATGGAGATACTCTTACATCCCTCATATTCCTACCTCACCTATCCTCTCCTGATACCCTCATTCCTTTCCCGTAGCCCCAACTCTCATTGGAGTGGAGGGGCATATAAAAAGTATGTGTGGGGAAAGGGATTTGGTTGATTACTTTTGTTTAGGTGAAGAATTAGTTTAAAGTTTTGTCTAATTACTTCCAATAAGGAATAATGGGGTAAATTTTGGACATTTCAATCATAAAGAGTTATATTGTTCACTAAGGATATGCTAACCACAAGAGGCTAAATGTTTTGTGATTACAAAAAATAAGGAAAGACGGTGCAATAAATCTAAACTTATGAAATTAACTATATTTTATCTACTTGTTAGGAAAGACTAGTATAATTTGCCTCAAACAAAATGACCATGTTTGTTTTGCAGGATGGGCTAGAATTATAAGGGGAATAGCAATAGCATGGGCTCCACATTTTTTGGGCACCATGGAATTATTGTTGAATGAGAAGAATAAAAATAATCTGAAGGAAAGATTAATAATATTAGGGGTTAGGATAAACATGGGATATCCAATCCAGGACAAAATCTTACACATGAGACTCACATATTTTAAAGGCAATCCCAATCCCCAAATTGATGAACAACCGTAGTCAATGTATTTTTTAAAAAAATATATAATTATTTTAACATTATTATGTTAACAGTACAACTTTTATAATATTTTAAAACCATATTCCTTGATTTAATACACAACAATTACAAATAATTGTGAGTGTGAGACATTAATTGATTAATAAAATGGGTCAAGACTTAAAGAATGTATGGTATTGTATTGATATCAGTCTGATTTTTAGTGGGGCGGTCTCACTAAAGAAAATATGACAGGGTGGATATGAAGATATATGGTGCGTATGATTTTTTTTGGGTTCCTTTTAAAATTTTATTTTCACCGTAGTACCTTTTTTTTTTTTTTTGTGAACACAGAAACATAGGAAAGCAAACAGAGCTAAGCATGGAAAGAAAAACACAACTCAGTCCAAAGCTCGCACTAAAGGCAGGGGAGGATTGATCACCCAATTGGCTGGAAGAGCACCAGATAAATAAGCTCTGGCAGTCCAGTGAGCTGCCCCGTTTGCCGACCGAGGAGACCAATGGAAGGACAGGTTAGAACAGCGAGCTAACATTCTGATATCCTCAATAATAGGTGCACAAGTCCAGGGAGGAACATCTTCAGAGACACACAGCGAAATGACTGATTTGTTGTCCCCCTCAATTTCTACCTGAGAGAGATTAAGGGCTCGGGCCATGAGGCATGCCTTACGGACCGCAAAGGCCTCCCCTTGCAAGACAGATTGCACGGCTATCCTTTGCACAGCCCCATCTACCAGCTCACCTTTCCAATTTCGAAACAACACCGCAATAGAAGCCTTGGTCGAGCCTTTTCCCATGGCCACATCACAATACGCTTTAAAACAACCTGACGAAGGAGCAGTCCAAACTACATTTGAAACTTCCACTAGTGTATGATTGAGGTTTCCCCCGAAGCTATAACGAGGGGCAACTGAAAGAAATTCCAGATTATCCCTAGCAGCTTGGTAAATGATAGACTGCGGATCCACTAGCAATCGATTAAAGACCAAAGCATTCCTAGATTTCCAAATGTGCCAACCCACCCACAAAAGCTTACTGAAAAAGTACATCCGCTCTTTAGTATTGGAGAAGGCAGAGTATAGATTGCACATCTACCTAGAAATAGATGTAACCTCATCCTTGAAAGTCAGGCTCAAATCACTGCCAAACCAGACAGATTTAGTCCAAGCACACCCGCAAATTAAATGCTCGATAGATTCAGACTCAGCAAGGCAAATCAGGCACACATCCTCCCGAGAGCTTTTACGACGGAATAAATTTTGGCCCTGTTTGGTGCAGCTTAAAAGCTGCTTATTTCAGCTTTCAGCTTAATTTAAGCTATTTTGATGTGTTTGGTTTAGTTTATAACTTATAACTTATAGCTTTTTGGAAGTCAGAAATCAACTTATTCTTTGAGTGGGGCAGGAGATGCTTAATTTATAAGTCAGAAATCAGCTTATGTTCATAGTTATAAGCTATAAGCTGTTTAGGCATAAGCTATAAGCACTTTCCCACAGCTCTACCAAACAGGGCCTTTGTTTCATGGCCAGAGAATTGTGGCAGCAGCGCCACCAAAAATGTTTGAGTTTCGGGGGGACCGGAAGGCCCCAAAGCATTTTCCAGGCCTGATCCGGAACTTGGAAAGTGTTGGTACAATCTTCACTGTATTTAAAAGATATTAATTCTATTGTGTACAAAACACCAATTAGAATTTAAAGAAACAAAGAAAATGAGAGAATTTGTTTGATTACAAAAATCAAACTCGAAATAATAAATAAATAAATAAATAACAGATTTTATTTTGTTACAAAAACAAAATTAAAATCTGATTAAATACATAAATAAAACAGAATAAAATTAAACAACTTACTTGGTTAATTTCTTTGAATAACTTTTCTGATCAAGTCCAGTGTTTAACACTGTGTCCTTAAGACAGATTCGTCCTCTCCACGGTGCTTTCAGATTTTGGACGTCTATCTCCCAGGATGAAATGATCTATCAACGAATAAATGCAGCACTACAATTTATTCGTTCGTCGAACACACAAAGTGTTTACACTCTTTCTTTCAGAAATAAAATGCAGCAATATGGCAGAGATCTAAAGCAGAAGATGGAGTACGAAAATTGGAGTAAAAATCCAAATGGGAGGCTGGTCTATTTATAGATGTATAGGTGGCTCTTGGTTTTGAATTAAACAGGTACTGTACCTGTTCAATTTGAATTAAACAGATACAAACAGGTTAGGCACTGTTTGGTTTGAAATTCAAACAGATTTAAATCTGTTGGGTTCAAAAACGGGAAGGGCCCTATTTGGATGAACAATAAATCCAAACTAGTTTAATTCTGTTTGAAAACGGGAAGGGCCTTGTTTGGATGAACATTAAATCCAAACCAATTTAATTTGAATTCTTTCAAATGTTTTTGGCCCAAAAAGATTAGTATTGGGCCGAACAAGCCCAACCTAACCTCACACCACGCACCCGCGCCCAAGCCCAGCCCGCCCGACCGACCGGACGGACGGCGGCGGCGGCGGCGGCGCGCGCACGTGTGTGGTGGTTTTTGGGTCCAATGGGTCTAGCCCATTTTGCCCATAACCTCTCCCTCTAAAACACTTGGGTACCCCTTGGGGCACACCCCAAGTACCAAACCCATGCCTTATAAACCCTTTCAAAACCTCCCACCAAATCAATGTGGGACAAGCCTAATTCAAACCTTTAAGGTATTTCCACCAAAACTCCATTTCCATGGAGCATACTTTGGCTTCAATTTCCCATTCACTCGGTAATGGTTTTGAGCAACCAAATATACCACGTGAATCACAACGCGGCATAGAACGCATTACCACTTTGACCCGTGTAAATCGATGCACGGGGCCCACCTAAAAATTAGACCAAACTTAGGAAAAAATTCTAGTTTTAACCAGAATTTTATAACCATTTCCAACAGAAAGAAGTGGACGGGCTGGCCGTAGGCTGAGTTTGTTGAAACATTTTCTCCTCTTGGTACCCAGATTTGACTTGGTAAAGGCCTATAGGATCATGGTGCCAGATAATAGCATCTTCAGTGTTGCCAAAAGAGATAGGAAGGGCACAAACATTACGGACATCAGAACTTGAAATCATACTCTGCAGCAGCCCCACATTCCAGGAGTTTGTGGTCGAATTAATTGCATCTGCGACTTTAGAAATAGAACACCCAGCTGGCTTAGAGGATTTGATTCTGAAATCCTTTTCCGTTGCAACCCATTTATCCTCCCAAAACTTGACTGAGGCCCCATTTGAAATTTGCCACCTAGACCCATGTTGAAGAATATTGCGGCCCTCAAGAAGACTTGCCCACGCCCAAGAAGCTCGGGATCCTTTGGAAGCATGCCAAAAGTCTGAGCTAGGGAAATAGATACCCTTTAAGAACTTGGCCACAAACGAGTTGGGATATTTGAGAAGACGCCACCCTTGCCGGGCTAGTAATGCTTTATTAAAAGCTCGAAAATCACGAAACCCCAAACCCCCTTTCATCTTAGGCAAGGTCAACTTGTCCCAGGCTGCCCAATGAATTCCTCTGCTCTTAGAATCACCTGACCACCAAAAATTGCTCATCATTGAGTTCATAGACTCACATAAACTTTTGGGGAAAAGAAAGCAGGCCATTGCATATGTTGGGATGGCTTGCACTACGGCTTTTAATAAGATTTCTCTGCCTGCATGTGATAGAAATTTCGTCTTCCAGCCTTGAAGCTTATCCATCATCCGTTCTGTCATATAACTAAAGGCTTCATTTTTTGATCGGCCCCAACATGATGGCAACCCCAGATATTTCGCCCCAGCCTTCACCGGTTTCATCTGCATTAACTCACAAATTTTATGCTCTACCAAAGGCCGCACCGACGATGAAAACTGAATACCCGATTTGTCAAAGTTGATTGACTGTCTCGAGGCCTTGCAGTACATCTCCAAAACTTGTAGAGCATTACGACATTGGCCCAAATCATCTTTCAAAAATAATAAGGCATCATCCACAAACAGTAAATGGGATAGAGTCGGGCAAGACCTCCGAACCTTGATCCCTGCGAATTAATGGTCTCTAAGGCTTTTGTGCAAAAGCTTGGAGAGCACCTCAATCACAAGAATAAAAAGATAAGGAGACAGAGGGTCCCCTTGGCGGAGTCCTCTCGTTGGTTTGAAACAAGTCCGTTTAGCCCCATTAACAAAATAAGAGAAAGTCACTATTGAAACACATTCCATCACCCACTTAATCCATCTCTCATGAAAACCCATTTTCCGAAGAACAGATTCAAGGAAATCCCACTCAACCCTATTGTACAGGAAAGAAATAAACCTTCTCGTATAATCCTATTGATCAAGTCTGCGCTCCTCCGTACGTCGTCGCTTTATCACCTGAAAATACAAACGTGAGCTAGCCGGCGGGTATGTGCCGGACACCTCTCCGATGCCTAAGTCAGCAAACTAGACAAATAGACAAAAGCTCTGTGTATTTGGAAATCAAAGTTGTGTTACCTTTCCATAGGTGATGTTTGTGAGCTTTTATAGGTTTCGTGTGGCATAATCCAAGTAGGACTCTTACTCCTCCATGCAGAGTCCTCCTAGGATTTATACTCCTGAAAGATCATGCTTATCCTTCAACACCCCCCTCACTGCTTAAACCAAGTGAGATGGTTTTACCCTGACTGGACTACCACAACCGAAGTAAGCATGGCTATACTTAGCCGCAGAATGAACCGAACTATACTTAGTTCGGTTCACTGCCCTTACCTTAGTTCTTCTTCCACAAACCATGGCATGCCTAAAACCGAACTAACTTTCAGCACGGTTTAGACTGAGCTAGTTACACTGCGCCATGACCGGTATAAACTCAAAGCACCTTTAAACTGGTCTAACTACAAAGCATCCTTCGACCGGACTAACTTTAAGCCTCTCTCGGACCGGACCAACTTCTGGGCTTGGGACCGAAGTAACTTTATGGCCTTTTTACTCAGCCCTTCACACTGAGGCCCATAACGGCCCAGCTCGGCCCAATTTGCACATAAATTACCCTCTCAATTGCCCCTTAATTCCATCTGCGCAGCATGATAGGGATTACCTGTCTATAAATCGGGCCAAAGTTTTAACCTTTTCAGCCAAGCTAAAAAACCCTTTAGCCTTTCCAGCCGAGCTAAAACTCTAAAGCCTTTCCAGCCGAGCTACCCTTATCCGATCAAAACGTCTCTTCAGTGATAGAAACTGAATCGCTTCCCATTCTAGTGACACGTGGCAGGCTCTAATTGGCCCTTCACAGTTGTCACGCCGTCTTCGTATTTCGCAAGATTTGAACAGTCCTGCCTTTTTTTCGTCCTTTACACAAAACAAACTTCTCATTTCAAATCATTCACTCTACTATTCAATCTCTTCTTTCTCTCTCCCTCCTGAGCTTTTACTGTTCTTCAATTTGCACTTGAAGAAACTGCGTGATTTTGCTGCCGTTTCTTGCATCTTTAGTGCTTCTACCTTTTCATCTGGTAAGCTACTCAAATCTGTTTCTCTTTTCTTGTTTTTGCTTTCGTTTAATCCATAGCATACTATTTATGTTTTTGAAAAGCACCTTTTTATTTTCATTCTCCACTGGTCTTCTATTTTTCTAGAAAAAACTTTAGTACTAGAACACTTGAGTTCACTAAAAAACCTGTGAAACACTGATTTTGATTCAAAATCATGATGCAACCGAACTAGGATACTGTTTATGCTAGGTATAAGTCTAGTCAGTTTATAACCGAACTAACACTTCATGTTTACACCAGTAGTTTCAATAAGTCAAACCACTTCTTGATTTACCTTAGCCGAGGTAACCAACCGAACTAAGTCTGCACTTAGTATATTGGGAAACCTTAATTCCGACCGATCTAGGCCTTTGGGGCTAAACCAGCTTTCTTAGTTTTTAGATCGAACTCAGAAAGCTGCCCCTAGAAGCTCAACCGGTCTAACAGAACCTTCTCCTCAACCGAGATATCGAGTCGCTCGCCAAGACCGAGCTAAAAAAAAAAAACCCCTGCTCAATCCGAGCTACCAAGCACCTTGTTGAAACCGAGAAAAAAACCTGTAACATCCTACATAGCCGAAGTAGGACTTTTATTTTCTTGCTTTTTACTTTGTAGCACGGTCCAACGATCTGTGCTTAACACCTTTGTTTTCCACTTTGCAGACTTAGGTTGCCCAGGCACTCCTCTGAGCGCTCAACCGAGCTACTGAGCACAAATTTCCCACGGATCTAATTTATTCATAACTTATAAAATAAATGGGGAAGTATAGGTTTTTAGTAAACACACCTGGTGGTCTAGCCGAATTCTGAAAAGATTACAATATACCTGACGACGTCCATCTCACTTTAGCCGAACAAGATATCACACCTTGGGGAAATGAAGGCTTTGTACCTTTTACCCTCCTATCCATAGTAGAAACCAGTCTAAGATTTCCGGTCCAACCTTTGCTCTGTGAATTCCTTAGGCAAACCAGAATATGCCCAACCCAGCTTTCCATAAACTCATACCGTATAATAAATGGTATAGCCGAACTAAACCGCCAAGTTGGCATTAACCTCGGCCTAGCCGAGATCTCCCACCAGTACTCCATTGGTTCAAAAGACGATGGCTGGGTTTACTATTTAAGAATACGACGCCGGCGTGAGAAAATAATAAAGGACACACCGGACAAAGACTTAAATGATGACGATTTTTTCTGGGTATCTGGCAATTTTGAAGACCACCAAGCTCAGATCCTAGGCCGCAGTATAAATTGGAATAAAGGAATCCATGGTATACTTAACTTCGGTTTTCTTTCATGCTTCTCTTTTATTTCGGTTTCCTATTCTTGAACCGAACTAACAGTTGTCTTCTGTGTGCAGATTCAGCCCATCTCCAATCTCTTTACAGCCACCCCAATCTAAACACTCTCCGCGCCGCACTACGGTATCCAGAACGGAGTTGGGCCAAGCTGCTAAATTTTGAATCGACATACAGATACAACAGCCGCCGAAAAGCCAGAGTGACTGACTTTTTGTTGGAAGACGCTCCTGAGCCAGACCCCACCTTGCCCCAGATCAATCTCGTCCCTCTGACTGTCGAACAAGAGATGGCCAAAAGAAACAAAGTAAGGGCACTTCTCACTGAAACAAACCGGGCCGAAGTACCGCCACCGACCCAGACACAAGAAACCGTGGTGGCTCTCCCATCTCAACAGCCTTCGACATCTCGGGCGAACAAGCGTGCCCGGACTAGCCAAACCGAGCAACGCCTTGTTGACGAAGATGAGACCATTCTTCCGCCACCGAGCCCCCCACTGAGCCCTCAGCCGGAGCGGTCTGACCGATCTAATACCTCCAAGTGGGCACCCAAGCTCACTTTCCAGAACCGAGATATACTGGACACTGACTCGGTGGTTGCGGAGAAGGATCACTTAATGGCTTTCAACCTTGCCAAGAGTGTTTGCCTTCCAAAAGATATGGAGCACCACAATCAGCTAAACACCGAGCTGAAGGCCATCCGGTCATCAACGAAATCAATGATCCTGGTAAGTAGCTCTTTTTTTTTTTTTTTTTTTCTTTCTAATTTTTCCAACTCTCAGCTCGGCTAAAGAGAAAGTTACTATTCCTTTGCAGGCCATTCAGAAAAACAACATCGCACACAAGCAAGTGTTGGAACTCAGGAGAACAACAAGGCAGGCCATGGCAGAAGCCGAAGCCAAGACCGCCGAGCTAAAACAATCCCAAGAGAGAACGGCCAAGCTGGAGGCTGAGGTAACTCGTCTAACCGGACTAGTTACCTCGGCTAACAATGACAAACAAAGAGCTCTAACGGTAATGAAAGACAAGTACTTGCGCGAGCTTGCCAAACTTGAAGGCACCAAGGACGCCGAAATAGCAGAGCTGAAAAAGAAGGCAGATGACGCCGAGCTTAAAGGCTTTAAAGAAGGCGAAGCTGCTTACATTCAACAAAGCAGCAAAATTTATTCTTCAAGTGCGGCTGGAGAGGTGCTGTGGAGCAGCTCGGCTGTGGGCCCGAAACCGAGGTCTACAATGCTCCTCAATATTTCATTCCGGCCTCACTGGTGGAGTATGTTGCCGACCTTCAGAAGCAATTTCTTGAAGCGTCTGATGATGATGAAGAAAATGAGCCAACTGATACTCCGGTTGCCAATGAGCAAGCCAACGATCAATCAGCTCGGTTGGAGCCAACGGTTGAAGACCTGACTGTTGAGCCGCCGACTGACACCGTACTGCCAGTTGATACCGAGCTCACAACCGAGACCGATCTTCCGTCTGCAACCGGTGTTCGAGTTGACATTGATGTCGATCTTGAAGATCTTTTTAACTGATTTTGTAATTTTTCTTTATTCTTTTTGCTCGTGTAACCGGGCTGTGGCCCCTCCTTTGTACTTGTTTTGAACTTGATCAATGAAAATCATCTTTTCTGCTCAACACTTATTTCGGTTTGATCTATATGCTTGTACTTGTAATGACTTTTCCATGATCTTTTTGCTCCAACTGTTATCTTGGTTTAAATTCCTGTTTGAGCTTGCTTTCTAACTGCAGTTTGGCCGAGATACTTTATTCCTGTCCTAGCTGATCAATCTGACTAAGCTTACTCGCCAACCACTCTTTAGCCGATATACTTACTCCGGCTGAAGAGTATCAAGAGTTGGTTTAATCCAGCCAACCACTCTTTAGCCGATATACTTACTTCGGCTGAAGAGTAATAAGTCTTTGTTTAATCCAGCCAACCACTCTTCAGCCTATGTCCTTACTTCGGCTGAAGAGTTCAAAGAGTTGGTTTAATCCAGCCAACCACTCTTTAGCCTATGTCCTTACTTCGGCTGAAGAGTTCAAAGAGTTGGTTTAATCCAGCCAACCACTCTTCAGCCTATGCCCTTACTTCAGCTGAAGAGTTCAAAGAGTTGGTTTAATCCAGCCAACCACTCTTCAGCCTATGTCCTTACTTCGGCTGAAGAGTTCAAAGAGTTGGTTTAATCCAGCCAACCACTCTTCAGCCTATGCCCTTACTTCGGCTGAAGAGTTCAAAGAGTTGGTTTAATCCAGCCAACCACTCTTCAGCCCATACCCTTACTTTGGCTGAAGAGTAATAAGAGTTGGTTTAATCCAGCCAACCACTCTTCAGCCTATGCCCTTACTTCGGCTGAAGAGTTCAAAGAGTTGGTTTAATCCAGCCAACCACTCTTCAGCCCATACCCTTACTTTGGCTGAAGAGTAATAAGAGTTGGTTTAATCCAGCCAACCTCTAAGTTGGTTTTTCCAGCCAACCTAGAATAAAATGTTTGGTTATTCCGACTAAACGTCCTACAGCCTGGATCCTTATCCTAGGCTTAAGAGGGGTGTTGGTTTAATCCAGCCAACCTCTAAGTTAGTTTTTCCAGCCAACTTAGAATAAAATGTTTGGTTATTCCGACCAAACGTCCTGCAGCCTAGATCCTTATCCTGGGCTTAGGAGGGGTGTTGGTTTAATCCGGCCAACTGTGTTTTTTATGCCCCTAACTCACTAATTTACTAAAACAAACTTTTACAGAAGAAAACGTCTAACTGAAAAGAAAACTACTTGTTTTATTGAGAAAGGGAGAAATTACAAAAATTTTAATAAGAAAAAAGCTAAAAATAAAATAACTTGAGATTTGCAGTATTCCATGACCTAGGAATTGCCTTGCCGTCCTCATCTTCTAAGTGGTATGCCCCTTTGCCTGCTAATCCTACCACTTTATATGGACCTTCCCAATTGGGCCCTAGCTTGCCATCTCCTGGTACCAAGGTATTTCCCATCACTTTGCGTAGTACCCAATCTCCGACCTTGAATTGCCTTGGATGAACTGTCTTGTTGTATTTCCTAGATAACTCTTGTTGATATGAGGCAATGTGATCCAGTGCTCTTTCTCTTCTTTCTTCTGCAAGGTCGAGCTCTAATGCTATGGCTTTGCCATTCAAGTCTGGATCAAAATTCTCGCTTCGAATTATGGGGAGGCCAACTTCCAGTGGGATTACGGCTTCCATACCATAGGCTAAGGAGAATGGTGTTTCTCCTATTGATCGCCGAGGTGTGGTGCGGTAAACCCATAAAACATGAGGGAGCTCTTTTGCCCACTTGCCTTTTGCTTTCTCTAACCTTTTCTTTAATCCATCCAAGACTACTTTGTTTGATGCTTCTGCCTGTCCATTTGCTTGGGGATATGCCGGTGTAGAATTGTAGAACTCTATCTTGTACTCTTCACAAAAGCCTTTGAAGACTCTGCCGTTGAACTGAGTGCCATTGTCTGATATTAGTGCCTTTGGAATCGAGTGATGATATTCTGCCAGACAAACTTTTTCACATCTTTTTCCTTGATTGATGCCAAGGCTTCTGCTTCCACCCACTTTGTGAAGTAGTCGATTGCTGCAAGAAAGAACTTCCTGTTCCCTGGTGCTGTTGGAAGTGGTCCTACTATGTCCAATCCCCACATTGCGAAGGGCTATAGGCTAGCTAGAGGTAGAAGTTCTCTGGAAGGTTGGTGTATTTGGTGTGCGAACTTCTGACACTTCTCGCACTTTTTGACATACTTTTCTGAATCCGCTTGCATGTATGACCACCAATATCCTTGCGAAATTGCTCTGTATGCTAGAGATCTTCCTCCTTGATGGCTTCCGCATACGCCCTCGTATATCTCGAATAAGAATGCTTCCACTTTGCTGGGGTGGACACACTTTAGGTAGGGTCCTGAGAATGATTTTTTTATACAATGCCAAGGATGGGGAGAGCCAAAATCGCTGCGACTTCGCTCTTATTCTGTTGGCCTCTTTCTTCTCTTCTGGTAGGATACCGTCTTTTAAGAACAGGATTATGGGATCCATCCAAGAGGGGCCTAGCTCCGCGCAACATACCTCTTCTGCTTCGGGGCCTTCAATGCTTGGTTTAGGTAGGTAGTCGATCAGTAAGGGATAAGGGATGGAAGTATCTGCCATTGAGGCAAAGCCTGCTAGTTCGTTCGCTCTGCTGTTTTCCTCCCTGCCGATTTGTTCTATCCTCACTACTTCAAATTTCTTGATCTCTGTTCTGACCAACTCTTGGTATTTGGGCATCCTGTCATCCTTTGCTTCGTAGTCGCCAGATATTTGGTTTACCACCAACTGTGAGTCGCTGTAAACCATTAGCTCGGTGGCCTTCATGTAGAATGCTGATTTGAGGCCTGCAAGAAGCGCTTCATACTCCGCTTCGTTGTTTGATGCTGGGAAGCCAAGGTTGATTGCCTGCTCCACTACTAGGCCATCTGGAGAGATGAGGACTATGCCAAGCCCTACTCCATGCCGGTTGGATGCTCCATCCATGAAGAGCTTCCACATCTCTCCAACGAACAACTTCCAGCAAGTGGAGGGATCAGATGATGCCTTGGGATCTTCCATGTTGCTGGTGTTTTCTTCAGGGTCCATGCTTGCTGTCTGCTCTTCGCTATCTGATTGTACCAAGTCTTTATTTGTTGGTGAGTCTAGACTTGGTGTAGCACAGTTTGCTTCTTCCTTCCTTGCTTTGCTTTGGTCTGCCTTGGGGTCTGACTGAATATCCTGTACCAGGGGTTGCGCTATTCCAGCGTCAACTTCCATCCCTAGTTCAGTTGTTTCAGTCAGGTCGACTGGGCAGATATGATGACTTCCTGGTGTGAATTCTGCGACAAAATCTGCCAAAGCTTGAGCCTTTATAACTGTCCTGGGTTGGAACTTGATGTCATATTGTCCCAACTCTACTGCCCACTTCAAGATTCGCCTAGAAAAGTTCGCCCTTTCAAACAAAGCTTTTAATGGGAAAGCTGTGAAGACGACTATGGCGTGGGCGTGAAAGTAGTGCGACAACTTCCTTGAGGCCATCATCAAGGCTAATGCTAGTTTTTCCAATGGCAAGTACCTTGTTTCAGCGCCCAGCAATGTTTTGCTGACATAAAAGATGGGCAGATGTTGGATTCCTTCCGCACGGACCAATACTGCGCTAATTGCGTGCTGAGAGACTGCCAGGTACAGGAAGAGTTCTTCTCCAGGTACTGGGGTGACAAGTAGTGGTGGAGAAGACATGTATTCTTTTAAGCTTTCTAGAGCGCGGTCGCATTCTTCGTCCCACTCAAATTTGGCCTTTATCGCATGAAAAAATGGTCGCAGTCTATCTAACGATCGACTTATAAACCGATTGAGCGCAGCTGCCATGCCGGTGAGATGCTGCACTTCTTTTACTGAGTTTGGTCTTTCCAAATCTTGGATTGCTTTAATCTGGGAGGGGTCTGCTTCGATACCCCGGTTGGTCACTAGGAAACCTAGGAATTTGCCAGATCCTACTCCGAACGCACACTTGGACGCATTGAGGCGCAACTTGTGCTTCTTCAGGATCTCAAACATCTCACCTAGGTCCTTGAGATGGTCGTTCTCATCCTTGCTTTTGACCACCATGTCGTCGATGTAAGCCTCCATTGTTCTGTCTAACAATGGTTCAAACATCTTGGTGACCATTCGTTGGAATGTCGCCCCAGCGTTCTTCAGGCCAAAGGGCATGACCTTGTAGCAATACAGTCCTCTTGGAGTTGTAAAGGATGTGACTTCCTGATCTGGTTCATGCATGGCGATTTGGTGGTAGCCTCTGTATGCATCCAGAAAGCTAAGTCGGTTGTGCCCCGCCGTTAGGTCTACCAGTTGATCTATCCGTGGTAGAGGAAAGCTGTCTTTTGGACATGCCTTGTTGACTGTTTTGGAGTCGACGCAGACACGCCACTTGCCGTTCTTTTATGGCACTACGACTGTGTTGGAGATCCATCTTGGGTAGTGTACCTCTCTGATTGCTCCTGCCTCCAGCAGGTTTCCTACTTCTTCCGCCACTATTTCGGCATGGTGGAGTACCGATCTACGTGTGCGCTGAATGATTGGTCTAGCAGATGGGTGGACATTGAGTTGGTGACAGATGAAGTTGGGATCAATGCCTGGCATGTCGTATGGTGTCCAGGCGAACACTTCGATGTTAGAGGTCAAAAATTCCAAGACCTCTAATCTCTCAGTGCTGGACAACGACGAACCGAGCAAAAAGAACTTATCCGGGTTCTTTTCATCTATTCTTACCTCTACCAAGTCTTCCACCACTTTCTGATTAGCTGCTTTGCCGACATCTGCGAACAGTTCATTGCTCTCAGGTTCTTCCACCGAATGAACGTATCCTTTGGCAGCGCGGCTGCCATTCACCGTGACAAAGCATTGCTTGGACATAATCTGATCTCCATAGACCTCTTCAATTACACCGGTGTCGTTGGGAAACCGCATTACTTGGTGGTAGGATGACGCCACCGATCGCATGGCATGCAGCCATGTTCTGCCCAAGATGATGTTATAAGTGGAGGGGACTTTCAATACCCAGAACTCCACTTGTTTCGTCACGCTTCCTACTTTGACTAGGAGGATTATTTTGCCAACGGGCCATTCTGGCATGGAGTTGAATCCAATCAGGGGAGATACGGCAGGTGCCAAGTCTTTATCTTGTAACTTCAACTGTTTAAATGTTTCGTAGTACATTATTTCACATGAACTACCCTGGTCGATCAAAATTCGCTTGATGTCAAAATCCTTGACTCAAAGAGTGACGACCAGGGCATCATTGTGAGGGCAATATATTCTTGCCAAGTCTTTATCCGAAAAAGACATGACGTTCGCGGCCTCTGTCTTCCCCTTCTTGATGGCAGGTTGGGCACTTAGTACCTCTCTTAAATGCTTAGCCTTTTTTATTGATTCTCTGAGCTCGCATACACGCTCAGGTTCGAAAACTCCATGTATCACATTGATAATGCCTTGAGGTGGGGCGTCGATTGGCATTCCGTTGGGGTTATTATGGTCCTGGGAGGCTGGTTGCACCACTCCTTCAATGTATTTATCCAGGTGACCTGCTGCCACTAACTCCTCTAGGTGCTGTCTCAATGGCGTGCAATTTTCAGTGCGGTGCCCCTTTTCTTTGTGTAAGGTGCACCGTGATCTTTCGTCATAGTCCTTCTGAGCTTCCCCTAGCTTGGCTGGCCATCTGACGAAAGGCTCATCCGTATTTCACTTAGAATTCGGTAGATCAGTTTCTTGAAGACCGTGGTTATGGCAGTGTGGACTCTCAACCATCTTTTATCCTGGTCCTCTCCGTTGTCTCGTCTGCCACGTCCGTTTCTGCTCGGACGATCTACCGTGTTGACCTTTGTTGAGGCCTTTTTCTCTGGTACTGCGGTCGTGCCAGATTTTGATTTGGTACGTACGCGCGTCCTCCTCCACCCTGATGTGCTGATACACTCTTTCCATCAAGGCTTCCATGGTGAGGGGTGGTGTCATGGTGATTGAGTCCCTTAGTCTGTTCCCGACTGGAAGGCCTCTTTTGTACTGTGCGATGGCAAGATTGGTGGGGCAGTCCCCAATTTGGTTAAAGGTCTCCCAGTAGCGACTATTGTAGGATCTTAGGGTCTCTTTGTCGCCCATGTCGATGGAGAGTAACTGGTCGATCTCCACTGGGGTTTTAGTGTTTGTTCTGAACCTTGTGACGAACGCTTCCGCCAATTGCGCCCAGGAGGCTATGCTGCCTTCTGGAAGTTTTTCGAACCAAGTCAAGCCTAGGTCGCCAAGGCTAGATGGGAAGAGGATGCACATCAAAGCCTCGTTCCGCCGGTATACATCCATGACCTGGCGAAAGTGGCTCAAGTGTGAGTAGGGGTCCGTCTTCCCCTCATATGTAGTGAATTTGGGCTGAAGGAAGCCTGATGGTAGAGGCGCGTTTTCAATCGCCGGAACGAACGGCGAGGTTTGTAGCCTTGCTAATGCCTTGTCCGTCGGTTCGTAAGCAGGGCGCGGTATTGGCATTCCAACCTTGACGCTTCCATGCGTCCGAGAAGCCAACCGCTATAAGGCAGAAACTCTGTGTGGATCGCGTGCCCTGGCATCCTCCTTGTATCGTGCCTTTTCCTCGAGCACGGTTCGTAAGTCGGACGATCTGGGCAACTCCGTCTGTCTGGATCTTGTTTGGTGCGTATGTGAGGGCCAATAGGTGCTTCCTTTAGTGTACGACCTCTCAGATCTCGCCCTCTCAGACCTGGAGTGACGAGTTCTGGAGGATCTAGATTGAGTATCGCCTGTCTTGAGGCTTCTACTCTCTACCTGAGAGGGTGTGGTATTCCTACCACGACTTTCCGAGTGCCGAGGGGGCGTCTTGCTTGTGCGCCCTTCTCCTGTCGCCACTCCTTTTCCCTTCATCTGGCGCTTTAGAGATTCCATGTCCGCCGCCATCCGTCGTATCAATTCGTCCTGTTCCTTGACGCGATCCTCCAAAGCTTGAGGATCAATCCTCCGCCTTTGCCTTTCTGGACTCTGTGAACGAGAGTGATGGGGGCTGTTAGTCCGCCTTCTTTCCCTTGTATCCCTCATGGGATTCTGTCTTTGTGGTTCTAAATCCGCCATAGGAGGGATGAGAGGTAGACCTTCGCGCCTCGCACCCCCTTCTGGTGTTTGTCCATCGATGGCGAACTGTGGCAAATCTTCGTTGTGCGCCATTGATTCTTAAGAGGAAAAGCTTGATCAAGAGGTTTTGTTCTTGTCTGACTTCCCACAGACGGCGCCAATTATACGGGAAAGAAATAAACCTTCTCGTATAATCCTGTTAATCAAGTCTACGCTCCTCCATACGTCGTCGCTTTATCACCTGAAAATACAAACGTGAGCTAGCCGGCGGGTGTGTGCCGGAAACCTCTCCGATGCCTAAGTCAACAAACTAGACAAATAGACAAAAGCTCTGTGTATTCGGAAATCAAAGTTGTGTTACCTTTCCATAGGTGATGTTTGTGAGCTTTTATAGGTTTCGTGTGGCATAATCCAAGTAGGACTCTTACTCCTCCATACAGAGTCCTCCTAGGATTCATACTCCTGAAAGATCATGCTTATCCTTCAACACCCCCCTCACTGCTTAAACCAAGTGAGATGGTTTTACCCTGACCGGACTACCACGACCGAAGTAAGCATGGCTATACTTAGCCGCAGAATGAACCGAACTATACTTAGTTCGGTTCACTGCCCTTACCTTAGTTCTTCTTCCACAAACCATGGCATGCCCAAAACCGAACTAACTTTCAGCACGGTTTAGACTGAGCTAGTTACACTGCGCCATGACCGGTATAAACTCAAAGCACCTTTAAACCGGTCTAACTACAAAGCATCCTTCGACCGGACTAACATTAAGCCTCCCTCGGACCGGACCAACTTCTGGGCTTGGGACCGGACTAACTTTAAGCCTCTTCAAGACCGGAGTAACTTTATGGCCTTTTTACTCAGCTCTTCGCACTGAGGCCCATAACGGCCCAGCTCGGCCCAATTTGCACATAAATTACCCTCTCACCTATCATATGCCTTGTTGAAATCCAGTTTAACCGCCATATTTGAGCACTTTCCAGTCTTTTGGAGCTTGAGGAAGTGGAAAGCTTCATGAGCCACCAAAATATTATCCTGAATTAGACAGCCGGGGACAAAAGCTGACTGATTTGGTGAGATGATACCAGCCAAAAGACTCTTTAAATGGTTTGCCAAAACCTTTGTGATGATCTTCATATGAAAATTGCACAAACTAATGGGCCTGTACTGTGATAATTTAACGGGAGCCTTAACCTTCGGGATGAGAACAAGATTTGTTTGATTCATCTCTTTAAGTAAAGAGCCTCCATCAAAAAAACTGCAAATTGCCCGACACACTTCAGGCCCAACTTCCTCCCAATACTGTTGGTAGAAGAACCCTGGGTACCCATCAGGACCTGGGGCTTTGACAGGTCCAAGCTGAAAAACCGCTGTCTTAATTTCCTCACCGGTTACATTACAGGTAAGTCTCTCATTCATTTCCCTAGTAATGACCGGCTGTACCATTGCTAAGGCCTCCTCCATATCCCGCACCCCTCCAGTTGAGAAGAGATTGGCAAAATACCCATGTAACTGTTGATTGATTTCCTCATCTGAATCTAGCCAAACTCCTTCTTCAGATTAGAGCCTCAGAAGTTGGTTGCGTTGACGCCGTTGAATGAGAGTTGCATGAAAAAAAGGCTGAATTTTTGTCCCCATAAGAAAGCCAATTTACTCGAGATCGTTGGTGAATAAACATTTCCTCCCTTACCAAAGAAACCTCCAATTCAGCCTGGATGGAGGATTGTTCAAGAATATTATCTTCGAAGGGTGGTTGGCCTTGAAGGCTATCCAACCTATCTTTGAGCCGAGCTATCTCCAATTTGGTATTTCCAAAATCCTCCTTACACCATGCTAGCAAACTGCGGCGACAATTTTTTAGACGTTGAACAAGTTGGAACATCGGAGATCCAAGAGGGCACTGTTCCCAAGCTTGTTTAATAACATCACCACACCGGGGGCTAGTTGACCACATCGTTTCAAACTTGAATTGGTGAGGAATTTTCTTCGGTGGGACACATCACTTGATAATCACTGGGCAGTGGTCTGACCCGATTCGACTTTCATGAAACACTTCGGCATAGGGAAATAAAGCTCTCCAATCTACTGTCGCAAAAGCTTTGTCCAATCTTTCTTGAACGTTGGCGAGACCAACTTGATTATTGGACCAAGTAAAAGCATTGCCATTAAATTCCAGGTCCATTAGTGCACAATCGGATAACATAGCCTGAAAGTCTGCAATTTGGGTGCTGCTACACTCCAATCTCCCTTGTTTTTCCCACATAGATCCTACTTGATTAAAGTCCCCAACACATAACCAGGGATAGCGATACCCAAAGCCTGTCCTCGAAGAAGTCCCCAAAATTCATTTCGAAGCTGACGGTTTGGGGGCGCATACACAAAGGAAACTGCCCAATTCTGACCAAGACCATTAGCCCCAACAACGCATCGAAAGAAATGCTTAGATTTAAGTCTTACCTCAATATCCACCTCATCTGTCCACTAGAGCGCCAAACCTCCCGAGAGGCCCTCAGGGTCAACGTAGCATTTATGGGAAAATTGAAGCCGACGCCGAACTCTATCCAGCTTCCCACTTTTATTCTTGGTCTCCATTAAAAAAACTGTCGAAGGACGATGGGTTAAACATAACTCTCGGAGGATCTGGATTGTCAGGGGTCGCCCCATCCCCTGACAGTTCCAGCTCAAAATCAACATGAGTCCTGTGGCTGTTGAGGGCCAGCCACCAAAGCCCATTGCTCCTGAACCTCATCCTCCACAAGAAATGTACTAGGAACTTGAGAACAACAATCCTCTAAAGCTTCTGGAGACCATTTAATGGGAATGGAAACCAAAGCATCATCTAGGACACAAGTTTTAGAAATTCGCCCAACGTCCTCGTGAGTTTTAAGTTCTTCCCGAGATCGGAATCTACCTTTTCTCACCCCTCCAACAGCCTTGGCCTGTTGGCTTTTGATCTCTTTCCTCCGAGCAGAGGGTGACGGAAGAGCCCTACTTTCAATAGCTGCGGAACCTTTCAACAGTTTCAGGGGGCGTGCTGGATCCATGAGATCATCATGGGCCTTCCTTTTAATGGACAGATCTTGAAAAATTCGTGACATACAACTATCCACCAACAGACATCTGTCCCCCAACCCCGCTGTAATACTAGTCTTGGTTGGGCTAGAGCCTGGGCTTAACTCCTCAATCCCAATATCGGACCTAGGCCCAACAGGCCTCAAAACAGTCGGAACCTCCACTAGAGGATTGAATTGTTCTGTGGGCTCTACGACAAAATATTGTGGTCCTAGCCCACTATTAGCATCTAAGTGGGGCTTGGGCTTTGTCTTTCTGGCCTTATCCTGAGCAGACAACGTCTTCCCCTAGGTGGATGTAGCCAAACAACTTAAATTCACTACTTTCTTTTCACACACGGTAGACATAACGGTTGTGACACCTGGCCCACTTCCTCCACTCATCCCACTATTCTGCTCATTGCTGGGTCATGGAGGTGATTCTCGTACAGCAGGTACAAAGGGGGCCTCAGGTACAGCCACGTTTGATGCAGGAACACTAGGTGAAGCCCTCATTCCATCCCTGGTATCGTTGGCCCTACGCGCCACCGGTCTGCTTTGAATCAAAGTTTGCACCCTCTGCTCCGCCTAATCAACCCAATGCTTCAACTGTTCCAGCGACACGTCCAACTTAGGCGCTCGTCCTGTCCGCAACTCTGGTCCATAGCCAGATTTCAGGCCAATCTCACGTGTGACAAATTTGCAAACATTATTGTCATGTCCAATTCGCCCACAATCATAGCAAAAATCAGCCAACTTCTCGTATTTGTAGCTCACCCAGGACTCCTTATCTGTTTCTGTTGAAGAAGTATTAAGCTGAAGGAAGAAACCTAAAGGAAGAGGTTGGGTGATATCCACTTCAACCCGAATACGTAGAAAACTTCGCTCAAGCAGCAAACCATCATGTAGCGCCTCCACACCGATGAGCTTCCCAATCTGTTGGCCAATAATTTGTGCATTGGTTCTGGTCATTTTGGCCACTGGTAATCCATGAACTTGAACCCAGAATGGACTCCATTTGAACTCCATGTCGAAGGCAGAGTTTCCCGCTATGAGTGGTTGTAAAACCAATAAATTACCCATAACAGACCACGGGGCCTCGGCTAGAACACGGTGTCGGTCTTCCTTATCACCAAAATGGAACAAAAATAAATTATCAGCCCAGGGGGAGATCACCAGCGTCGACCGAGGTCGCCACGCCCCCTGAAGAATATTGGCGACGCCCGTCCTGTTCAGCCTTTTAGGAGCAAGAATCTTCCCAATCAAACACAGAGGGGAGATGTCAACATTCTCGCCCAAACCTTCAACCCCCTCCAAATCATCCAAATGGATGGATTGGGAGGCCATAACAGCAAGAGACAAAAAGAGAGTAGTAGGGATGGCCCTCAAAACCAACCTCGGAACCCACCAAAATCTAGATTAAACAAAACAGAAACCAGTCCCACACACCCAGACCCACCTGAGCTCACTGCAGAAACAAATTAGCCCTAAAATAGTGAAGGAGAGTAAAGAAAAAGGGAAAACCCCCTAAAGCTACCGAAGGGTAGAGAGACTTCCACAGAAGAGAGAGGTGTTTTTCCCGTAGTACCTCAATTATAAGATTCTTGTCACTTTAGTCTAAATTTCAACTGTTAGTTATTATGCTTCAAGAAATGTAAGAGACTCCTAATTTAAATCTCTAAATTCACTTACAATGACATGTCAACGGAGTTAGATTTTATATGATTAAATTTGTAATAAATAAAAAATTTAAGTATGTCATTTGTGAATAAAATTAGAGAAGACTTTTTAAGGGTCTCAATTTTTTTAAAACTTATATGTGCACATAATTCATATACAGGAATATAACCCAAAAAATAATGTGTAGATGTTATTCAACTTTTATATGATGTATATCTTGAATTAATTTTAACCATGCATTACTTTTCTTAATATTTTTCTTGTGAGTTTAGTGTCCGTAATATTACTTTTTTTTTGTGATATCTTTATGATTAAAAATGCAACGTGATAGTGGTTGACACAAACCCAACCTCTATCTAAAGACAATCCACGAAAATAGAGTAAATTATACATCTAAAATACGGATCTTTTTCTACTTTAATGTTATAAAAAAATAAATAAATAAATCACACTTTCATTCTTGTGCCAGAAAAAGAGCTGTCTAACTCATAAAATAAAATATATAAAAAAAAAAAGTTATCTCCTAATTATAACTAACCACATCACCACTAAAATATGATTTCATAATATTTGAACCTCCATTGACTCTTCATTTCTTTGCTATCCTCTATACATCTTTCTACTCCATTTCTACGATCGATCACTTTTTTTTCTCTATCCACCACTTTCATTTTTTCCTACTCACAAAAAAAGTCTCTCTCAAAACTCTACCTTCTACCATAAACTTCTACATATACCTTTGCTACCTATCAACCATCACGACCTACTTTTTCTTCTTTCTACTTGTCTCTCCCTCTTATGCCATCTACTACAAAACACCGCCATCCAACTTCTCTCCTCTCTACACCCTACTGTTGGCTATCGCCACCACTCATGACCCATTTCCTTTCGTTCTATTTCATTCCTTTCACCGCAAACCATTGCCACCTATTACCCTCGATGACCCAACCATATTCCTTCCTTATATTATAGGTTACCACCGTTCATCTTTTACAACTTAGCTCCATTTCCCTTACGAATTTTTCATTTCATTCCCTCTACTCGTAGCCTCTAGGGGTAGGCATCGGCCCATTGGCCTGCCCAGCCCAATCCTATTTTTTTAGAGTTTGAGAAGGTTATTTTAGTCCATAAAGTTGGACTGTGCTAACATTTTCAGCCCAATATATTAATGGGTCAAGTTGGAAATTTATATTTTCAACCTGGCTCGCTAATTAAATTAATTGATTATATTAAAATATATATTATTTATTGAGATTTAGACTTTATCTTTGTTGATTTTATTGAAATTCATATTTATGGTGATGTGTTATTAAATTTATTTAAAAAATCTTTCAATTTATAATAATGTCAGTATATTTATTTAATAAATATAATGTGTGATTGAATTTCATTATGAAATATTTTAAAAAAAAATTAACATATAGCTCGATTGGTGAGCTTGAGATTTATAATTATTTTTTGGGCTAGACTTGGACAAATTTAGAGATTCGATGCTAGGGCTGGGTCGGGCGAGACTTTGGCAGACACAAAATGCCTTATTATATAGTGCCGGCCCGAATTAAACTCGGTCTGGCTCGATAAATGCCCACCCCTAATAGACGCCCTTTGTTTCACTAATGACATACCTATTGTAATTCATATTTTTCTTTTCAATTTTGATTTAAAATTAGTTTATGAAATTAAGTGGCCTTTAAGGAGGAGTTTTGGAGTAAAAATTATTTGAGAATAGATTGAATATGAATTTAGAGACAAAAATTATATTCTGAAATTGGGATTAAAGTGAAAAATAACTACCAATTTATGATCAAAGTGTGAATTTTTATTTAATTTTTTATTTTTTAATGATTGAAGTGGGAATGCTCCATTCTCTTAATCTACTCATTCTTTTAGATAACATTTGGTTGACTGAAATTAAACTGAGTACTTTTATTTTCGTTTGAAAATAATTTTTTTAGCTTAATTTTTTAGATTTTTAATTATTTTAATCTAATTAAAAAAGTTCTATTTGAAAAAAACTTGTTATTTTTTTATAATTTTGTGAGAGAAAAAGTAAAATGATTATGATTTAAATGTGACATTTTGTCTTATTGATTTTTTAACCTATTTGTCTTTTAGTAATCAATTTTGATAACTTTTTAACTTTTTATGAAAAGATATACAGAAAAATAGAGAGAATGCTATGATAATTTATAGTAGCTTTTTATTTTTTTAACTAAAATTGAAAATTGACAAACAAAACCTCAATTAGTCCCAACTCATTTGTCAAACAAAACCCTTATATTTGATTGATTAAAAATAATAACAAAATTTATTAGAAATAAAATTATCACTCACTATTTTATGTGAAGATTGATTCCACCGAAAAATTGAAAATTAAAGAAACGATTATTCCATCTCATTCTAACAGTAAACCAAATAAAATATGATAATGTTTTTGACTAATCAAAGGGTGATGGTGAAGCTGGACCTTGCAAAAAAAAAAATACTTACCTTCTCCATTGAAAGGAAAGGACACTACTATAAATCTCCAAGGTTCCCTGTGCATTGTCCTTCTCTTTCTTCTCTCTCTCTGGTTTGGGAGGGGAAGTATCCCAATTTTTAATGCCTAGAAAGGCAAAAGTCTCTTCTTCTTAAACCTTCCCCTCTGGTAGTAGAGAGAAGAAGATACTTATATATATATATATATATACATACATAGATATAGATAAATATAGAAAGAGAGGTAGGTAGCCATGGATTCAACTCCACCAACCACCACCACCTCCAATGATGGCGTGGTCGTCGCTCACAAGGACGCGTCTTTGGTCGATCCCTTCTTGGTTGAGGCTCTCCAAAACCCTCGTCATCGTCTCACCAGTCAGTTCCCCTTTTGTTTACGTTTCGTATTTGCTCTCAATTTTGATATTATCTGTTAGTTTTTTGGTTTTAATGTTTTGAATTTCTCTCATTTTTTGCTCATCTGATTTAGTTTAATTGAAATTCCTTCCTTTGTATGGTATATTTTGTGGGTATATGTTGGGTGGATTGGACTGAATTGGGGTTAGGGTTTTGATGAAGATGGGATTAGGGTTCAATTTAGCTAGCTCAGATCTGGAGGGATTTGTAGTGATAATTGTTGTTTCATGTTTAAGCTTTGTTATGTCTGGTTATGATAGATTGTTTACTTTGACTAATACTAGATCTGGGGTTCATAACATGTAAGGAAGAGACACACAAATTAGTGAACTAGTGCTGGGTTTTGGGTGGTTTAGTGAAATGTAAGTCTGGTGAAAATAGTATGTGATTGTTAAGTAATGACATCATTTTCATATTCTTTTTTTTTTTCTTTTTTTTTTGTTTAAGGATAAGGAAATGGAAATTGTCATTTATTTCAGATGTCTATACAAATATATATTGGTGTGAGTGGAGATGAGAAAGCTGGGCGGGCATAAACAATGGAAGAAAGGGAGACATTTACAGAGAGGACAATTAAATAGAGAGTAGCAATACATGAGTGGGTAACTTTAAAAAGAATCCTCCATATATAAAAAAGAAGGATAATGGCGCGATGGTAAGTTGTCGAGTTCTCATGTCACCCTTCTAGTGTACATGAGGAACACACACCGCTAAAAATATGTATGTATGCTTAAATAGAGGAACACACATCACTACAAATGGATACTTATAAGAAAAAAATATTGCAAATGGGTGCATGCATGCAAAGAGAATTTGAGATTCTTTTACGTGGGAATGGAGGTTTAGGGACTTTGATACTCTTTTGAAGCTTTTGGTACTTTTTAAAATATCTAATTCAATGGCCAAGTGTTGTTGTGTCCGTATGTCCATTGCCACATGGCATGCGTTGTCACTATCATGTCAACTCCCATTCGGACAAAGGAATTTGAAGTGGTGAGCCTGCATGACATCACTTTATCTCCAAGATTGATTATTGGAGTTATGGGTTTAGACTAGTGTTGTCAGTATTTTATGATTCACAATAAGTATCTTATGATTCAATGCATGATATGAAATAATTACTAATAATGAGAAAAATTTAGAGGGTAAATTTGATTTGAGAATATAATAATGTATTGAAATTTAAGTATTCATGTATCGTATGTATCACACCATGTAATTAAGTATTCATATATCACATCAATAGCACAAAATACTTAATACTATACAAGTAGATATTTGTCAAAAAGTTAGACAAAAATAAAAGCAAAGTACCATTTTGATGTATGACGAGTAGGGATTACTTTCCTACAAGTATTGAGCCCAGATAAATAAACTGGCAGAAGCAAGAACAGGTTTATAGGGCTGGATTCAGTGGGATTTTGTGGCTGCAAAAAGTATTGAAAATATAGAAGTTTAAGAATTTGTAAACGGCTGTTCTAAGCACTGTGAATAGTAACTTTGCTGGAAAGAAGTAGAAGTAAAAGTAGAATAAGAAGAGAGAGAAGAGATGCTTCACATTCGCAAGGGTTAGACCAATCACACACAAACACAATCTCAAATTCTCATAACCAGTGGTTTTAAAGGCTCAAGGCGCACTAAGGCGCTGAAGGTCTCTCGGGGCCTAGGCGCAAGGCGCAAGGCGAGGTGCAGGCTTTATTGAAGTAAGACGCACAGTCTTAGAAAAAAATAAAAAAATTAACATAGACTAATCATTCATAGTACTAAGACAATTTTTTTAAAAATAAAAAGTAATCAAGATTCAAGACAAAATATAAAATAATTCTCAAAGCCATGAAAGTGCATATTACATAACATTCCAATTTTCAAAGATAAAATAATCCACATTCAATAAAATAAAAACAAAAACAAAAACATAAACACTAAACATCCAAAACATAAATATCCAACAAATACTAATATATGTCTTGACACTTCAAAACATCAATATCAAAAAGAAAAAGGTTAGAACTTCGGTCGTCGGCCAGTTAATCATCATCCTCAACATCAATGGCAAGCAAACTATCATCTTCTTCTCCATCAGTTGATTTATATCCCTCAACATCTTCCTCCTCTATGTCATCTGAGCCCGCTTCCTCTTCATTTATTAATTGAAGTGGAGTTAATCTTGATGATTTAGATATCCTCAGTTGTGCCTTTGAGTGTGAACTTGTTGCTCTACTTGCATGGCTACTTTCGTCTACTCCAGAAGCTCTAGCAACAGTGGCCCATGTCAAGCCATCATCATTATCAAACACAGGCTCATTATCTTCATCTGATTCTCCATCCATCCTCCCAAGCAACCACTCATTGCTTTCATCAATATTTTGCAAAGATATGGGATCAAAAGTGTTGCGCATGTCATACCTAAATCTCAATGTTCTATTATATTTGACAAACACTAAATCATTGAGACATTATTGTTCTAATCTATTTCTTTTCTTGCTATGAAGCTACAAGTATTAAAAAGATATTAAATAATATATATAATGAGAATAAAAAATATTTGAATTGAACAAAAAATTAGTTAGAATGTTAAATACTCACATGTTCAAATACACTCCAATTTCGTTCACAACCCGATGAACTACATGTTAGGCTAAGGACTTTTATGGCAAAAGTTTGCAAGTTTGGAGTTTTAGAACCATATGATGCCCACCAATCAACTGCGATAATCACTAGTTAGAAATAATTGTTACCAAGTATTGAGTTTTACTAGAAGTATTACTAAAAATAAACTCTATGAGTCTATAATATATTACCTGGTGTCCTTGTATTTCTTTGCCTAATCGCAACAGACTTGCCAAAATGACTCTCAGCTTTCATATAAATACTCATCTCATTAGTGATCAAATCTTGAATAGTGACATCCGGGACCAACCTTTGCATGCATTCATAAAACCCATTCATTACTTCATGATCTTTTTGCACCTCTAACGCTTTTGGGTAAAAGAATTCTGTGTTAAGAAAGTACGCAGCTGCATGTGAAGGCCGATGCAATTGGACATTCTATCTTTTGTCGATGATTTCGAAGATTTCATTATACTTCTCTTCTTTATGATCAAATGAACTTGCAATGCATTCTTTTGCCCTATCCATTGTCTCATAAATGTATCCCATGGGAGGTTTCTTCTCGGTATCAACCAATCTAAGCACTTTGACGAGAGGACCCGAGACCTTAAGGGCAAATACAACAGTATTCCAAAATGAAGGCATCAACAAAGTTTGTGCCATTCTTTTACCTTGTGGCTCCTTTGCCCATTTGCTTGAGGTCCAGTCTTCGGAGGTGACCATCTTTTTCAAATTGTTTTTTTGTTGATGCATCCTAGACAAAGTCAGAAAGGCGGTTGCAAATCTAGTTTTTGCAGGCTTAATCAAATTCTTCAAATTTGTATAGCGCCTCATCATGTTTAGCAACGTAGGTCGGTTGTAAATGTAGCCATGTACTGCAATATCCCTTTCAAATGTCTTTTTCAATCTAGGGATCTTGAAAATGTCTTCTAACATCAAGTCCAAGCAATGAGCAGCACATGGTGTCCAATACAAGTGTTCATACTTGACTTCCAAAAACCTCCCTATAATGTAACAATAACGAAGAATTATTATTTTCAAGTTTTTAAATTTTAAATACAAAACAAACTATGAGTAAACAATTTTGATGTAAGGAAATATTCTTATCCGCCAACACATTAGCTGCAGCACTATCAGTGATAACTTGCACCACATTCTCTTTTCCAACTTTCTTTACAAACTTGTCTAGTAATTCAAATAGCTTTTGCCCATCCTTTGAATAGCTAGAAGCATCAACCGACTCAACAAACATGGTTTCTCTTGGACAATTAACTAAAAAGTTAATCAATGTCCTTCCTCTCTTATCAGTCCAGCCATCAGCCATTATGGAACACCCGTATTTTGCACAATCCTCTTTATGATTCTTTATCAAATCTTCAGTATGTTTCACTTCTTTTTTGAGTTGGGTAACCCGCACTTCATGGTAAGTTGGTGGCTTCATACTAGGACCATGTTGCCCAATGGCTTCAATCATTGGCCCAAAACTCTCATAATTTACTGCATTAAAAGGGATACCAGCATCATACGTCCACCTTGCAAATCTTTGCGCTGCCCGAGCTCTCATTTTTTTTTTTGTAAGGGTCATTTGCATCAATTTTGGTTTGCTTCCCTTTTGCTTGGTCTCTTCGATTTTTCACCACTGATTCAGGATTGGGTGTGAAGTAAACATCGATAGGCCCTTTTCTCTTTGGCATTTTTGATTTAGATTTGGATGAACCTTGGCTGCTACTTGTCGACTTACGGCGTTGATTGACATTGATCTCAACAACATCTTCATCTTCATCTTCCATGTCCATGTCATTGAAATCGGGCAACATGTTCATTTCTTCTTTTTTGTGTCTTCTTTTTTGACATGAACTCTCTAATCTCTTCTCTTATATGAGCTGGACACTTCGGGCAAGCAGTGGCATTCTTATAACCTCCCGCAAGGTATTGTTTCACCCGATAAACAACTCCATTTGATACTTTACCACAAAAATTACACTCAAACTTGTTTAAATTATTCTCCTCTACCAAATGGGCATATTGCCACGCCGGATCTTTTCTATTACTTTCCGATGTCATTTTCTACAATCTACTACACAACAAATTTAATAAATAAATATAGAATCAGAGACTCAAACCAGTAGCACCTAACATAATTTATTTTTTTTCCCTAACAAATAAATACAAAATTTATTGAATACAGAATTTAATAAATACAGATAAATACAGAATTTATTAAATACAGATAAATACAGAATTTAATAAATACAGAATTTATTTTTTTCCCCTAACAGATAAAGGGAAAAAAAAAGACCAGTAGCATTGTATTAATTAATCATTTGTGAATAATTAATTATTTATAAATTTTTTGTATTTGTATTTATTTTGTATTTGTATTTATTATTTTTTTTTCCTAATAGAGACTTAGGCATAATTGAAAAAAAAAAATAAAATAAAAAAATAAAAATAAAAATAAAACAGAGTCGAAGTTGAATCGAAGCCATAAGAAGAAGAAGAAGAAGAAGAAGAAGAAGAAGGAGGGGAGAGAGAGAGAGTGAGACCAGAAGAGGTCGAAGCAAAAAAAAAAAAAAAACAGCCCAGTCGAAGACCAGAAGAGGTCAACCAGACGACCAAAAGAAGAAGAAGAAGATGGCGAGGCGAAGCATACTTGTGCGAAGTCGAAGTCGCTGCGAAGTCGAAGTCGAAGTCGAATCGAGTAGTCGAAGTCTAGAGGCGAGGCGAGAGAGGAAAAACGACATAGATTAGGGTTCATTTCAGTCGTATTTGGTCATATTGTACATGAGTTGTTATCCTCTGTGGTTAAGAGCCATTCGAACACACCCCCGTAGCCATTAGATCAGATTTAGCTACTAATAAATCAAGCGCGCCTAGTCGTGCGCCTTGCGCCTCTGTCGCCTGGCTCAAGTCGCGGCTAAGGCGCGAGCCTACCTGAATTCGCCTCGCCTGGGACCTGTACAGGCGCAAACAGTGCGCCTCGCCTCGCCTCGCCTCGCTTCGCTTGGCGCCTAGGCGCGCTTTTCACAACACTGCTCATAACACCAATTATTCTATTGAATCATTGAGATTATATATATATATATATTTATAGGCTAAAGACTTTCCTATTTCTATAAAGATTAGTATTACTCAAATTTAGAAACTACTAATATTCTAGACCAACTATATGACTTTCAATTCCAGTTTAATCATGATAGGAAACTTTCCTTTTTTGATCACTAAGATTATTCTAGACATAATAAAACACATGTATAATTACCTATTTAATAATTTGATCCAAAATAAAATCCATAGGCGACCCTTACAACCCTTGTCCAACAATTATTGAAATATCATAATACCCTTAACTACTAAAACCTACTATAATGATATAAAGACTCAAAATTATTCCAAATCTTCAATTCTAGATGTCCTAAATGTGCTTCATGTGAAATTCTAGATTTGCTCTTTTTCTTCTTTCCATGATCTTCATCACCTTCTCATCTCAAAAACATTATTTTTTAATAAATTACTAATTTTTTTAAAGAATATTTTCATAAAATAAGTTCTTTTACTTTTTTCAAAATTGCTAAAGAAATTTAAGTATTTATGTATCGTATGTATTGCAATTTGCATCATCTATCACGCATTGTACATTGCATGGTAAGTGAAGACAATATGAAAAACATAGTACATAATTAGTAATTACTAATAATGAGAAAAATTTAGAAGGCAAATTTGACTTGAGAATATAATGTACTAAAATGCTATATCTTTTGTTATAGATATTTTAACTACGCTTTGCGTTTAAATGCATAATGTATTGATGCGTGAATGTGCATATTTTTAATGCAAGGTGTGGGTGATAGAGATTAGAGGCGATCGGTCGTTGACCTCTGGGAAGATGGTAGGCACTTCAATGACTTGAGATCACCGGAGGCGGGAGAGGAGAAGACCAAGGTAAGCTTAGAGAGGAAAGAGGTGGCAGTGAGAGACCTTGAATACTTAATGTATGTTATGTGATTCTTGTTGCTCTTGCTGTGTGTCTGTGGCTGCACTTAAGATGCCGTTATATAGACTCCAGGAGTATTGGAGCCCAAGCAACCTCAAGACATGTGGCAAGTTCTCCTCAACTCGACAGGAGGGTGATATCAGCCCTACTAACTGTGTCCTATGATTTAGGTCCTTGGGGAGGTTGCATCATAGGAACTGAAGGGGTAGGTGTGATATCTTGAGAGGCGCGTATCATATGTGCATCAAATATGTAAGTGTAAGGTCAACGTCTCTTTCTCTAAGCCAGGTCAAAGGGGAGCTGTCACTGCAGGGAGATAGCTACACGACCTTGACGATCCCGAGGTCTTAGCCTCCAATCCACAATCCTCCAATGATCCCAAGCGGAGAGTGCCTAGGTCCTGCTCCCGACCTAGGCAGCCAAGAGGGTGAATGCATAGGTGAGCCAAGGGCTCACCTTAGTAGCTAAGTAAACATAGGTGAGCCGAGCATAGGTGAGCCAAGAGTCCGGCTATGTTGCTATGGAGTTGGCTGAGTGGGTAGAGAATACATTTCTTGAGTTATGAAGGGCCATGAAGAGCTCTAAGTGAGCCAGCTCCATGTGGCCTTGTTTCATTCTTGGTGTTGTGCATGCCCCCGCTTAGGCTAGGCATACAATCTCAGCTCATCGTGGTGCCTCAGGGGTCTGCCACGTGGATGCGTGATGGTCATGTCATACTCATCGTGGTGCCTCAGGGGTCTGCCACGTGAATATGTAGTGGTGCTGACGTGACGCCCGTAGGGCTCGCCACATGCCAAGTATAGTATAGATACCCACATTAATGCCCCCCCTAATACATTTCAATTTCATCTGGCACGAACTGGCTGAATGAAAATATGGGCTTGTTGGGCGATAACCTCATTCCATGGGATCTCTATTATATCACATGAGATTTCAGCTTCATTCCATAGGCACCAAATTCCGCCCGTCACTCTTTCCATGCCTCTGGGGGGTGGGTTCATGGTCTTGGTGTAGGAGTAACCCATGATTTTGCTCATAAACTGGGCTTCACTTTCCTTATTTTTTGTGTTTGTAATGATGACAAGATCGAAGCGTCCATAAGAGTGTAGGTGCATGTAGTGCTTTAGAAAAATTCATGAGGATTAGGAACCAGCTCTAAACATAATAGGAGAGCTATGAAATTGGTGAGCTAAGAAAATAATAATAAAATATTGGTGAGCCATGAAATAATAATAAAATATTAGTGAACTATGAGAATGGTGAGCTAACAAGAGTTATGAAATTTGAGAACTCTAAAAATAGCTATGAGAGTGATGAGCTAACACGTGGAGAACTATGAAATTTGTGAGCTATCACATATGGCTCTAACTTCAACACTTAGGAAAATTCATGAGAATTGGGAGCCAGCTCTAAATATAATAGGAGAGCTATGAAATTGGTGAGCTAAGAAAATAATAATAAAATATTGGTGAGCCATGAAATAATAAAAAAATATTAGTGAGCTAAGAAATTGGTGAGCTATCACATATGGTTCTAACTTCAACACTTAGGAAAATTCATGACGATTGGGAACCAACTCTAAACATAATAGGAGAGCTATGAAATTGGTGAGCTAAGAAAATAATAATAAAATGTTGGTGAGCCATGAAATAATAATAAAATATTAGTGAGCTAAGAAATTGGTGAGCTATCACATATGGTTCTAACTTCAACACTTGGGAAAATTCATGAGGATTGGGAACCAACTCTAAACATAATAGGAGAGCTATGAAATTAGTGAGCTTAGAAAATAATAAATTAGAGTATATGTGATAGCTCACCAATTTCATAGCTCTCCATGTTATAGCTCACCAATTTCTTAGCTCACTAATATTTTATTATTATTTCATGGCTCACCAATATTTTATTATTATTTTTTTAGCTCACCAATTTCATAGCTTTCCTATTATGTTTAGAGTTGGTTCCCAATCCTCATGAATTTTCCTAAGGGTTGAAGTTAGAGCATATGTGATAGCTCACCAATTTCATAGCTCTCCATGTCATAGCTCACAATATTTTATTATTATTTTCTTAGCTCACCAATTTCGTAGCTCTCCTATTATGTTTAGAGCTCGTTTCAATCCTCATGAATTTTCCTAAGTGTTGAAGTTAGAGCCACATGTGATAGCTCACCAATTTCATAGCTCTCCATGTTATAGCTTACCAATTTCTTAGCTCACTAATATTTTATTATTATTTCATGGCTCACCAATAGTTTATTATTATTTTCGTAGCTCACCAATTTCGTAGCTCACCAATTTCATAGCTCTCCTATTATATTTAGAGTTGGTTCCCAATCCTCATAAATTTTCCTAAGTGTTGAAGTTAGAGCATATGTGATAGCTCACCAATTTCATAGCTCTCCATGTCATAGCTCACAATATTTTATTATTATTTTCTTAGCTCACCAATTTCGTAGCTCTCTTATTATGTTTAGAGCTCGTTCCAATCCTCATGAGTATGATAGAAAAACTGCTCAAAAGTATCAGCTATAGGAATGATGCAGAACAGGTTTAAGTTCAAAGGAAAATTAATTAATGGATACATTGGATACACTTCATTCCTTGTATTAATGGATACATTGGATATATTTCATTCCTTGTATTCATGGATACATTGGATTGTATTCATGTCTTTCAAACTCTTCAAGGTCTAAAGGTTAGGTTCTTTGTATTTGATACATTGTATTTGGTACAAGAGTTTAAAGGAGTGTTTTAGTATTTATTTTTGTATTAGGAAATTCACAGTTTGAGTATCTAGTAGTTAGTATAAATATGTTTGTAAGCCCTGTGGCAAAAATATAGAAAAAAAGAAAAGAGTTTTTTTAATAATATAACCAGAGTTCTCTCCATTTGCCTTGTGCGCAAGGTTGTTTATCTTTCCTCGTGAATTCGAGTTGTTACCGTCCGAAGAACGATATCTTCCCCTTCGTCTACTAGAACGATATCTAGTCATTCATTCCATTACAATGCTGCGTCAAGGAAGGACTACGCCAGGACTGGGGACCTCCTGATCAAATCCAAATTGGCGAGCCACTCTTGCCAGATTATAAGACAGAGAGCCATAAGCTCCTCTACAAAATAAGGCAATGAACGCGACAAGAAGCTACAATCCGTCATTGTCTCGGCACTACTCAGTCGACCATCAAAAACCACCTCGGAATCTCTCGAGTTATACATCCGAAACGGAACTACCCCGACCACAGGTGGAACATATGGACGAGCTATAAACTCACTCTCATCATCAAAAATATCCATCAACGGCCCCCGAATGCGTGCCCCGTACCACCTAGTAGCTCGACGTTCTCGCCCCTTTCCAGGCTCAAAATCCGTCGGTCTAGGAGCAAGCCTAGGAAACCGTTCATACAAAAACATCTGGAGGAAGGAAGTCGATACATAACTAATAACATCATACCGACCCTTCGACGTCTCGGCTCCAACTTGATACATATCAAGTCGTCTGTATAGAATCTCCAAAAATAGTGGCCCAAGTGCAACCGAAAGACCAGTCGCAAGATAAGCAGCAATATCAAACACAGACGGGTCTACTCCATCCTTGGGTGCTCCCTCCAAGATATATCGACTCAACCAATATGCAAGGAAAGCAGCAAGGTAGGTGGAACTATGCTTATATTTTTTATATCCAGGCCCGTTTACCCCTATCTCTGCCGGAGATGGATTCAAATCTCGATACCAATACTGTAGCCAACCCCCAAAGGTATTCTTACAATGCTTCCGACGTTGCGGCCCAAAATACACTCCTCCTTTATCATAGCCGCTCAATAAGAATCCTGCCTCTGAAACTGAGGTTTTCAGAATCGATACAATCTTTAGATGACTCGGAACAGATGTATTAGCAAGTGGATCTGCAACACCAAGTAGAGGCAAACCAGTCAATGCGCAGACATCCTCCAATGTAGGTGTCAATTCCCCCTACCGAGTAACAAAGGTGTGAGAACTAGAACTCCAATGGGAAAATGCCACACTCAACCATAATGGCTTCCTTCTCACATTTAACCCCATACTTGCCACTATAGCACCATACACACCTGTGTTCTTTAAAACCTCTTTAAAAGAAGGATCAGTCAACACTTCCTCAGCCTAAGTATCGAAACCCCCACCATTCTTAGTAAAAGCATAACTGTCATGAGCTGGGAATGCATATGGGTAGAGGTCGCGCTCTATGTGTAATCGCATAATAGATTCGGGAGCTATCATCCCCTCCGCCCCTTCTTCTGCCTCGGGTACCCCCAACAAAACCGGAGATGGATTAACAGCCTTCTTATCCTCCAACTGTTGTCAGAATCTGTCCCCGACTTCAAAATAAGGAGCACGGAACTAGTGCTCGACAGAAGGCACCTCAGCAGCCTCTTCCCCACTTGCTTTGCCTGGTAACTTTTTGGCCACTTTCTTCGACGAACATACAACGGCTTTCCGCTTCATTCTGAGCAAACAATTTCTAGCTACATCACCCCAAATTGCAACAAGTTTTGTATTAATGAATCATACTTATACTTAAAAAAAAATAAAAATAATAATAATAATAATAGTAATAATAATAATTATTTATTTAATCAAATAAGAAAATAAAAATAAAAATTATTATTATTTATTAATCAAATAAGAAAATAAAAATAATAATTATTTATTTGTTTTTTTAATAAATAAGAATAAATCTTCCAATTTCTAGCCCTTCGACTTCACTTCAAGTTCTCTCAAATCCCTCAAACCAGCTCTCTAATTTCATTATCTCACCAATATGAATAGAGTTACTCTCCTCAATGGCCTCCTCAAGTCACCCAGTTCCTAGCTCCCAACAAGGGGCGGACCAGATTTTAGTTCTGCCTCCGCAACATGTGACGGATCAAATCAAGTCACCCAGTTCCTAGCTCCCAACAAGGGGCAGACCAGATTTTAGTTCTGCCTCCCTAACATGTGACGGATCAAAGTCGGATGCAGTTCTCTTAATTCTTGGCTCACCATGTGATGCTAACTAGACTTTCAATTTTACAACTCTAATTTTTTATTAATTTTTGTTAGAGCTCTCTAAACTTACAACTCTCCTAATATTTTCTTAGCTCACCAATTTCATAGCTCTCTTATTATGTTTAGAGATGGTTCCCAATCCTCATGAATTTTCCTAAGTATTGAAGGTAGAGCCATATGTGATAGCTCACCAATTTCATAGCTCTCCTATTATGTTTAGAGCTGGTTCCCAATCCTCATGAATTTCCCTAAGGGTTGAAGTTAGAGCATATGTGATAGCTCACCAATTTCATAGCTCTCCATGTCATAGCTCACAATATTTTATTATTATTTTCTTAGCTCACCAATTTCGTAGCTCTCCTATTATGTTTAGAGCTCGTTCCAATCCTCATGAATTTTCCTAAGTGTTGAAATTAGAGCCACATGTGATAGCTCACCAATTTTATAACTCTCCATGTGATAGCTCACCAATTTCTTAGCTCACCAATATTTTATTATTATTTTCTTAGATCACCAATTTCATAGCTCTCCTATTATATTTAGAGCTGGCTCCCAATTCTCATGAATTTTCCTAAGTGTTGAAGTTAGAGTCATATGTGATAGCTCACCAATTTCATAGTTCTCCACGTGTTAGCTCATCACTCTCATAGGTATTTTTAGAGTTCTCCAATTTCATAACTCTTGTTAGCTCACCATTCTCATAGCTCACTAATATTTTATTATTATTTCATGGCTCACCAATATTTTATTATTATTTTCTTAGCTCACCAATTTCATAGCTCTCCTATTATATTTAGAGCTGGCTCCCAATTCTCATGAATTTTCCTAAATGTTGAAGTTAGAGCCATATGTGATAGCTCACCAATTTCATGGTTCTCCACGTGTTAGCTCATCACTCTCATAGCTATTTTTAGAGTTCTCCAATTTCATAACTCTTGTTAGCTCACCATTCTCATAGCTCACTAATATTTTATTATTATTTCATGGCTGACCAATTTGGGGTGATACAGCTAGAAATTGTTTGCTCAAAATGAAGCGGAAAGCCGTTGTATGTTCGTCGAAGAAAGTGGCCAAAAAGTTACTAGGCAAAGCAAGTGGGGAAGAGGCTGCTAAGGTGCTTTCTGTCGAGCACTGGTTCCGTGCTCCTTATTTTGGAGTCGGGGACAAATTCTGGCAACAGTTGGAGGATAAGAGGACTGTTAATCCATCTCAGGTTTTGTTGGGGGTACCCGAGGCAGAAGAAGGGGCGGAGGGGATGATAGCTCCCGAATCTATTATGCGGTTACACATAGAGCGCGACCTCTACCCATATGCATTCCCAGCTTATGACAGTTATGCTTTTACTAAGAATGGTGGGGGTTTCGATAATTAGGCTGAGGAAGTGTTGACTGATCCTTCTTTTAAAAAGGTTTTAAAGAACACAGGTGTGTATGGTGCTATAGTGGCAAGTATGGGGTTAAATGTGAGAAGGGAGCCATCATGGTTGAGTGTGGCATTTTCCCATTGGAGTTCTAGTTCTCACACCTTTGTTACTCGGTAGGGGGAATTGACACCTACATTGGAGGATGTCTGCGCATTGACTGGTTTGCCTCTACTTGGTGTTGCAGATCCACTTGCTAATACATCTGTTCCGAGTCATCTAAAGATTGTATTGATTCTGAAAACCTCAGTTTCAGAGGCAGGATTCTTATTGAGCGGCTATGATAAAGGAGGAGTGTATCTTGGGCCGCAATGTCGGGAGCATTGTAAGAATACCCTTGGGGGGATGGCTACGGTATTGGTATCGAGATTTGAATCCATCTCCAGCAGAAGGAACCGAGATAGGGGTAATTGGGCCTGGATATGAAAAGTATAAGCATAGTTCCACCTACCTTGCTGCTTTCCTTGGATATTGGTTGAGTCGGTATATCTTAGAGGGAGCACCCAAGGAAGGAGTAGACCCGTCTGTGTTTGATATTGATGCTTATCTTGCGATTGGTCTTTCGGTTGCACTTGGGCCACTGTTTTTGGAGACTCTATACAGACGACTTGATATGTATCAAGTTGGAGCCGAGACGTCGAAGGGTCGGTATGATGTTATTAGTTATGTATCAACTTCCTTCCTGCAGATGTTTTTGTATGAACGGTTTCCTAGGCTTGCTCCTAGACCGACGGATTTTGAGCCTAGAGAGGGACTAGAGCGCCGAGCTACTAGGTGGTACGCGGCATGCATTCGGGGGCCGTTGATGGATATTTTTGATGATGAGAGTGAGTTTATAGCTCGTCCATATGTTCCACCTGTGGTCAGGGTAGTTCTGTTTTGGATGTATGACTCGAGAGATTCCGAGGTGGTTTTTGATGGTTGACTGAGTAGTGCTGAGATAATGACAGCTTGTAGCTTCTTGTCGCGTTCCTTGCCTTATTTTGTAGGAGGAGCTTATGGCTCTATGTCTTATAATCCGGCGAGAGTGGCTCGCCAATTTGGATTTGATCAGGGGGTCCCTAGTCCTAGTGTAGTCCTTCCTATAGCTGATACTTTTGAGTAGTTTTTCTATCATACTCATCTTCTGAGGCTCCAGAAGTGTGGCAAGTTTGTTCAGACGAGGGCTGATCGTGTAGGTGGGGTGACAGTTGGTTGGCGATCTTATTGGATGGAGACTTTTGTCGCCTTTCGAGAGTTTCTCGGGGGTGATATTGGGGACTTAGAGTTTATATGCATCCTATCGGATAACGAACTGTGTCAACCACGCGTGAAGGGCTGGACTGAATTGGCTAGGGGTGAGTTGTCTCGTTTTGCACGCTTAGAGTTACTCTCTGATGTGTTGAGTTAGGCGAGGGTGGTTGGTACAGACGGTTTTCGAGGGGAAGTTGGTACAACTAAATGACGCCTGAGCCAGCCTAGGAAAGAGCCTTCCCAGAGAATGAAGGTTAGCTTTTATTCTGTTTTTCGTGATTTTCTTTCTTGTTATGTTTCGTTTATGTGCTTCTAAGTTGGGTGCTTCGTTTCTTCAAGTACAAAGGTCAGCTATCCATCATGATGTTTCTGTGGCACCTAGGGCAACGGGCGTGCCTTCTGAGGAGAACTCTGCTGATGATTTGCTTCCGTGTTGGCGGTTGCGGAGACAAAGTAATGCTAATGGTTTTAGTGATTCCGAAGGTGAGGGTGACGATGGGGATAGCTCAGAGGCCAATCTAAATGCGAGGGATGATGTTGATAGGGTTGCATTCGAGCAGGCAGATGTTCCTCTTGATAGGGTGAGATATGACGTCGTTGCGCCATGTGGTGAGAGTAGAGTTACTTTTGCGCCTCCTCTGTTGCAGTTAGGGCATCCGGTGGCACAGCCAGCTAGGCTTGGGAAGTCTGATGTTGATGACCCAATTGGTCGGTTGCCTTTGTCTGATGTTCAGTCTCACCTGCCTTCTGGTGGAGTCCCTACCGTATCTTTATTTGGTGGGAGTAGCGGTTTTTCATCAGTTGATACTCGTCTTGGTGTGCCTTTAGTTGTGTCTTCAGTTGGTGCTTAGGCTAGCCTTCCTTTGGTGGATGTTCAAACTGGTACTTTGCCTGCTTCGTTGGGAGTTGCTACTAGTTTGCCACTTGGTGAGAGTGGTAGTTGTGTCCATGATGATACTATTGCTCCTGGCATTGGCCGTGACGATCGAGCGAGTTTACCTTTCTTGGATGGCGAGTTTACCGTGACCCGTCTTGATGATAGTTGCGTATCATTGGCAGGACCTAATGGCAAGGAGCGGGTCCTTGATCCTAAGGTACTATTTGCTGGCGTGCAAGATGAGTGTTTGCCCAGACTGAGCTTTATTTTTTATCGTAGGCCGAGCACTTTCATGCGTTTGGAGGCTATGTTCTTACGACGCTATTTGTTAGAGGCGTTCTGCGATACGCTCAGCGGGTTGCATGTTCTTACTTCTTACTCCGGAGACTTCTATTGATACGTTTCAGTCATTTCAGGCTGCTGTGGCTGAGTTTCAGCGGCATGAGTTTGAGGTGAGCTGGCTGAGAGAGAGTTTGTCTCGCATGGAGGTGCAAGTAAAGAATCACCATCTCAAGGTTGAGCTAGCGGAAATGGACATGGCTTTGATAGAATCAACGTCTTCTAGGGAAAAGGCTGTAGTGGAGTTAGAGCAGGCGACCAAGGTACTGGCAGATGTGGACTTGGCGATATTGAGTTTGAGAGAGAGGAAAGCCGAGGTAGAGGCTCAACTTGTTAGTGTGGAAGATGAGGCTTTTGACTTAGATAGCCAGATAGGTCCAAGTTAGGCAAGCTGAAGAATTTCTTGTAATGGTTGAGCTAAAACCCCAAGTATTGTATATATTTTTATTATTATTGTTTTCTCTCTCCCTTTTTTTTTTTTTTTTTTGGATTGATGATTTATTGATAGTTACACAAAGGGTAATGAGAATGTAGATAGCAAATGATTGTTTATTTATCATAAGCATGAGCTGATGTCTTACATTGCCATTACATTAGTAAGAGTAAATTTCTCAGGGGTGATTCCTCACTTTCATCCTAAGAAAAATAGGCCTTTAGCCATTTGGCATTGATAGGGCTCAAGAGAGTTTGCGAGTTTGGTTCATAAATTCTATAATAACCATTCTCGTTGGCCTCTCTTACTATGTAAGGTCCTTGCCACTTGGGAGTGAACTTGTGGGTAGAGGTTCCCCTCATGACATGAGGTGCAGCACGAAGTACCAAGTCACCTTCTTGGAATTGTCTGGGGCGCACCAAGGTATCATAGGCTCGAGTTATGCGACTTTGGTAAACTTTGAGGTTAGCCAGGGCCTTATCTCTTCTTTCATCAAGGATCTCCAATTCAGAGGATCTGGAGTCTGGAGTAACTTCACTTCGGAGGGCCATGCGAGTTGAGGGTATGGCAATTTCCACTGGAAGAACCGCTTTCGTGCCGTATACCAATGAGAATGGGGTCATTTGAGTTGGCCGTTTTTTGGATGTTCTGTAGGCCCAGAGCGCCATTGGGAGTACGTGCGCCCAATCCCTTTGATAATCCTTGAGAGTCCGTGAAAGGATTCTAAGGAGTGTTTTGTTGGTTGCCTCTGCTTGCCCATTCCCTTAGGGATAGTAAGGCGTTGATTTATGGTGTGTGATGTCGTAGGAGACAAGGAGTTGTCCGACTTGGCGGTTGACAAAAGGGGTCCCATTGTCTGAAAGGATTACTCTAGGTATGCCGAAACGACATATGATGAATTCTCGGATACAGTTGGAGATAGCAGCTCCTGTTGCCTTTTTTAGAGGGATGGCTTCTACCCATTTAGTATAGGTCTCTGTAGCCGTTACAATCCATATGTGTCCTCTTGATGTCAGAGAAATGGGGCCAATAAGATCCATAGCCCAAGTGTGGAAAGGCCATGGTGGGCTCGAACTATGTAGATCAGTAGCAGGTGCATGAATGAGATTTCCATGGAGTTGGCAAGGTTTGCAGCGTTTGGCGCACATTTTTGCGTCTGCCTCCATGGTAGGCCAATAATACCCTATATGTAAAAGATGTTGAAATAGCTTCGCTCCACCTTGGTGCTCCGATCCATGAGTAAGTTCCAAAACTTTATGGATTTTGGCTCCTGATATGCAACGTAATGGCTTTCCATCGAAGCCATGCCTGAAAAGTTGCTTTTCTTGCAAAAAGAATTTCGGAGCTCGCTTCCTGATTATTGCGGCTGCAGAGCGGTCCGGTGGCAATGATTCTTCTTTGAGGTAATCTATGTATACTTGACGCCAGTCGGAGGTGATTTCTGTCAAGTTGCATTCAGGCTTTTGAGGGAATTCCTGACATTTGGTGCACTTCCCTTGAAGGTTATTTGCTTCCTTGGCCATGGTAGGCCAATAATATCCTTGTCGTTGTAGCCTCCTGTAGAGGCTTATATCTCCTGTCCGACAGGAGCGGTTGTGCACCCCTTCTAACTTGGACTTGGCTTCGATAAGGTCGATGCATCGTGCCAATAGACCACCGGGCCCTCTATAGTAGAGGACTCCTTGGTAAATTATGAAGTATTTGGTCTCACTCAAAGGTAGTTTACCTGAGGGGGCACGAAGCTCATCGATGATTAGGGCTCTCTAATCAGCGGGTTCTTTTTCAGGGAAGATAGTTGTTACTGAGCATGGCACAAAGCGTTTCAGGACTTCTATCTTGGTTGATTCTTCTGAGAATTCCACCTTAGAGGCCAAGGTGGCGAGGGCGTTCGGGTGTCAATTGTTGGAGTGAGGAGCGTGTTCTATCCTTACCGTGTCAAATTTGTCTGTCAACCTTTGGACGATGGTTCTGTATGAAGCCAAAGGGGGCTCTTTGATAGCATAGTCTCCATTGGTCTGCTTGACCACCAGATTAGAGTCGATTTTGATACATAAGAGACTTACTCCTAGATGGAGTGCCGCCAAAAGCCCCGGTATCAGGGCTTCGTATTTTGCCTCATTGTTAGAGCATCGAAAATCCAGTTTATATGACAAATTGACTTCGGTTAGGTTTGGGGAAGTAAGGACTATTCCAGCTCCTCCCCCTTTGGAGGTGGATGATCCATCGAAACTCAGACTCCATTCTCCTTTATCGTTTACTTCAGCAGCTTGGAACTCATCTCCTGGCAGCTCATCCGAGGGCGGCTCATGTTCTCCGCTGGGGAAGTGAGCTAGGAGGTCGGCTAGCCCTTGGCTCTTACTGGCCTTGGGAGCTTTATAGGTGATATTATATTCTGCTAGCGAGAAGAGCCAGCGGGCTAGCCTGCCGGAGAGAGCAGGTTTGGTGAGGAGGAATCGGATGGGATCACTCTTGGTCATGAGATGAATGGGGTAAGAAATGAGGTAATGTCAGAGCGTTTTAGCAGCAAAGACTAGGGCTAGGCAATGCCACTCGATGGGGGAGTATCGGATTTCAGCCCCTTGGATAACCCTGCTTATGTAGTATACGGGTCGTTCAAGTCCGTCGATTTCTTGGGCAAGCAAAGCTCCGACTGACCTCGGTGTGGAAGTGATGTAGAGGAGTAAAGGCCTCGCTGGTTGAGGAGGAGTCATGGAGAGAGAGGAGGTTAAAGCTAACTTCACCCCTTCGAACGCTTGTTGGTGCTCCTCATTCCATGTGAACCTGACATCTTTCTTTAGCAATGAGTTGAAGGGTTGTGTTATTTTAGCCATAGCAGGGATAAATCGTCTCAGATAAGATGCCCGACCAAGGAAGGTTCTCAATTCGTCTATACTCGTTGGTCGTGGCATATTTCTGATGGCGGCGACCTTTGCTGGGTCGGGGTCTATCCCGTGGCGGTGAACAGTGCAGCCAAGGAACTTGCCGGCAGTGACTCCGAATGCGCACTTAAGCGGGTTCATTCAAAGCCTGTATTTCTTGCAACGTTCAAAGACTTTTTGGAGGTCTTTGAGATGATTAGCTTTTTCTTTGGATTTCACCACCAAATCATCAATGTAACACTCCAGGGTTTTGTGCAACATATCGTGGAAGATGGCTGTCATAGCTCTTTGGTATGTTGCTCCCGCGTTTTTAATCCAAAAGGCATTACAGTATAGAAGAAGTTACCTATTAGAGTGCGAAATGCCGTCTTGGGGGCATCCTCTGGAGCCATCTTAATCTGGTTGTAGCCACTGAAATCGTCCATGAATGAGAACATATGGTGTCCAGCTGCCGAATCAATCAAGGTGTCTATGTTTGGGAGTGGGAACTCATCTTTGGGGCAAGATTTGTTCAGGTCTCTAAAGTCAACGCATACTCGAATCTGTCCATTCTTTTTTGTGATTGGGACGATGCTAGAAAGCCATGTGGGGTGCTGGATAGGTTTGATGAATCCTGCTCCAAGCAGCTTTACTACTTCGTCCTTGATGTTGAGCTCTACCTCAGGCTTATAAAATCTGACACCTTACTTGACTGGGCGAGCCAAGGGGATGACGTTCAAGCGATGCATGGTAACTTCTTTGTCTAGGCCTGGCATTTCTTCATATGTCCATGCAAAGATGTCCGAATACTTCTTGATTAGCTCGACGAGGGGCCCTCTCTGTTCTTCTGGCAAATCTTTGCAAATGAAGATAGGACATCTGGGTTTTCCTTCAGGGGCTACGTTGATTTCTTCCAGTTCTTGCTTTTGGGGCCGAGGGCTGTCTTGTAAGCATTCTGGAGCAAGCCTAACTTCTTGTAGTTCATCTTTCTTTGGGGTTGCAATCGAGTTAGTAGGGGCTTGGTCAGGGGATGAAGTGGCTGCCTTAGTAATGGATTTGACTTTTGAGCCCCTAGCTCTATCCAAGTGACTTGTTGAGGGACCATTGAATTTGTCGAAATGCTTTTCTTTCACTGGGAGAGCCATAACTTTCTTTTCCTTTCTGTTTCTCTTGTCCTTGTTTTTTTTATTCTTTGCCCTTGGAGGGCGTTGGGCCAGTGCAGATAGGGTGCAGCAAAGATAGTCTTCGTCTGGCTGGAGGTTGGCATTGGTGACACTTGCCAACCCCAGAGACCGTCATAAACGGTATACCACTCTGCCATCTTCTGTTTGCAGCCTCGTCACTTTAGGGAGCTTTCTTGAGGGTACTGATCTGGCGAATGTCTTTTTACGAGGTGGTGATGTATCTTCTTCTGAGAGGTCATCCCAATTTGGTATAGGAGTTCTGCGGAGCGGGAGGGGGGGCTCGTCCTCATCAACGTGATTGTAAAACACTGCATCTGCCATATGAGCTTCATCTACCCGAAAGGATTTTTGAGAGCCAGTTATGGCTACTACCTCGTTGTTGTAAATTGCTTTGACACATTGATGGTAGGTGGAGGGGATTGCGGCGTATCTATGGAGCCAAGTTCTCCCTAAAAGAGCCTGATAGGTCGTCTCAGCTTCTATGACATGGAACTTAGTGGTGGAACGGATTAGTCCAACTGCTAAGTCTAGTTGGACATGCCCTATGGTTTTGATCTTTTGATTTCCAAAACCGGTGATGGAAATGGGTTGTTTGACTAGGTGTTTTTGTGAGATCCCGGTTGCCTGGAAAGTAGAATAGGGCATTACATTAAGTGAAGCCCCTCCATCCATGAATCCTCTTTGAAACTCCATCCCATTAATGAACACTGGGACGTAGAGGGGACGATTGTGTGGGAACGATACTTGCTTGTCTGCTTCAGTAAAGTTTATTGCCAAAGAGTTATCTCGGAACACTTTCCTAACCAATCCGCTTTACACTCATGCATGCCTCACCATTTTCCTCCGCAAGCCTTAGAAAGGCCTTGGTGGCTTCGAAACGTGTTGCTTCAGACAAACCAAATTGGTCGAAGAACCATTTGAACTTTGTCGATTTCTTAAGTGCTATCGCACGCTGGGTCTCGAAGTCTGGACAAGTAGGAGCTACGAGCTCAGAGAGCTCACACAACATTGGTTCTTCCGTCTCATAATAATGCAAAAGCATCATGACCGTCTTGCCATTATCTTTGTGACGAGAGAGAGGATCTTTTAAGACGTCCTCTGTCTGGCGACGAGGTAGCTCCAAAGCGTCGTCAACCATCATCTTTCGAACTAGGGATCTGAGTGCCCAACATTCAGCGATAGGATGTTTAACGGAGCAATGGTATATGCAGTAGTCTGCCCGAGCTTGATCCTTTTTTGTGACAGGTCGCCTTGGTTTAGGGAGATGAACTTTTCCATCTTCTACCCAGGCGTTGAGGAGTGCTTGCGCCTCGTCTACCGAGACAGGCAACGGTGGGGGCAGGAATGGCAACGGGGCGGGGCGGGGCGGGGCCGGGGATCACACTCCCCGTCCCCGATCCCCGATGGTGGAAATACCCCCGTCCCCGGCCCCGATCCCCGACGGGGAACCCATAACCACCCCCGTCCCCGTCCCCGTCCCCGTCCCCTAACAGGGATCGGGTTTCCCTGACCCCAAAATTCCCCGACCAATTGATCAACATGTTCATCAACAAACACACAGAGAGAGAGATTTTTTCAACAACAGATCAACAAACAAAATTTTTTTTAACAACACATATTACAAACACAAGAACAAAAAAAAAAAATAAAAAATCTGTATGTATACATTACAGATCTGTTCAACCCACTGTGTTACACACATACACAACAGATATAATATAAATAACTTGGAAAAAAAAAATTTGTGCATCAATGAACAACAGATATGTATATATATAGAGAGAGAGAGAGAGGGGGCTTCATCACGATCTGTCCTGGTCATGGTCGTGGCTGTAGATCGGTGGTGGTGGCTTCAGATCGGTGGTGACGGAGGAGCAGGAACGTCGTTCGTTGTGTGAGAGAGAGAGCGGTAGTGAGGGAGGATGATCGGCGGCGAGGTACGAGCAGCGGCGATGGACGATCGGCGGTTACGGACGAGAACTGAGCCATGTACGGCGATGGACGATCGGCGGTGGCGGTACGAGCAGCGGCGAAACCCTAGCTCTTGGCAACGGCGTAGAGAGAGAGAGAGAGAGAGAGAGAGAAGCGTGTTTTGTGTTGTGTGTGAGAGAACTGAGCAGTGTTTCAACACAAAACCCTACACGCGCATATATATACGGAAGGGCAAATTAGTAATTTTATATCGGGGATTATTCGGGGCGGGGATCGGGGTCGGGGTCGGGGTCGGGCCGAGTTCGGGACTGAAACACGTATCCCCGTCCCCGGCCCGAAGATCACCGGGGATACATTTTTTAATACCGTCCCCGGCCCGTCGGGGGTATTTTTCGGGGAATCACCGCTTAATTCGGGGCCGGGGGGTCGGGTCCCCGTCGGGCCGGGTTCCGATTGCCATCTCTAGGTGGGGGAACTTGATCAAATTTTCTCTTCTTTGCTTGGAGATTTGTTCTTCCTCCATTGGAACCTTTCGCTGCATATACGGCGTGGTTGCGTCTGTTAGGCCTCCATGAGGAAGGTGGAGGTGCCGTTGCCCGCCATGAATGAGGCTGCGGAGCTTCCCTTCGTGCCCCCGATCTTACTGTTTCACTTATGTTTCGAGCAGCAACGCATAAGGCAGAAAAGTCAGGGAAGTGGTGATTGACCAACTGGAGCTTGTAAGTTGTGAACATCCCTTCGATGCACATTGACACCAGTTGATGCTCTTCCATCGGGTCTTAAATGTCTACTGCTTTTTCCCTGAAGCGGCGAACGTAAACAAGGATGTCCTCCCTAAGTCGTTGTGTTCCCCTCATAAGATGAAGAGTGGTTAACCTTTCTTTGACGTAGAAGAACTTGATATAGAACTTTTTCACCAAGTCCTCCCACGAAGAAATAGAGCCAGCGGCGAGGTTGGCGTACCATAAGAATGCCCGATCTGTGAGGGACTTGGAGAATTCTCTCATGCGGAGGTTTCGGTCTTCTCGGTGGGCACCAAGGGCATCAAGGAAGCACGAAACGTGTTCCCTAGTGTTCCTTTTCCGTCCATCAAAACGGACAAACTTTGGTACAGTGTATCTTGCCGGATATGGGAGACTTGCAATATTAATAGGGTACGGGGGATGGAGATCCAGTTTTGGAGAGGTAGGGATGTGACCTTTGTTTGTCTGAAGTAGGTTGTGTATGTGTTCCTTCACTTCATCCAATGTCAAGGGTTGGACTGAAGGAACCTGGTCTGACGGGAGAGCCAGAGAGCAAGTTGAAACCACTGCGGCGGGAGTTCCGCCTACCAAACCGACTGGTGGCAAGGGTGCTTGGCTTGGAGCCGGTGGGGGGTGCGGGACAGCTATTTGCCCTCCTAGTTGGTTTTGCAAGTTGTTTCAAAGGGCGGGGTTAGCCTCTGGGCCATTCTGAGCTGATGGCAGAACTCCATTTTGTGATGATGAAATGGGGTTAGATGTCGATAGAAGTGTGGGCGCCCTCTGTAAGGCTAATAAGGCATCCATCAAGAGTTGTTGGTTCTGTTAAAGAGAGGTGACATTCTCAACCAAAGCACGGAGTTGTTCCGCTATGGCCGGTTGAGAGGATTGTTCCTCCGGAAAGCCGTCGGGGTTGTGTTCCGAGGTCTCCACCAAAGCCTCCCTACCGCCACCTTGGGATGTCGCTGTACCAGTTCCGGTATTCTTTTTGGACGCCATGTGAAGTGGGCACCACTTTTCCCTAGTGGAGTATAATGTGGGTGATAGAGATTAGAGGCGATCGATCGTTGACCTCTGGGAAGATGGTAGGCACTTCAATGACTTGAGATCATCGGAGGCAGGAGAGGAGAAGACCGAGGTAAGCTTAGAGAGGAAAAAAGTGGCAGTGAGAGACTTTGAACACTTAATGTATGTTATGTGATTCTTGTTGCTCTTGTTGTGTGTCTGTGGCTACACTTATGATGCCGTTATATAGACTCCAGGAGTATTGGAGCTCAAGCAACCTCAAGACAGGTGGCAAGTTCTCCTCAACTCGACAAGAGGGTGATATCAGCCCTACTAACTGTGTCCCATGATTTAGGTCCTTGGGGAGGTTGCATCATAGGAACTGCAGGGATAGGTGTGATATCTTGAGAGGCATATCATATGTGTGTCAGATATGTAAGTGTAAGGTCAACGTCTCTTTCTCTAAGCCAGGTCAAAGGGGAGCTATCACTGCAGGGAGATAGCCACACGACCTTGACGATCCCGAGGTCTTAGCCTCCAATCCACAATCCTCCAATGATCCCAAGTGGGGAGTGCCTAGGTCCTGCTCCCGACCTAGGCAGCCAAGAGGGTGAATGCATGGGTGAGCCAAGGGTCCGGCTATGTTGCTATGGAGTTGGCTAAGTGGGTAGAGAATACATTTCTTGAGTTATGAAGGGCCATGAAGAGCTCTAAGTGAGCCAGCTCCATGTGGCCTTGTTTCATTCTTGGTGGTGTGCATGCCCCCGCTTAGGCTAGGCATACAATCTCAGCTCATCGTGGTGCCTCAGGGGTCTGCCACGTGGATGTGTGATGGTGATGTCATACTCATCGTGGTGCCTCAGGGGTGTGCCACGTGAATGTGTAGTGGTGCTGACGTGATGCCCGTAGGGCTCACCACGTGCCAAGTATACAAGGAAACTTACTTTTGCTATTTTAAGGATTATACATTGTTTAGTGTTTTACTGCTCACCCAAAAAAAAGTGTTTTTCTCACGCAATATATTATTTAATTATTTTTGTATGTAACTATATTTATTTTTCTACCTATTTTCATAGATGTTAAAAAAATCCTATGATACACGACACAACATAGCACAACACAACACGATATGTGATGTAGAAAAATAAAAAAAACAAGACATGATATGTATCTCGACTCGACAACTATAGTTATACTATTTTAAAGCTTGAACAATAGAAAACACACAAAAAAATTAATTAAAAAAAAAGGTGGATGAGTAATAAAAAACGGGCTCACTGCCTGAAACATGGGTTAAATACCCAACAACTTGCATGCGCATTCTTATCATCCCAAATAAGTCGAGGGCGGCCTCATGCTTGGAGACACTTTCAACACTAGTCCATTTTTCATTTCTAATGGGAGATTCAAGATCTATTTTGTTCAATGCTTGCACAAATTTTGTGTTGAACTCGTAAATTTGTAGACTTTTGGTTTAGGTAATTCAAAGTGGATTGATTCAATTTGCACAATCAAATGTGCCATGAGTGCCCTTCTATGGATTAACTAAGTGAAAGGAATATCTCTAGCTAACCAAATTCCTAATTCATCCCCACCAATCACCTTCCATGTTTAGTGGTTGCAGAGGATTACCATTAAAATACAATTGTAACAATTATTTAATTTCACAAAGCTATTCCCTTTTATATCGGTAAATCAACACAAGTGATTCGTTAGGGCATTCCAATATTAAGAGCAAATACGGGGTTGAAGTTAATGGTAGAGATGCTCAAGTGATTAGTAGAGGTAATAGTCATTCTCCTTGGAAATCCATCTCTTAGATACTTCCGTGTTGGTCTAGATTTCTTTCTTTGATGGTGGGTAATAGGGTTAATGTTTGTATTTGGGAAGATGTTTGGGTGGGTGATACATCCTTTGATGTGGCTTTCCCACATTTATATAGAGTGGTTCGTTCTTATAATCTCTCCATTTCTACGTTGGCTTGTTCCCTTGTTGCACCAATATCTTGGAATTCTAATTTTTTGAGGATTCTTAATGATCGGGAAACAATTGAGTTGACCTCTTTGCTGTCTCAGATTGATCATTTTTCTTTGAATCCAATTATGAGTGACAAAAGGATATGGTCCATTCACTATTCAGGAGACTTTACATGTAAGTCCTTCTTTAACAATATTGTTGACAAAATGAGTCCGTCCAAGAAAATTTGGGAATCTTTTGTACCTTTCAAGGTGAAGATTTTTATGTGGTTGTTGGCTCATGGAGGCATTTTGACAAATGACACCTTTCAAAAGAGAAGGCTCAAGTGCATTCTTTGTCCTCAGTGGTGCATCATGTGTAAGAAAGATGAGGAATCTCTAGATCACCTTTTCTTACACTGTCCAGTTGTGGTGAGTTTGTGGAATAGACTTTTCATTTTGGTAGAGGCTTTGTGGGTGGCTCCACTTGTAAGTGTACACATGTTAATTGATTTCGGTGGCAAAAAAAGGCCCAAGGCGTTGTGGCTTTGTGTAGTGAGTGCAATATTTTGGGTAATTTGTTGGAAAGAAATGCAAGGATTTTTTTAGACAAATTCGGGATGTGGATCCTACGTGGGATAAAGTCCGAAGTTTGGCATCTTTTGGGCCTCAGCGTCTCCACCATTTAGAGGGATTCCGCTTTTTTTGATCTCTAGAGACTGGGTGGCAGTTTGAGACACATAATCTATTGTCTTTGCTTTGTTTTTGTGTGATTTTTACTTAGTTCTTTGGCTTGATCTATGTGGACTCCTTGTCCTCTCTTGTTCTATTTCACTTTTTTATTAATAAATTTCTTTTGTTGCGAATCAAAAAAAAAAAAAAAAAAAAAAAAAAGGTTAAGATTTAATTTTTTTTTTCCGGATGTGAGAATGTAAGTTTATATGTTTGGTGGCATTTGTTGACTTTCTATACGACTACACTTTCTGAAATTATGACATGGTTTCATGTTTACATATATATTTAAGTCTTGTCATGATGTAAAGATCTCCAGTGTTTCAGCTGTCTGAAACTGAGGTTAGAAAGTAGATTGGGTTAGTTTAATTGAGTGTTACTCATTAAATTAATTTAAAATTTTGTAAGAATGGTAGAAATCTCTCTTTCATTTCTTGCTCTGATATAGCTTGCATGTCAGATGAGACAATGTAAACTTTTTATGAAAGTCCAGTTATTTTATTTTAAAACCGGAAGAGAAAAGAAGGGCAATTAACTTGTTACAAATAATTTCTTAAGTGGTTTCAGCACTAAAATCCTAGAATGTGTTCTGGTCGGTTGGTCGGTCTGTTGGGTTCTCTAGAAACCGACTCAATATTTTGGGTGTTCTGTTGGTCAGTTCCCCCCCTTCTTGAAACTTTCATGCCATCTGTCCTGTGCTCACGTGCATGTTTCCTAGTTTGTACTTGGTATCAAAAGTTTAGGCAATATAACTTGTTTTGTAGCATAGGTGTTCATTGACGACACAAGCATCAAATTTGCTAGTTGGTCTTTTTAATTTCTAATTTCTGGGATGCATTTTTACAGTGAGGGCACAGTTACAATCTTGTGATCGTCTTGAAGTTTATTTTGCTCCACTTTGCTTTCAAATGTTATGCATACTACTTTTAGGTTTTTTTTTATTTTATTTTTTTTATCAGCAATAGGTGCTACTTTTATTATGATACATATTATAACTTACTCAAAAGAACTGATTCAAGTGTTTCATTTTTTCATTATACATGATCGTATTAACATCTCATCTGGGGATTTGTACCATGTGAAGCTCCATTCTTATTATCAAGCTTTTATGGCTGTCTTCAGCCTAATATGGAAGAGCTTTTGGTAGTCTGGAACTCTGGATAACTATTGGATTATATGGTGTCGATTATATAAAAAATATGTTCTTTATATTCTAATTTTCTAGTAATTTATGTTCTCTTTGTTTGTTTTTGTTAGTTCTGCGGATGGAACTCGATATACAGAAGTTTCTGCAGAATCCTGATCAGCAGCAGTTTGAGTTCCAACATTTTACCACTTCCTACCTTCGTCTTGCAGCACACCGTGTTGCTCAACACTATTGTCTGCAGACTATGGTTCAGGACAATGTCTTAGATGGTCTGGGTACTAGAATTGTGGTTAAAAAATTGGCAGAAAGCAGATACCCTGCTGTCTGTTTATCAGAAATTCCTGCTAAACAGTTAGAAAATGACAAACATGAGCAGATTAAAATTGTCATGAGGCCAAGGCATAATAGAAATTCCTCAAATGAAGCCAGTGAAACAGGAATCAAACGCGATACTGCGAGGACTGTGGAAGAGAGGAAGGAGGATTATGACAGGGCACGAGCTCGGATTTTCAGTAGCCTTGAATCAGAAGATTCCATGTCTCAGGCTCCATTGAATGGGAAGAATATGTGTTTCAGTGGAGATGAGAATGATGGTTGCAAGAATTCCATGATTGATTCAGAGAAAAACTTGAGCATCAGGGATTGTGGTACTTCTTCCCGAATTGCCATTTTCAGAGATAGGGAGAAGGATCGTACTGACCCAGATTATGATCGGAGTTATGAAAGGTAGGTATATGCATTTCTTTATCTGAAGTGGAACGGGGTGAGTTATTTGGTTGCTTGGCATCAATTTCTACTTGAGATCCTTATTTACATGTTTTTTTATAAATAAGATGTGATTTACTTATAAAAAGAGAACATAAAAAAGAAGGGATTCATGGTTAGAGGTAGTTTGTATTTTAATGGCTTCTTGCTCTGACAATGCGTGATAGATAGAGGTGGCAACTTCTTACCTAATTAGTCAAACTAGCCTAACCCATATCCTGTATACAAGGGTTGGAGTTGAGGTTTTTAATTAGGTTGGGTTGGATACATTTTGTAGTTTCTTTTTGTATTCTATCTTTATGAATTATTGGTTAAAAACTTCACCTATGAAGTTATTTTGTCATAGTTATGTTATTTATAATTTTCATTGGTTCATAATAAAATTTGAAAGCTATGAATGGTTATTAAAGTAAATAATGGGGTAAATTACACTTTGCCCCCCTTTATATTTGCCCACTTTCTCACTTTGGCCCTTCAAGTTTATTTTTTCCCACTTTGGCTCTTCATGGTTCAAGTTTATCCCACTTTACTCCTAAAGCTAACTTTTGTTCAAAATTAGACAGAAAATGCCACAATAATGGTCACATAGCATAAAAAAAATATATTATAATATTGAAATTTGAGTTTTATGAGTGTGAGTCATATATAATAATATATTTTTATGTCATGTAACTGATAATGTGCCATTTTTCGTCTAATTTTTAACAAAAATTAGCTTTAAGAGTAAAGTGGGAAAAAATAAACTTGAAGGGACAAACATAAAGGGGGCAAAGTGTAATTTACCCTAAATAATGTATTTTTTTTACATTACCGCTTTTTAAATTTGGAGTTTGAGAAATAATGGGTTTTGGGTTTGGCTGAAGAAATTTTAACTAGGCTAGGTCAGGTTAGGATTTGAGCTTCACAGTTCACATATGAACCTGTTGTTTACGGATTGAGCTCATGTGTTCATTTGTTTTTTGGGCAAACTTCACTTTATTCCCTGTGGTTTGGGCCATGTGGGGTTTACCCCTCCTAACGTTTGGAAATTATCACATAACCCCTACATAATTTGTGGATTGAAGTGCACCATTAAACATTCTGTCCAAATAGCAAGTGTGAAACACATGGCAAACATAAAAGGGTTATATGCTTATTTTCAAATTTCAAGGGGGTAAATTGCACACGGAATAAAGCACAGGGGGTTAAAATGTGCTTTGTCTTCTAAACAAATGACAAAAATGTCCATAGTTCACACACTTAAGTTACTTATATACAGGGGCATTTTAGTCTTTTTATTAAATCGTTAACGAACCTAAAGGTGCACTTCAGTCCACAAACCACATGAGGGTTATCTAGTTATTTCCAAACATTAGGGGGGTAAACCGCACATGGCCCAAACCACGGGATAAAGTGGAGCTTGCCCTTATTTTTTTTATTTTTTTATTTTCCTGTGATAAGCATGAGCTCATGTATTTTACTGAGGCATCTGGCTTGTCTTGAACTGGTCCATTGCCACCCATAGTCTGAATTCCTCATTATGGATGCCATTGTATCAAGAAAAGTGTACCTTCAATAACCTAGGCTAATTAGTTGTTTAATTGATGCAGGTTTGCTAAGAATATTCCAACTAATCAAACCTTTTGCCTGGCACCATTCAATATGCAGAAGATTCAACCTCCATTTGTGCAGTATGATACCGTTCTTCCTCCGTTGGGTCAGATGCCAAGAACCCAAGCTTCCCTTAGTTACAGGACCCCCATCAGGAACCCTTTCTGTGCCACGGGATTGAATCAGACATCTCAGGATGCTGTCTATATGCAATGGCCAACTTCTGCCATGATGTATGCACAATCATATGATCAATTTAGACATGCTGTTTTTCAGGTAAGCTGAAGTTCGTAGACTCCTAGTTTATTGCACATTCTTTCTTCTCCTAGTTTATGAAGTAGATTATTGCTATTATTTTCAGAAATAGAGTGGTTAAATTATAGTTATAGCATTCTAACGTCAATTGTACAATCATACTTCTCTTTAGATTTACTACTAGCTGAGGAGTAGATGTCAGTTTTTCCAGAATAGGACTTAATAGTTATTGAAACATCTGGAGAGACCAGCATAATGTGCCAACTTCTGCAATTGTTTCAATTCCTCATCAAATCAGAATTTCCACTTTGTATATGTGAATGTTGAGTCTCTCTGGGAAGCAGTAAATTAGTGCAATATGGTGATGTGATTGACTAAGAACTGCCAATGAGGCAGTTGTCAATTAGTCAAAAACCCTATTGTGCGGTAAATATATTATGCATGTTGAGTGCTTGATCATGTATCCATATTTGGGGATTTAACAAAATCACTTTTTTAGAAGTGCTCTGAAATCTTGCGGCACATAGAACAAATGTTAGATGGACTCTACCCACGTGTTGGGTGTGGATACCTGTGTAGATGTCAGACCTCCCAGAATCCCAAGTCTTAGGGTATGGGGACGGCACAAAATATTTCTAGCTTGGTATAGGTAACAGGGTACAGCCTGCACGTCTGAATGCATTTTAGTTTAAATAATGTTGCAATGTATAATGTAATTATCATTTAAAGATGTGCTTGAATATAATTTTAATTAAATGGAATTAAGCAGACAGAAGGGGTTTCCATCTCTCTCCATATGACTTGAGCTGATGCATCTTTTACTATCAGTGAAGAAGAGTTGCCGATGTAGTTAAGTGTTTGATACTGTTCTAGTGACATTTCCATCTCTCTGCCTCTGGTAGTGTTGTTCTGGAGATGGCATGGACACATGGGAACTCATAGTTGGCATTTTTATTTTGGGAAAATATCAAATAAGTCCTACTTTTCTGATGAAATTCCCATTTAGTCCTACTAATACTATGTTGAGAGAGTTGATTCATGTGCGCCCCCTTGTCACCAATTAATTGCTCTAAGCCTTCGTTTGGCATCCCAATCTTGGGCTAAAATAGCCCCAAAATGACAAAATAGGCTAAAAAGTCAATAAAATAAAATGTCACATCCAAACCATAATCATTGCATGTTTTCTCTCACAAAAGTCAAAAAAAGCCAAAAAAAACCATCCTAAACGAGGCTAAAAGGCTAGGGGTGGTTTGGGATGTTCTAAATAAATGCACTTTTTGACTTTTTTTTTTTAAAAAAAAAAAAAAAAAAAAGTTTGTAGAAAAGTAGAGAAGATATGTTGATTAATGTGACCCAAATAAATGTATGTACGTAAAAAAAGTACACTTTTTTAGGTTAATCCAAACAAGCACTAAAATAGCCAAAAAGTCAAAAAGCTAATCCACATCCCAAACGAACCCTAAAGAATGTACATTGTAGTCTGTTGCATAATTCCTATTTTTATGCCCTTTCTATGAGATTTGAGATTATGATTGGTACTTTGACTTGAGTATTTGTACATTTTGTTTCTACCTTAAACTCAGGTTTTTGACAGGAGCACATCTTGGAAATTTGGGTAGTTGGTTTAGAAAACAGTCTAATATTTTGTGATGTCAGGTTATGTTGTTAATAGATATACTCAATTTTGTACTTTAGAATGATATAATTCCATTTTAATCTTCGACTGCATTGTTCAAAGATATATCAGTAATTTCATATCTTATATATGGAAGTTAAATTCTATTCCACCTGTTCAAGTTGAACGACTTTAAACGTTCCTCGTCTATTGTTTCCTCGTGCAACTTCTGTATCTAAATCTAATGAATTCCAATTAATTTGATTGTCATGCAGGCCCCTTACTACTGTCAGCAGCCTGAGTTTTGATTACTTGCAAAACCATTGATTGACAATTTAGATGGGAAATCTCTGTATAACACAGAATTGGATACAGGCTAGCCATTACTTTCTCCATAGCTGAAAGGGTTACCTACTATTGTATCCATAATAGCCCCCTTGGTCTTGGACTCTCTTATTATATTCTTGGAACCTTATCAGCATGCCCTTTTCTGTTCAAGAACTCTTAAAATTTTGCTGTTCCAAATTATTGTCTGTGATTTTCTTTTCTATTAGGGAGTGAAGGATAATACTAGTTGACTTTCTTTTATTATATTTTTTAATTTTATGTTTGCTTGGCTATCATATACATGCAGTGCAGTCATATTGAGTTCATTGAGACTCTGCTTTCTTCTTTCTTCTTTCTTCTTTCTTCTTTCTTCTTTCTTCTTATTTTTCTTTTTTTTTTCATTTAATTTAATTTAATTTAATTATTATTATTATTTTATTTATTTATTTATATTTTTTTGACACATATGTTGGCGCGCATTGTATTGTGAAGTTAGGATGTAAATGGACCAAACTCATTGCTTGGTTTATAACACAAACCGTTTTTGAGCTTTTTATTTTTTGTCTAGTGATTTTTCCCCTTCATATTTTAATCATTTTTAAAAAAAAAAATATTTGTGAAGAAATGTAAAAAAAAAATCCACTAAAGCAAATAAATCAAAAACATTTGTTTTTGTTGTTTTTCTTTGTAGGCATATCTAAATGAAGTGCATCTAAAAAATAAAATAATTTGGCTAAAATATGAAAAAATAAAAAACTTAAAAACTGAAAACAAACTGTCTTTTTATTAAACAAACTTGACCAAAAAATAAAAGAAAATATTATAGATTTTAAATTTTCTATCAAATAAATGATTAAATTTCTTACATAGATGTGGGGGTTCACTTTTTATGGATTTTTTATAATCATGTGAGACATTTAATCATTTGTTTAGTAAAAAATTTTCAAAAATAAAGGAAACAAAACATTTTTACAAAAGTGGTAATGCAAACGCAAATGGTGTGGTTAATGTTGATAAAAGTAAGCAATTGTGTTGGGTGCTTTGTCCATGGGGATGACAAGAGTGGAGGAGGTGATGGGACAAGAATAAATACTTGTTTCTGAAAAAACTGAACTCATATATTTTTCTTGTAATTTTTTCTTCTTTTTTTTTTTATTTTGTTCCCTCAAAATTTTGAAAATTATAATAATTTTTCAGAAACCCATTTTCGTTCAAAATTTTATTTTATTTTATTTTATAAACAGAAACATAAAACAAAAATAGTACCAAACAATAACTTTTATTTATTTATTATTATTTTTGTAAATTTTATGATAATGCTAATTATTAAAAGGAAATGTTATAATGTGCACCCTCAAAAAGGTGCATATAGTGTATTTTTCATAACTTTTTCACAATTTTATAATTTAAATACAAAATGTCATAACTATTTCACTACAAAAGTCCTACCTTTTTTTTTTTATAATACTTAAAATAAAATCCCAAAGTGTCATAATATTATCATTACTAACTTTAGGATACACATCATAAATTCGCTATTCATAACTTTATTATAAAATGTCATAACACATCACAAACAATTATAACGTTTATCATAAAAAATTATAATTTTTTTACAATATGTATCATTTTAAAGGATACACCATTTTAAATGAGGCACATTCTAAATTTCTCCATTACTAAATGGTTTCTTTTTGAGGGGGTTCCTTTGGGCAGAGGGGACACATTTACATTGGCCTTGCTTATGCCGGAAGGTGATAAATAGCCCAAGAAGACCCTAATCCAAGTTTGGCATTTGGTCTAATGTTACTGTTGGCTACATATTTTGTAAAACCAAATCATAGTTTGACACGTGGCAGAATAAGGGTATTATGGGAAGATAATTCAAGTCTTCGATCCTGATCGAACACGTGGCAATGAACATTGGTACTTACATGATCTGAGTAGCACTAGATCAGTAAAAAGATACAAAGTGACGTGGCTTCAACAGTTACTCAATATTCAAATTCAAATACAGGAGGGAAGCTCAACTGCAAGAGATGGCGTAGTGGGGCTACTTCTAAGGCAGCATGATCATCGATCATGGAGGAGCAGTTCGACGGTTCGAAGTACAGTTCGAAGGTCATCTTTGACAAGTATAAATAGCAGGGAAGCCCTCAGAAAAGAGCCCCAGACTCAGATCATACAAACCAGTCTTTATTTCATATTTTCCTTCCAGTTTTACATTTCCTTGTTCTTTAAATACCTGCACTTTAAATACCAGCACTGCATTTCGATTCATAGGAGTAGTTTCAAGTAGACTCAAGTAGACTGTTGCTGTAAACCTCATCGAGGCTGAGTTTGAACTATTGTAAGTGTTCATTTTAATGAAATACTTCGATTGTTCTTCATATTAACTGTTATTTCTCTTAAATTCTCCTAAGTCAAGCCACCAGTAAAAGTCCTCTTCATTGAGGCTGAAAGAACTAAAACACAATCGTCTGATAATTGGTTGGCAACTATAATTTCTGTAAGGACTGATTGATCATTGCTGGCACGCTCGCATTTACAAAATTACCCTTCGAAAAGCCAAAAAGCCAACATATATTTTTGGCACGCCCAGTGGGACTTGTTAAAATGGCTAGACGAAGACGACAAGGAGAAAATGAACGCCTGGAAGAAGGCGTAGAAGGAGAGGTAGAGATACCTAATCCAGAGGAGAATGTGGTAACACATCCTGTGGAGACTCCTATGCTATCAGAACCTTTGGTCGAACAGACCAGTACTTCTGGACAAGAACCATATGTTCATAATATTGGACGAAACCAAGGAATTGGACCATCCACCGTTCCATCTACCCAGCCAACAAACCCATGGGATGGCTTGGTAGATGCTATGGGACAACAATTAATGAACACGATGAAAAGGTGGGCAACATCCTTTTTGGATCGAATGAATAATCACCAACCAACAAATACAAGACACACAGAGGAAATTTTAAATGTCCCTCAGCAAAGATTGGCTAGAGAGAAACAGCCTATGCAAGTTAATGGACAATTTAATGGTCAGACTAGTACTCAGAACTATGAAAGACCATCGCCTCAGTCTTGGTATGAACCCATTTCAAGGCCTGTAGTAGGCCAAAATGCCTCAGTACTCAACAGTGAAGCCACACAAGGTGGTGGATCTGGCCAAGTACAAGAAAATGGCATAAGAATGGTGGCAAATCCCATGTTCGAAGCCATACCTGGCACTAGGGGGTACAATAACCCTTATTCGAATTCATACCCGGGGGGTTAGAAGGTTTTCCCACAAATGGAAGGGACACAATACCTGTTCCAGCACCTTTCACAGGTCCTTTCGCAGGACAGGCTCAAAGGGGTTACCCATACCCCCAACAGCAACCTGCACCACAGGGGCAACCAGTCCCAAATATACCACTTTTTGGACCAAGAGGACCACAGGCACAAGTTTGTCCACCAAACCCTGTGTTTGTCCCTCCAGTAGTGGCTCAGCAAGCCCAAAATATGGTCCCTAGGGACCAAATTGCTGATATTGTTAGGGAGATGTGTGGACCGATGGCTCGGGGGGTCCAAACTCCTGTATACAGAAAACCATACCCAGAGTGGGTAGATAGGGTACATGAATACCCAAGAGGATTCAGAATACCAGACTTTACCCTATTCTATGGAACTGGAAATCAATCGACAGTAGAGCATATTGCCAGATTCGCTGCTCAATGTGGTGAATTCACTAATCATGACTACATAAAACTGAGATTATTTCCAAACTCGTTAACTGGGGGAGCATTTGTATGGTATATCAACCTTACACCTGGCTCCATTCAAAATTGGCAACAAATGGAAGAGGCATTTCATGCCCAATTCTTCCAATCGGAGCCAGAGGTGTCCATGGCGGACTTGGCAAGATTGAGTCAAAGGCCTGAAGAAAAGGCTACTCAGTTCATTGCCAGATTTAAAAGGGCTCGAAATAAATGTAGAGTCATCCTTCCAGAGCCAGAATTTGTAAGATTGGCTCAAAACGGTTTAGAGTTCAGGCTTCGAAAGAAGTTTGATTCAACTGAATTCAGGGATTTGGTCGAACTAACCTATAAGGTGTCTCGATATGAAGCATTACTAGAAGAAGAACAAGATCGAAACAATGCTTCGTATAAAACATATTATAGAGATCCCAATTATGAGATCAATGCAGCAGAGATTGTGGGCAAAGAACCCGTAATCTGCGAAGCATTAATTCATAAGGATACAACTATCGACCAACAGTTTAAAAAGAAAGACTTTCACAGAAAGTACTCTTTCGACTTAACAAAAGCAGATGACATTTTTGATCATTTGCTTGCAGCTAATTTCCTTAAGTTACCAAAAGGGGTAAAACTGCCGTCTCTTGATGAACTTAAAGGAAAAGCATACTGTAAATGGCATAATTCTTGGTCTCACTCGACTAAAAACTGCATTGTTTTTCGAGACAGGATCCAAGAGCAAATCCGGAAAGGAAGTCTGAAGTTCCCAGCCAAAACAGAGAAAGCCATGGGAATTGACAGTAACCCGTTTCCAGAAGTTGGAGAAAGCGCGGCTAATGTGGTTGTACCAAACTTTCAGAATCTATCTCTGCAGGAATTGGGAGAAGTCAATGTGCAAATGCATATTGCCAACCAGACAGCTGCCAAGAAGGAGACTAGAAACCCGCCAGTTGTTGGACAAGGTTTCTCACATCAGAAGGAAAACTCTGATGAAGAAGTACTGGATGACGATTCCTTGGAAGCAGCTGTAATACAGAGGATGTGTCCCAGATGCAGACTAAGCTACAAATGGTTGAAGGGGCTTCCAATTGATGGGAAGCAATACTATAGGGATGTTCAGAGACGCCCTAAGTCAACCAATGCTTACAACAAGAGGTCGTATCCGGCTAGTGATAGGCAGCGACCATTAGCGGTTGAGCCTGCAGCAGACAGAATGCGTGATAAAGGCAAGAGGCCCTTGCATGAATCCAGGCCGCCTAACTACTACAGAATGGAGAGTAGCCATTCCGAAAGGAGATTGGAGAGGAGTTCAGGTTATGGGACTAAAGCCAGAGATTGGCCCCCCAGACCAACCTCACACAGAACAGAAAATGGTCACCTCCATCAAAGGCCAGAATCAAGCTCAAGGCATGCGATCAGAACCAAGCACTTACCTCCACGGCCAGTTCCGAAGATGGCTTCGAAGGTGGAAAAGGGTGATTCGACATCTGAATCAACAAGCTCTTGGGTGCCTGGAGTTCCAGATTGGTTTGTAATGCAAAACAAACCTAGGGAATTGTCTGCCAGGAGAGAAGTTGGAATCACAGGAAGGATGGTCAAACCTCCTTTGGTGGCTCCGAACAACTGGGTATTGCTGAAACACCCAAAGACAAAGGAACCAAATATGGTTCCAGTTATCTCCAGATCACAAAGGAGGAAGATTCAGCGTAGGTACACCCAGTACCAGCAAGATCTGAAAGAAGGTGGAGAGAGTTCTTCACAGGACAAGACAGAAGAAAAGAAAACTTCAAGTCAGACCATGCTCCAAAACCGACTTTACAAAGTAAAGTGGTTTGTAGCAGAGAACAATTGGCCCAAGTTCATTCTGAATTAAGGGCCAGGGAGAAGTCTAGTTTGGCAGGGCTGGAGAAGGCTCTGATGGAAAGTGACATTGAGACGGAAGAAGAGATTGGCATGAGCCAAGAGAAGGAAATGGCAGAAGGAATGTTCGAAGCCTTCATGGCTGAACAAGCATTCTTGGCTGAAGAACCAGTTGAGAAGGATCCTTCGAAGGGATCAGTTATCAATGAAATACCAGAATGCAGCATGGAGGATGCTGCTGAAGACACTGAGCAAGGTAGCCAAGAGGGGAAGAAGGTACAGCCAGCTATCCAGTTTGGCTCATTTCCCCCTGTATCAGTCAACATGGTACACATACTACCTCATGAATTCCAAGCTGAAAATGAGGATCAAAGTGACCAAGACATGGATCCAATTCCTGTCTCTAGCGAGGAGTCACAAGTGAGTATGGTACAGGATGCTCCTGAAATGGCTACTCCAATGAAAACTGAGTGTGAAAGCGAGGAAGAGGTGAGCATCAACCTCTCATATCCTTTTGAATACCCCTCAAATTCCATGACCCAACATGTCAAGCCTTTGTACATCAAGGCTTTCTGTGATGGGATACAGCTAAACCGAGTCCTAATAGACAATGGGGCAGCGGTAAACTTATTGCCGAAATCTTCTTTGAAGAAACTAGGGAAGAAGAATCCCAGGTTGATCCCAACCAGCACAACCATTGCTGGCTTTGCTGGAGATAAGCAGATGGCTCAAGGGATTCTGCCTATTAATTTGGGTGTGGGGACCAGGGATTGTATGACAGCTTTCTTCGTCATCGACAGCAATGCAAATATAATGCCTTACTTGGAAGAGATTGGATCCACACCAACAAATGTGTGCCTTCCTCTTTGCATCAGAAGATCATGATGGCCCTGGGCAATGGAGAGACAGAGGAGATTGATGCAGATCCTCAACCTTTCATAGCCTGTGCAGACTTTGCAGAGGCCAAATTGTATATTGAGGGAGTAACACCACTCAGTATACTGAGGAAAGCTGATGGCTCAGCCGAAGTGACGGCTGATGAGGAAGTGACACACCTGAAGCACTTAGTCCAAGAAAGTGCTGATGAAGAGGTTGTCGTGAAAGATGACAATGATGCCTGGTTATAGGCAAAAAAGTGAAGAGCGAGAAGCCAAGTCCTTGGCTTTGATTAAATTCTCATCATTGGACGTAAAAGCAATAGTCCAGAAAGTACAGAGGCAAGAGAGAGAGGCCATGATAATTGGCTGTAAACAAGAACAGCAACAGGTCAGAAGTTTGCCCTTGATAAATATGTGCATTGGACATTGAAACAAAAGTCCAGGAGATACAGGAAGAAGACGCCTTATGGACAGATTTTGTCTATGAGGAGGAGGGCAGAGATGTCGAATTAAAGAACCTAGGAGCAAAACAAGGCGAACAGCTTGCTTCGAAGGTTGAAGAAACCAGAGAAGAAGCTTCGATAAGTCCTCAGACGCAAGACCCCTTAGAAGAGGTGAATTTAGGGGAGGGTTCTGTGCAGCAGCCCACTTATATAAGTACTTGCTTGAATGTTCTGGACAGAGACCAGTTATTGGTTGTTTTAAAGAAATACAAAGATTGCTTTGCATGGTCTTATAATGAACTACCAGGATTGGATAGATCTTTGGTGGAACATAGGCTCCCTATGAAGCCCAATTTCAAGCCATACAAGCAGAAACCAAGAAGGATGAGTCCAGAAGTAATTCAGAAGGTCAAGGAAGAAATTCTTAGACTACTCAAGGCAGACTTTATTAGGACAGCCAGGTATGTTGAATGGCTATCTAATATTGTGCCTGTAGTTAAGAAGAATGGCAAAATGAGGGTATGCATCGATTTCAGAAACTTAAACCTAGCAACTCCTAAAGATGAGTACCCTATGCCTATAGTGGATCTGCTGGTAGACAGTTCAGCAGGACATCAAGTTTTATCGATGATGGATGGCCACTCTGGTTATAACCAAATATGCATTGCAGAGGAAGATATCCACAAGACAGCATTCAGATGTCCTGGGAATATTGGCACCTTCGAATGGGTTAAAATGCCATTTGGTCTGAAGAATGCTGGGGCTACATATCAGAGGGCTATGAACACTATCTTTCATGATCTCATTGGAGGGTATCTAGAATGCTACATTGATGACATTGTAGTGAAATCCCAGTCCATGGAGGAGCATTTGTTTCATTTAGAAGCAGCTTTCGAAAGAATGAGGAAGTTCAAGTTGAAACTTAATCCTCTTAAGTGTGCTTTTGGTGTATCATCTGGAAACTTCTTGGGTTATGTAGTGCACAAGAAAGGAATACAGATTGATCAGAATAAAGCTAAAGCCATCATTGAAGCTAGGCCTCCATCAAGTAAGAAAGAATTACAAAGGTTCCTGGGGCAGGTTAACTTTCTTCGAAGGTTTATTTCTAACACTGCAGGGAAAACTAAAGTATTTTCTTCCTTGTTAAGGCTGAAAGATGAAGAAGAATTTGTGTGGACAGCAGAGCATCAAAGTGCTTTCGAAGGTATTAAAGCCTACTTGGCCAACCCTCCAGTGCTGATGCCACCAAAGGGAAACAAGCCCTTGAAGTTGTACATAGCTGCAGCAGAAGATTCATTGGGAGCTTTTTTGGCCCAAGACAATGAAGAAGGCAAGGAGCAAGCTATTTATTACCTTAGTAGGTTTTTAAATTCTTGTGAATGTAAATATTCAGCTGTTGAAAAGCTGTGTCTTGCTTTGTATTTTGCTGCAATGAAATTAAGATATTATCTTTTACCTACAACTGTCTTGGTAATTGCAACCACAGATTTGGTTAAGTACATGTTATCCAGACCTATGTTGAGGGGAAGAATTGGCAAGTGGATACTAGCCTTATCAGAATTTCATCTAGAATATGTCCCTCAAAGGGCAGTAAAAGGGCAAGTCTTAGCCAATTTTCTGGCAGACCATCCATCTCAAACAGAGAGCCAAGAGATAATGGAGCTTGGTATGGCTAGTGTTGAGCCATGGCAGATGTGGTTCGATGGATCGAAAGCCAATGGTTTAACTGGAATTGGTATTGTGATTAAGTCTCCACAAGGGGTAGAAACCACACATGGTTTCAGAGTGGATGAAGCCACTTGTTCCAATAATCAGGCTGAATATGAAGCCTTAATAGTAGGGCTAGAAATCCTCATTGGGTTACAAGTACATGCAGTTGACATATTTGGGGACTCTCAATTGGTGGTTAACCAAGTAAAAGGGATTTTCAAGTGTCAAAGCATAAGCATCCTACCATATTATGTTGTTGCATTACATCTGCTTTCTCAGTTTCAAATAGCAAATGTAACCCATGTTCCAAGATTCTTGAATAATAGAGCTAATGATGTGGCTCAGAAAGCTTCGAACTTCAAGAGAAGGGATAATACCCAAAGGGACATCAGTCAGACAACATATCAAAGATTAATACAACCTTTGAATAAAAGGAATATGGTCTTGGAAGTTAATCATAATGACTTACAAGAACAAGATTGGAGGCATCCAATAATGCAGTACTTGGCTGGTCCATCTTCGAAGGCCAGCAGGAAAATCAAATTGCAGTCTATGCAATATATGATATATGGCAACGCTCTCTACAAAAGGGGAGGAGATGGCTTATTGCTGGAATGTTTAGGCCCAAAAGAAGCATTAACAGCTATGGCTGAGGTTCATGAAGGCATCTGTGGTGCTCATCAGCCTGGTGTAAAGATGAGATGGTTGCTTCGAAGACATTCCTATTATTGGCCAACTATCCTTAAAGACTGCATAGAATATGCAAAGGGTTGCCAGGCATGTCAAAAACATGGTACAATAAGGCATGTGCCCATAACTGACCTACATGCAGTAGTGAAACCTTGGCCATTCAGAGGGTGGGCCATGGATATGATGGGAAAAATACACCCACCTTCTTCGAAACATCATTGTTTCATTCTAGTGGCCACTGACTACTTCACTAAATGGGTCGAAGCCAAACCATATAAGGCTGTAGACCAAACAGAGGTCATTGGGTTCATTAAAGACTTGATCCATAGATTTGGCATCCCACAAACCATTACTGTAGATAATGGGACTGTGTTCGATGGGAAAATGGTGAAGTCCTTTGTAGCAGAATTTGGAATTAGCCTTGTTAATTCCACACCCTATTATGCACAAGCCAATGGTCAAGCTGAATCATCCAATAAATCCTTGAAAAAGGGTATACAAAAGGTTGTGGAGGATAATCCTAGGGATTGGCATAACCTTCTGTTGGATGTTTTGTGGGCTTACAGAACTTCCCCAAGGTCAAGCACAGGAGTTACTCCTTATGCCTTAGTATATGGGCATGATGCAGTTCTACCTGTGGAAATTAATGTTAAATCCTTGAGGGTAAGATGTCAAGATCAGTTAGATCCTGAGCAATACCATCAAAGTATGTGCTTGGAGTTAGAGGGCATAGATGAAGCCAGAATATTGGCATTAAATAGCATCCTTTTCCAAAAGAAGAAAGCAGCTAAGAATTACAACAAGAGAGTCAAACACATTGGCTTTGATGAAGGTGATTTGGTATGGAAGACAATACTCCCAATAGGAATTAAAAGCCATAAGTTTGGCAAATGGTCACCTAACTGGGAAGGACCATATCAAATTCATAGAGTTCTGCCTTTTGGGGCCTACCATTTAAGAAATTTGAATGGGTATGTACATCCCAAAAAGATCAATGGCAGATATTTGAAGCCTTATTTTCCAACCATTTGGGAAACACAAGGGATAACATAAACATACAAAAACACAAGACTGCTCGAATGATAAGACAAAATTTGTTCTTTTATAAAGAATCAAGTACATTGCGCCACAAATTGGCCCAGAAATCATTACAATGTCTTAATTGTTTTTGTACAATAGATTTCCTACTGCTAAGTGCTGGAAACAGTTGGATAGCTGCAGCCATGTCCTCTTTTCGATCAGCCAGCTCTTGGTTGGTGATGTGCAGTTTAGTGTCAGTTCGAACCAAGGCTCGGTTTACTGCAGCTAGCTCCTCCTCAAGTTGAGCTTTCTTCTCCAGCAACTGAATTCGAAACTGGGAGGCAGAGGAGTGTTGTTCCTTGAGATCTGATACTTCAGTATGCACTTGAGAAACAAAACTCTGATCCCTAGCCAATTTCTCATTCGCAGCATTGGCAGCATGACAAATGCTAATGTAGAAATCAATAGTAGCTGCAGCCTGGGATAGATGACTTGAGACATCCATGCCGAACTGCTCCGCGATTTTACAGCACTGAAGAAACCCATTTCTGATGATAGGCCTTTGTAGAGCCTCGAAGGGGATCCTCGAAAAGGAGATCAGCAGTTCCAAGCAAGTGTCTAAGTCTATAGAAGGGGCAAAAGGCTTGCTACTGGTGGAAGAAGAGCTCTCAAAGATTTTCAGCAAGGAGTCAGCCAAGGTTAATGGTTCAGCTTCAGCACTGAAAGTTGGGGAGGTAGAGGATGTGTCAAATAGACTAGCTAGTCTTCCCTCGAAGATGTCCACCTCATCCCTAGACATAAAGGGCATAGAGAGTGCTGTGGTGGAAAACACAGGAGACTGCATGGGGATAGGAGAAATAGGTGGAGCATCTTTAGCAGCCTCTATGGTCTTTGCCACCAAGGAATCAAGAGAAGAGGGGCTGGAAGTAGGCACAGGTGATGAACCATGAATTGGGAACTACCAGCACCCTCTGTGGAAGAGTCAACTGCCATTGGGAATGAAGCAGCAGTTGGAATTTCTGAGACGGAAGGAGGAAGAGCAAGGTTCGAAGAAGAGGTAAACTGAGGCAGATCAAAAGTCAAAGAAGGGAGAAATGGCTCTAAACCAAGGAAAAGGGATGCAGGGATGCTTGAACTCAAAGAAGGTGTGTCGAATATAGGTTTGGAGAGTGGGAGCATGATTTGGATGGTCTTCACATGTTGCAATTGGTCAACTTCAACTGAAATTGGAATAGGCCTCCTGGGGAAGATAATTGTTGCTGCAAAAGGAAGAAATGCAAAGCAATGTCAAACTTCAATACAAAGGCTGACAAAGGGAAAACAGTAGAAATACGAAAGAAATTACTTGTTTCAGAAGTATTGGCACTGATGGGAGAACTGCGAAGGGAGGATGCTCGATAGTTTGTTGTCTTCGTGCAGCTTCTCTTTGTAATGCATCAGCAGCAGCAGCTTCATCTCTCAAAAACTGTTGCTGCCTTTTCTTCTCGGCCCTTTCAAAAACAATTATTGCCTTGGGATGTTCCTGCTCTACTATCTTGGCAACTGATTCGTGAATGGGATCCTCAACCAAGACAGCAGTTGAAACAGTCACCTTCCTCCTCCTTTCTATTGCTTGGGCGATTGTTTCAGAATCAGAGTCCTCAGCAAAGTCAGAAGGAGAGACAGTAGTCTTTTTCTCCTCTTCCCCTTGTGGGGATACTACTGGTTCCTTTTCGATCCCCTTCTCTTCAATCTGGGGTTCAGATTTTTCTAAGGTTAGTTCTTTCTCCAATACTATAATGTCTGCCTCGAGAGAAGGATGTTCGAAGGTATCAGAAGAAGAGGTAGCCACCTTTTGTCTCTTTGTTCTTTGTAAGGGCACTTCTTGCTCTTGTTCGACTGCTTCTTCTCCCAAATTTCAGATTCCTCAGAAGGAGGATCAGCTTCCTTTTTTGTTTCTGCTGATGTTCCTTTTGAGAATAGCTGAAGTGTCAGCTCTCTTAGGAGATCTTCTTGCAGGGACCCTGCACCAAAGAACATAAGTGAAAGGAAACAAACAAGAGATTCAAAAGGAAAAAGAGAAGTTGAAAGTATATACCTTTTCTCGAAGCAGCCCGAGTGGCTTTCGAAGGAGTTGAGGTAGCAGGATAGACTGAGCTGTAGGAGGCACAGTAGAGGAAGGGACAGTCTCAGCTCCTTTGGGCTTGGACACATCCAATACCTCCAATAGGTTGTTTGGTGAAATGGCTAAATAGAATTCCATATTACTTTCCCACCACTGTTGGTATCTCTTCAATGCAGTTCCCGCAGGAATGAAAGGAGTGTATTCAAAATTAGCCAAGTCATCCATGAATTTGAAGGTTGCCTCCTCCAGCCTTGATTTCCTAACTTTCAGATCTCTCCTGGTAAGGCTCAGGTTAGTGTTGCTGCAGAGAGGTATTGGGACCCCTTGTGTGAAACCAAATTGTCTAGCGAATTGAGCAGGACAATAAGGTTCAGCTATACATTTATAAGCCCTGGGGTTTGTAGTCCCAATAAACAGCTCCCTAGGAAGCAGAAGGGAGGCCCATATTCTTTATGAATTGGCGAAGCACAGAGCCTGTCACTCAAAAAGTGACTCAACCAAGGTGGACCTATGTTGGTCTCGAAAGGACGGAAGCGGTGAGCAGGAAGTTCGGCTGGTAGTTGATGAAAAAAAGAGAAATAAAAGGCAAAAGAAGAAGGATAGAGGGCAGCATTGGCTAGTCTTATGCCATGGGTAAGAGAATGTAACCCAGAAAATTTAAGGCATTTAGGATTGAAGTTCAGTGAAATAAGCAAAAAGCCAAAGCTGAAGGATCCAGAATGGCCCCCCTTGATTAGCATCTAAGGGCTTCTCACAAAAAAGGGAACAAACCCTGTATACATGACCAAGAATGTATGGGGCTAAGGCTACTCTTTTTTGCAAAACAAAGGCTTTGGCAAGTGGAGCAAATTCAGGCATAATTCTTTGTGAAGAAGTGCAGAAGAGGAATTTGCAAAGCCAGTATAACAAGAAGGAAAAGAACTCCCTATCGGTTACTGGGCCCTCTCTTTTATTTTCAGCCTTAACAAAATCGCTGTAAGATAAGTTAAGAGAGGGGAGGGAGAAAGAGACTGTGGAATCGGGGAAATCGGGTGTAATAATGGTACCAATGGGGGATACTCCTAGTAAATGGCAAATATCAAGAACAGTAGGAGCCATCATCCCACATTTAAATTGAAAGAAATTAAAGATAGGGTTCCAAAAGCATAAAGCAGCAGGAATTAAGAAAGGGTCCTCTGTGATAGTTACCCTTGATAGTCGAAGAGCGTCGAGAAGGCAGAGCTCTTGAAGGTCCAGTGTCCTCGCAGGGATGACCCGATCATACCACTCTTGCCACTCTGGTCTCATCGTGGGCCAACATCGGTGGGGGCGATTGATCCTCCAGCTCCTCCAATCAAGACCACCTTCATATAGGAGACATTGGTTTTCCAGGCGAGGGTACAGAGCTGGGAGTTCAATAGGGATCTCCTTGAAGATTGGTCCGAGCACATAGTCTTGTCGCTCATGACGACGAGGGATAAAGACATGCCCATCAATGGCGCTTTTTCCCCCAGTCTTATACTTCTCGCACTCCACATCAATGAGCCTTTTCAAAGCTACGGATGAGCTCACGCGTTCTATGATTGGAACTTCTGGTGAAGAAGAAGCCATGGATGGTATGATGTTCGAAAAGGAAAGGGGGAAGCAAAGAGAAGTGAAAGATATGAGGGTTTGAATGTTAAAAGAGCAAGTGACTTCAGAAACACGAAGCAAAAGGGTTTTTAAAGAAAAGCTTTTGTGTCCGGAAATATATTGCATAAGTCGTTAAGTACTAAAAGTACGAATACGAGGAGCCTCTTCCAATATTGATAGTTTTGGAGGGAAAAAGCACATTCCGGATATTGACGCCAGCTTCGAAGCAAGATATTTGGCTTCGAAATGAGATTTTGGCGCCAAAAAATCAAATAACAACGGCTTCAAAATACATAAGTCGGCTTCGAAGCGTACTACATAATTGCTAGAATGCTCGAATATTGGTCCACTTCAAAGGGTTTAAAGACCTGTTTGAGGGTTATTGGATCCTTTAAGGATGAGCACTGTTCGAAGCATTAAAACCAATTGTTGGTTTCCATATATACAAGAAGGAATTGCTTTTTGAACTTAAAACAGTGTGGATTACTCTTCGAAGCAAAATAGTCGATTTGGAATTTATTGGCTATATTAACCATGACCATATATATTGGTTATAGTTATTTTTGAGGAGTAATATTGTTAAAATTCAAAGCGTTAATTCCAGATGATATCAGCCAGAATTGTCAATTATACTCCATAAGTTGGAAAAAGACATGTTGGTTTTTTCAGCGTTTCATTGAACAAATTGAGTCTAGATTCGAAAGGTGAGATTGTTTAATTCGAAGCTATAAGTTGGCTTTTGAAGACAAAAGGAAACAGAGGCAAACAATGTCAAATGCAAAAAGACTCTGTTTGTGTTAAAGCCAAGACAATTACATTGAGTATCCTCATTTGGGTACAAATTCAAGCTCATAAAAATAAGGAATAGAATAAATAACAAGATCATGGAACTTTGTCCAACAATGATCAATGAATATTTGTTCTTTCTTTATTATATCTTCTATCTCCTCTAAAGTTGGCTGCATAAGTTGATGTGCTTTCACTTCATAATAGAGCTCCTCAGCCTTTGTCTCGAAAGCCTCTTCCCTCAAATTTTGTTCCAATTCATCTATGACCAAATCATCCCAATACGCAGAATCTTTATTTTTGAAGTCATCGAAGTCTTCGATGAAGTTTTCTGCTTCGTACTGAGCATGAATTCGGAGAGATGAAAGTTGATCCAAAGATTGGATGGTGGCCTTAGAATTCTGACGCCAGTGGAGGAGTAGCGGAAGTTGGTCCAAGAACATGTGAAGTTCTGCTTGGGCAATGGGATTGAGGACATGGCCCCTAGTCAGAATATCACAGGCCCATCAAAAGTTCTTGAGAGGGATGTCATCCTCAAGAACATTGAAGGGTAAATGAGAAAAAGCCGCAAGCAGAAGTTGAGCTTGTTTCCGCTCAGCTGGAGTGGGAGATGATGGAGGTTTGTAAGGTGGAAAAATTTTGTCCATGGGAAGGGCAAGCCTTAATTTCTCTGTCCAGGAAAGAGTGGGAGGAGAAGAAGGAGTAGATGGTTCTGCTTCAGAAGATGGAGAAGGAGTAGATGGTTCTGCTTCAGAAGATGGAGAAGGTGTGGATGCTTCTATTCCAGAAGGTGAAGAATGAGGATTTGGCACTGGAGCGGAAGGAACAAAGGCATTAATATAGTCGAGCCAGTCAGAAGAGCAAATTTTTGCCTTCTTGGCCAAAAATGAAGGAGTATACCCTTGTGATTCTTCCAGATGCCGGGCAGTGTGCATTGTCTTTGTGGGCATAGAGGATGTGTACCAGGCCACAAGCAGATTCTCCTCCAAGCTACGACGAAGGTCAATAGGCACATAAGGATAGACCACAGAGCTTCGAACGTAAGAAGGAAAATCTAATGGGTCAGTGAACTCAACAAAATGGTGATTAATCCGTTCCCTCAAGTCCCAGGACTCAGGTGCTGACCAGTTTGTCCATCCGGAAACCCCAGAAGATGAGGAAGTTGTAGCTTCATCCCAAGTAAAGGTTTGTGAAGAAGAACTTCCTAAGTCCATATTTGCAACTTGTTGAAGCAAAGGCTTGAGTGTAGTTCGTTCAAAGTGCAAGGGGAGTTTAGAGGAAGAACTTCTTGTATCTGTAAATTTGTAAATCGAAGGGTTAAGGGCAATGTGGTCGTAGTCCAAAGGTTGATAATCTGCAAAAGCCTCCATGACCTGAATATAGAAGGGTGGGTAAAGGTGGCTAATGAATGCGTGGAGATTCTTTCGAGGGGAAATAGCATTACTCAATGGCTCTTCGTATGCTCGATCAGTAGAGTGCGAAGTTGATTGAGCCATAGTCCGTTCGAATGCTAAAGGTATTGGGATGTTCGTTAAATTGAGAGTTAATGCGAATGATCATCAAATAGGTGACGGTTGTGTTTCCTAAAGATAAATCCCATGCACATTCCAAAAAGCGCGGGAAAAGCTTTTGATCCACTAATATTTCCAAGTATTGGGTATATTAGTGCGGGGGGTAATGTTGGCTACATATTTTGTAAAACCAAATCATAGTTTGACACGTGGCAGAATAAGGGTATTATGGGAAGATAATTCAAGTCTTTGATCCTGATCGAACACGTGGCAATGAACATTGATACTTACATGATCTGAGTAGCACTAGATCAGTAAAAAGATACAAAGTGACGTGGCTTCAACAGTTACTCAATATTCAAATTCAAATACATGAGGGAAGCTCAACTGCAAGAGATGGCGTAGTGGGGCTACTTCTAAGGCAGCATGATCATCGATCATGGAGGAGCAGTTCGACGGTTCGAAGTACAGTTCGAAGGTCATCTTTGACAAGTATAAATAGCAGAGAAGCCCTCAGAAAAGAGCCCCAGACTCAGATCATACAAACCAGTCTTTATTTCATATTTTCCTTCCAGTTTTACATTTCCTTGTTCTTTAAATACCTGCACTTTAAATACCAGCACTGCATTTCGATTCATAGGAGTAGTTTCAAGTAGACTCAAGTAGACTGTTGCTGTAAACCTCATCGAGGCTGAGTTTGAACTATTGTAAGTGTTCATTTTAATGAAATACTTCGATTGTTCTTCATATTAACTGTTATTTCTCTTAAATTCTCCTAAGTCAAGCCACCAGTAAAAGTCCTCTTCATTGAGGCTGAAAGAACTAAAACACAATCGTCTGATAATTGGTTGGCAACTATAATTTCTGTAAGGACTGATTGATCATTGCTGGCACGCTCGCATTTACAAAATTACCCTTCGAAAAGCCAAAAAGCCAACAGTTATGTTCATTTTATTAGTATTAAGGAAATCAAAAGCACATGATGGATGGGCTTTTAGATATAAAATTATATATGAAATGCATATAAAAAAAACGGTTGATAATGGCTTGGAAAACATCACACCCAGCTGGATGTTATCCACTATAAGATTTTTCCCTATATATATATGTGCATGTATATGTATGTGAATTATCATAAATTATGTAGTAAGCCAGCAAGCCATATACATGGATGATGGAGGAGAGGACGTTCAATTTTATATAATATTAAAAAAAAAATTAAATTTTTTTTTTAAAATTTAAAAAGAGAGTATTTAGATAGTGCTTATGTGTGTGTTAAGGATTGTTTGTTAGATAATAATAATAATAAAATGGAGATGCAATGGATATGGATGGTGATGGAATAAGTTAAAAATTGATAGTTTAGTTGGATTATGAACTGTCAAACAATGAATGAAAAGCATTGTGACTGGATTTTCTGTAGCAAGTGGTAGTCTAAATAGACCAATCATCCTTGCTACTATCACAGTTTCAAAATTCTAAAAAATAAAAATAAAAAAGTTTAAAATAAGAGGTTGGGAATGTGATAGGGTTAGGAGACAAATAAATTATTGGTTGCAGATCCGATCTGTTTGGATGATTAGAAAATTAATTAGAAAGCATGCCTCACTGGCACAACTAGTTTTATAATCATAGATTCATATATATATATATATAATCTACCAATAATGAGAACCTCCCAAAGTATAATAACACTCATGTTTAACTTACACCCAAGTGTAGTTGAATAGTACTACTTACAATCTTTGTCTTTATTAATGTTACATGGTAAATGTTAAAAAGTATGAACAAGGATCCCCTATTTGACTCTTTACTTGAGGGGTCATCGGGTCCACTTTTGGACTCAATTTCGATGATTCGAACCGTTTATATTTTAAAATTTGTCTTGTATACCTGTAAAAAATCAAATTCATCGAATATCGGAAGAACTAAAAACCATTTATTAAAAAAATTTAATAAACAATTTTATTATTTAATAAAACTTTTAGTTCATGTGGTTTTTGATATCTGATCGACTTGAGGTATGATATACATGACAAATTTTCAAATGTGAACGGTTTGGATCATCAAAATTCGACCCAAAAGTTGACCCAATGACCCATCAAGTAGGAAATTAAGTAGGGGAGTTAAGGAGGAGGTCATTGTTCCCTTATGCATTGTTTAATATTAGGATTAGTGTAAAATATATTTTGAAAATATAGTGAAAAAGTTAAAAAGTATAAAATTAAAGAGCAGTGTATTGGATTCTACATTAATCTTCTCTTTTTCTTGTGCCCCTAAAGTATTTGTTAACAAGACCCTTTTGTGTTAATGGTAGGTATTACTTATATTTACAATTATGGGATAAAAATATCTTAAATAAATTCAATAAAAAGCTTATTATCTTTTAAATAGCTTAACTTTTTTGAATAAAGCTAATTAAATCTTGGGGTATGAGAATTTCAACTAACTGAGCTAACTCAATCGTTGTGAAATGATAGATAAATAACATACTATTTTACACTTCATTTAGAGCGATAAACTGCTAATGTAAAAGTTTGCATGGAGTTAAACCCTAGCTTCATCCGAAAGTAGAACAAAAAGAGGTTACTCTCGTTGCATGAAAGAATTGCTCAATAATGATCATAAATCTCTAACTAAGAATCAGTTTATTTCGACATAAAATATTTTGAAATATTTTTAAAAAATATTCTCTCAAAATAAACAGAGGCATATGATCAAAAAAAAAAAAAAAAAAGCTGTCTAATAAAATTGTTTCCAATAATAAAACATTATTGTGCTTAGGGAATCTTGCTTCACCCTAGGTATTAGGTTTAGGTCTAAACATGGTAGGTAGGAAATGTAAGCTAATTATTAAAATAATAATAATAAATTAATTTATTATTACAAACCATATTTTTCTGGTTATGCATAATTAAACTAATAAACCATAGGAGGGGCCATCATGAACCTGACATGTTTAACACACACATCCATGCTACTAAATATGAAAATGCCAACAAACCAACCAATGGAAAAAATTATTCCATGCCCCTTGTGGCATTGCTACAAAACAATCCTACACAAATGAACAGTTAAGATTGTTTTGTGACAATGCCACGTCAATGCCCCGGGGGCAGCGAATAATTGCTCCATAACCAGTGGCATGCATGTGCAATAGCATCTTCTTCAAGCCTAGAATGGGCATATTGAAGAAGCAAGGATGGATATGAAGGTTTTACCTAGAAGAAACAGCTTTGTCTGAGTTATATTATAATATTAGATTGCACCTGTTTGTAATATTTTAAAGTTTTCACTTCTTTCCTCTGCTTGTCAAACAGCACATTTAAAAAATTTCACACAAAATAAAAATTATGCTATATGTATTTCCAAAGGAAGTGAAAAATGTTAAGAGAAACTCTACATAACATATTAGAAGAAAATGACAACTCATACAATGAGTTATCCTATTTAATGGCCTTGTTTGGTACAGTTTAATTTCAGCTTATTTCAGCTTTCAATTTAATTTAAGCTATTTTGATGTGTTTGGTTTAGCTTAACAATACAGCTTATAGCTTTTTGTAAGTCAGAAATCAACTTATTCTATAGGTGGGGCAAGAGAAGCTTAATTTATAAGTCAGAAATCAGCTTATGTTCATAGTTATAAGCTATAAGCTGTTAAGGTATAAACTATAAGTACTTTCCCACGGCTCTACCAAACAGGGCCAATGTAGAGTTATGACATAGTAATCAATCATTTCATTATATTCTAAACAGGCTAACTTTGATGTGGGAACTCAGATTCTTTCTCAGACTTCACACTAAGATCGAATAAAGTAGGAATCCAAGAGATAATTTATATTTAAAGAGCAAGCAAGCGAGGTATAGGTCAAAGCTCAAACCATTACTGTGCACTCTGCTCAAGCATAATGCAGCCTAGACCAAACCATATTGATGAATTGGTTTATCATTAATGAAATTAACAACGTTTCAAACTCGGTTTTTTTCCACAATCCTGGATGAAATCAACAAGATCCTGAATTTTCAAACACTGATTGGAACACACTCAAAACATTGTAAGCAAAAAGGATCACAGTGGATGAAACATCATGTGAAAACAATAAAAGAATGCTGTGACTTCAAATTTATATGAAACTTGAAATATCACTCAAACCCTAATGCTCTAACACCAGTTTGGTGTACGTCGAAAGGTTTGAGGAAAGGGGGGATGACACGTCCACGGCCCTTATTGCCTCGATCCTTGCCTTGCAATTCTAAAAGAAACTCGGTGGTGTGTAAAGAATTATATATTATAGTGAGCTTCTAATTAACCAGCTCTAATCCATTCAAAAGGGTCTATCAAGTATTAGCTTAATTGGAGCGCTAACACACAATTATAATGGTTCATTCAAGTCAGCACTCTTTGTTCTGTCTCTTATTTTCAAAAGTTTCAAGCTTTATTAGCCAAAAAAAAAGGTAATAATTTGAATTGACTGAGAAAAAAGTGAAGATCTTAGTTTAAAGCAGTTGCATTCATTGATAGTGAAGAATTTCCATTGCTTTAAGAAAGATATAAATCTGTACCACAGCAAAAAAAGAAGTTAGGAATGAAAAGATACTTTTTGACAAGAGCTACAGAAATGAGTATTAAAAACCCATACAAACTCAGGAAATGCAGATACCATTCATCAATGTTCATGGATCATTAAAGTAAAATTAAGATTCTAATACATCACATTCTAATTTTTTTTCCCCCTTAATTCCTCAAATATCAGGGTTTATAAATCCTCTTTGAAATCACACAATTTACAAGAAGCAACAGGACTCACATCTGCATGACACTAAGAAACGACGAACTAGATTCCTACACATGAGATTACTGGAAATTGCTGAGAAACCCAATTTCAATTCTTATCCGCGGATGCAAATACCATTCTTAGATCTCTAGAGAATATATATAGTGCTAGCCAGCATTATTCACTCCTTCCTGAAAGCTCAAGATGTAAACCTTGCTTGAGCCACAAACATCCCCACCAACAATAACAACTCTGCCCAACAAAGAAGACTCGAATGCAAGACACCACCATGACTGCAACCATCAATGAGCTCAGTGAAATTTCACGATCAATCACCAGAAGCCGATAAGGGGAAGAATAGACTGCTACCCATAACTTAATTACAACATCCAAAAGCAGTAATCCGAGGAACCGAAAGGACACAGGAATTGCCTCTACTAACCACTCAATACTAGTTACGACAAAATTAACCAACTTGGCAAAGGAATTGGTGCATCTAATTCATTTATGAATTGCACGAAAACCCAATGCCAATTACTACCATTAACACATCTAACAACAGCTAGAACAACCACAAGAAGAAGAAGAAGAAGACTCTAATGCCAAAGCCTAAGAAGTAACTCCAAGTGACCCATAATCCAAATTGATAAGAGAAAGTCACTAGTTGAAGAGAAAAAAGCAACAATTACCCAAATTCAATCATCCCCAGTTGGAAACAGAGTAAGCACTTTCCTCCCATTCGCCGCGGTTGCCGATTCCATATCCTCCACATAAGAACAAGGCACAACAGGATTGTTCACTGGTGCCCCAATTCGATGATGAACAGTCTGTGACTGTCTACTCAGAAATGGATGCTCGAATTGCCCATTTGGCTGCGACCCAAAATGCCCAATTTGCCTATACTGCGTCTGCAACTGCTGATGTCCCGCCGCCGCCGCCGCCGCCGCCGCCATCTGGTGGTGGTGCTGCTGCAGCGCCGCCACCGGCACAAACGGCAAGAAATTATCCGAATTCGCCCGACCAGGGTGCAAAAAATGCGCCGGCACGGGCGAGCTCGCGAACAAATGATCGGTGGCGGGATCGCCACCGCCAGTCAACCCTCCGCCGGCGCCTCCGCCGCCGGAGGAAAGTCCCTGCATACGCTTCAAATAGAGGCGATACTTCTGGAGATGACTAGCAACGTTTTCTCGGGTCAACCCGTCAACACTCATGAGCTGCATTATGGTCTTGGGGACGGCGTTTTTGATTCCCAAGTGAGCCACAGCGTCCACAAACCTCTTGTGGAGCTGCGGCGTCCACACGAGGCGGGGCCGCTTGAGAGTGCGAGCGGGCTCGTCTCCAGTCGCCCCGCCTCCTCCACCTAACTCGGCGGAATCGAATTCCGCTGAGTTGGGTTGAGATGAAGGGGTTTGAAGTGGAAGAAGAGGTGGTGGTGGTGGTTGTTGTGGGCTATTGGGGTTTCGGATGTCGAAAGCAACTGCTAGATCATGGGTAATTAGGGTTTGGGACAAGGGCATGAGCTCTTCAGGGGATGGGAGTTCCTCTTCCCACTTTGAGAACCAAGTTGAATCATCTTCCCTCATTTTTTTTTTTCCCACACCACTCTAAATCAAAAACCCAATTCAAGATTTTCTTTTTGAGTTGTGGGTTTGGTGGGTGTGATTCAAGATTTGTGTGGTTTGAAACTGATAAAAAGAAACAAAAACCAAGAAACAAGAAGGAACAAGATGGGTTGGGAGGAAGAGGGAGATTCAAGGTTGGAATTGTTGAGGTGGGCTTCTGGGTCTCACTCTCTCTCTCTCTCTCTCTCTCTCTCTTTGTGAAGAAAGATTGATTTGAAGGAGGAGAGAGAGATAGAGGGGGGAGGAGGAGGAGAATGGTGGTGATGGTGGTGGAGGAGGAGGAGGGGTGTTCGAGGTGGATCTTTTGTTTTGTTTGTGGTGTTTCAGCTTTTATTAAGGTTACTGTTGCTGATTCTTTTCTTGTGATTTGAATGGGTGTGTTTGGTTGGGTTTTAAGTGATAAATTTTTTAAAAAATAATTGAAAGAAGAAGTTTAGAATTTTTTTTAATTTGTTTTGTTATATATTTTAAAAATAGTTTGAAGTAGGAGAATTTGAGATGATTTGATATTTTGTTGTAATTAAATAAATATGTGTAAGAAAAAATAATTGAGAAAAAGAGAAGAGAGAAAAATAATAATTAATTAATATATAAGGAAGAGAAAGTAATTTTGAATATTTTTTTCAAATTAAGTAAACTAAATAAAATTTAAAATTTTTTTTTTTTCCCAAAAAAAACAAACCAAACAAGATGAATGTATTTGGGGGGTTCAATTTTCCGGGATTTGGGGGTCATTTTTATTCTTTTGTATACTTGAGAGTGAGTGTCACAAAGAAGAGATCTCTCATTTATATTTTGCACACTTATCTAATCCACTAACCTATCATACATAAATATTCCGTCTTCTCTTTGGAGCGCGTGCTCAACACTTTCTTACTTCATTTAATTATAATTAGCAAATCATAGGCCTCTCCTCGGAAGTGACTTATAAACGAATTTAGGACCCGTTTGTTGGCTACTATAGCAGTCCGTACGGGATATACAGTGATTAATATTATGTTTGTTTTAGTCTATTTTAGAAAGTGTAATTTTTAACTCACTTTTTTTAAAATCAGCCCCGATTCGTAGCTCGAATTCGGAGCAGAGAAAGAAGAGAAGAAGAAGAAGGAAAGAAGAGGAGGAGGAGGAGGAGGAGGAGGAGGAAGGAGGAGAAGGACTGGAGAGGGCCCAATTATTAGGGCTGGAGGCAGAGGAGGGGGGCGGAGGCACGATCGGGCGGAGGCGACGAGCTGCGAGCTGCGACGGCGGGCGGAGGCGACGAACGAGCTGCGAGCTGCGACGAGGACGGCGGACGGAGGCGGCGGAGGCGACGAGGACGGCGGGCGGAGGCGGCGGAGGCTCCCTCTCTCCTCTGTTCTTCTCCTGGTTTCAACGAAGAAGAAGAAGAAAAGGAAGAAAAAGAAAGAAAGAAAGAAAGAAAGAAAAATCGAGCCAATTTTTTCGAGCTACCAGTCATTTTTGTTTTAGAATTATGCTACGTAATTTAAATCCTTTATTCTCCCGAATCCCCCAAACTCAAAACGACGTTGTTTCGTCGTTTTGAATATATATATATTTTTTTTCAATCAGAAAAGAAGAAGAGAAGAAGAAAGAAAGAAGAAGAGAAGAAGAAGAAGAAAGAGGCAGAGGCGGAGGCGGGGCTGCGACGAGCTGCGACGATCGACCGGGCGATCTGCGATCGATCGGCGGAGGCTGCGATCGATCAGCGGAAGCAGAGGGGTCCTCTCTCTCTCTCCATTCCCTCTTCCCCTCCATTCCCTCTTCCCATCCTCTTTCTCTTCTCTTCTCTTCTTCTCTCTTCTCTCCCTCTGTTTCAGACTTTCAGACTGCATAAGAAGAAAAAAAAGAAAAAAAAAAATGCCCAAAACGACATCGTTCGACATCATTTTGGATAGTCGGGGGATTCGGAGGGACAAAATTCGGGAGGAAAATCATTTTCCCTTCTTTTATCACAAAAAAAAGTTAAAAAGTCAAAAAAAAATCAAAAAGTTAATTTTTAACTATCTTTTCAAAACACCATTTTGTTTATGGATGTCCGAATTCGTGGTTTCTTCGAACTATGAAAGGCCTTCAGTGAACAAGTCTAGACGAGCAGATGATATTAGAAAATAGTCTATTTTGCTTAGGTGTGTTACTGGTCGTTCAAACAGATGTCTGGTCGGTCAACCAGCCAAGTGCAATTTTGTTTTTTTAGAGCATCTCCAACGGTTCAATATTTTTTTCATTAAATCTGAGTAAAAAAATGAGGATTTCCTTAATCTGATATGAATGGCTCCAACGATGCACTGTAGCTTTCATCAAATCTAAGTGGACGTTCGGGGAGACGACCGGCCGGTCGATTGGAAAGTGAAAACAAATTTTCTAAGTTTAATCCATATGTTTGCTCAACCAAAACCAAGTTCTTAAACCATGAAAACCCCAACTAGTTCAATCATTTTCTTCTTTCTCACAATCTCTCTCTCTCTCTTTCTCTCTCTCTCTCTCTCTCTTTCTCCTCTTTTCTATATATTAGTCTCTCTGGTGTTGGATTCGATCTATATATATACATGTACACATATCCCAATATAAATTCAATAGAATTGGGTGATTCGGCTGATATTTATAGAAAAATACAACACAATATATATATATTCTTAATTTTGTCAAAAATAGTACTTACAATTGCTCTGGTGCTAATGGTGTATTCAAGAATCTAAGGTACGTTTGTTTTGCTATAACATATTTTTTCAAAAAATATTTTCCTTATTTTTGTGGTGTTTGTTTTGCATAATAATTTGGGAAAACATTTTTTCTGTATGAGAGAGAGGTTTCATAATTCGGTTTTGGGCCGCGGTAATGACCGGGATAAAATTGGACCAAGCATCTTTGGGCCGAGCCGGGTTTTGGCCAATCCAGGAGCAGTGCGCTCGGTTAAAGCCCTGGTCCAGTTTGACTGGGATAATTTCGGTCTGTCAGCCCGATTCGCGTTATATGCCCATGGAGATCGGTGAGTAAGATCCTCCGTAGATCAGTCCAACCGAGCAAGAGCCCTGTCATAACAAAGGGCTGCTAAGCTCGGTCATAACGGAGCTCGATTCAGAGCCTTGCACGTCTCGGAAGTATTGCGGTCGTAGGAAGATGGGGTAGCGCCACCGGGCTGCTCGTTTGCGCCAACGCTGTTTGGCGGTTTGGTTAGGTGGTGTTTAGCTGTATTTGCGCTAACACGTGGGAAAGTGGGATATGAGAGCAAGTCCACGCATCGAAAGGCGAATGGATCCAGGGGCGCGCGCAGAAGGTATATAAATGTGACTGCGCCCCCCATGCGAAAAAGAGGATCCTCTAGTGAGAAAAAAGTTACCTCATTATCTTCTCTCTCTCTCTCTCTCTCTAAAGGTGTGCTAGCTTGATCGTCGGAGAGGTTTTCTGCCAACACACCGCCGGGTATCTCACCGCCATTGTGTTCGCAGGTTAATCGGAACGAAGCAGAGCTTGGACACGAGGAGTACGGGCAGCGACAAATATTTGCTTCCCGTACAGTTGGCGCTGTCTATGGGAAATTCAAACAGACACAACCTTTCCTCCAAGCTCGCTAGATCATCTTTTATGGCGAACAACAACGAAGTACCATTGTCTGCCATCGATGGTATTACTCTAGAGTCAGTCCGACGGAGAGACGGACTTCCTTCCGTTCCGAACATGGCCGGCCTGGAGATCTCACCAGGAGGATTTCCCAGAGATGCGCGAGATAAGCGCACTAGGAGCACTGATTATTCGCGGAGTCCAGACGGACACTAGCGGCGAAGAAAGTCGCACGCTCAGCGCTTGGAGCACAAGTTGAGGGACCAAGACACCATCATCCGGAGAATGGCGGTGGAGATAGAAGCTCTCAAGCGGCAAGTCAAAGAGAATGGTGTTACTGGAGTGGGTGACCACAGTGAGCGCACCCAATCCCGCCGCTCAAGCAGCCAGAACCAGCGACACACGCCCTCTCTTTCCATCACCAGAAGCTATGGGGTGGATGACTCTAACCCACCTGCGGAGAAGTCTTGCGCGCAAGATAGTAGTTCTAACCCTCACGTCTGCCGACAACATCGAGGTATTCCTACTCTGCTCATTCGAAGGACTTGAGAGACGTCTTGAAGGAACAAGCGCGCCGACAGGAGACTCAAAGGGTGCCAGCGCTCCAGTGGTTATCCTACGGTGGTCGGGCTAGTGAAAAAGTCGTAATGCCACCACCCCGTTTAGTCATGCATGTCCCTTTGGACAAGGATTTGGCAAGGCTGAGCGCCACCCCTTTCTCCCTTGAGATAGAGACCACACCGTTCCTAGCGGGCTTTTACCAGCCCAAATTTACGCTTTATGACGGAATGACCGATCCGTACATGCATGTAAGCCACTTTCGGTAGGTTATCGCTGGATACAGGCATAATAATGCTCTCATGTGCCTTATTTTCCCCATCAAGCTTGGGCAAGTTAGGCTTGAAGTGGTTTAAGAGGCTTCCAGAGGAAAGCATCGAAAGGTGGCAGCAGTTGGCGGAAGCATTCGTGACTCGATTCAAAACCAACACTGTAATGCCAAAGGAAGTTGACCACCTCCTGAGCGTCAAGATGGAGTTAGGCGACTTCGTCAAAGCATACAACGCTAGATATTGGGAAACCTTCAACGAGATCCTTGATTGCTCGACCAACCTAGCAATCACCCAATATAAGCGCGGTCTTCCGGTTGGACATAGACTAAGAGACTCGTTCACGATGAACCAACCGACTTCCATGGAGCTACTGATGCAGCGCATCAACGAGCACATCCGAGTAGAGGACGATGTGACTGCGTCCACCGCGAAAACAAATCTGGTGGCAGCAGACAAAAGGATGGCTAGAAAAGTCCACGTGATCGGACATGAGACAAACCGTCCAAATGACCGTGCAAGGGAATCAAACCGTGGTCCGAATCGTCGAAACCGGGGTAAAGGTCACCGCAACAATTGAGCAGATTATCCTCGCGATGACGCAGCAGATACAAATAGAAAGTAGAACGCTCGGACAGACATCGCCACGGTTTTTAAGATCCCAATCTACCGCATACTTAGTGAAATCCGCGAATAGATTTACGTTCGGTTTCCTGCTAAGCTAGGCGATGCGCAAAAGGGCTTCAATCCGCTGTGCCACTGCACATTTCATAGGGAGCGAGGGCACCGGATGGAGGACTGCTTGCCCTTAAAGCAACACTTAGAGGAGTTAGTCGCTGCCAGACACTTGGACCATTACATCGATGGGGGTATCAAGGCCACACACCATGCACCGCTTGAGCCAAGTGGTTTGGACAACCTGGAAGCACCCCCCCAAGGAGTGGTCAATGTGATCCACGGTATAGTTGAGCTGGCGCAGGTATGCGAGCTCAGAGAGATGATCAAAAAAGCGGAACATATGAGGAAAGTTTTGTCCGTCCAGCCAGCGACTAAAAGAGGCAAGATCGAGGAGAAAAATATGCTTAGCTTCTCAAGCAAGGATCTTGAGCGCATTCAAACACCGCACAATGACGCTCTGGTGGTCACAAACACCACATCAGGGACTTCGATGTTAAGCGCATTTTGATCGACCAAGGCAGCTCGGTCGAGATCATGTACTACAACGCCTTCAAGCAGCTCAAACTTAGAGATACAGACTTGACCCCAGCAACTTCGCCATTGGTTGGATTTAATTCACAACCGGAGTGGCCAATGGGAAAAGTAATCCTACCGGTCAAAGCCAGATCCGTGGTCAAACAGGTGGAGTTCTGGGTGTTGAAGATGCCGTCCATATACAATCTGATCCTAGGAAGGGGATGGCTTTACGCCATACAGGCGGTGGCGTCGACCTACCACCAGGTTATGAGGTTCCCCTCGACTACGGGGGAAGTTAAGGAAATTTGGGGCGATCAAGTCATGGCGAAGTAGTGTTTCGTGGCAATGAATGGGAGCTGAGTAGCCAAAGGCTTCGTGCAGATGATCGAAGGCCCGGAAGATCAAGGTATCTTGGATGACGTAGGCACTAGGGCTGAGGAAAAGGCTGTTGAAGATTTGGTGGAGGTGCGGATCGACACAGAGAATACTGACAAGTTCTTTCTACTGGGATCTAGCTTGACCACCCCAGAAAGGACCAAGATGGTGGAGTTCTTGATGGCGAATATCGAAGTGTTTGTATGGACGCCATATGGCATGCCTGGAATCGATCCAAACTTTATTTGCCACCAACTCAATGTCTTCCCTGATGTACGTCCTGTTATTCAAAGAACGAGGAGATCAACCCTTCATCATGCTGAAGTAGTTGCGGAGGAAGTCAAGAACCTGCTAGAAGCTAGGGCAATCCAGGAAGTGTACTACCCTTGGTGGGTTTCAAACACGATCGTAGTACCCAAGAAGAATAGAAAATGGCGAGTTTGCGTTGATTACAAGACGGTCAACCGAGCTTGCCCTAAAGACAGCTTTCTTTTGCTCAGAATCGATTAGCTGGTGGATTTTACAGTCGGACACAACCAGCTTAGTTTCTTAGATGCCTATCGTGGTTATCACCAGATCGCCATGCATGCACCCAACCACGAGATAACCTCTTTCACGACCCTGAGGGGGTTGTTCTGCTATGGAGTCATGCATTTTGGTTTGAAAAATGCCGGGGCGACTTTCCAGAGGATGGTGACCAAGATGTTCGCCCTTCTACTAGGCCGCACGATGGAGGCTTATATCGACGACATGGTGGTCAAAAGCAAGCATCAGGCTGACCACTTGTCCGACCTAGCCAAAATGTTCGCCATTCTTAAACAACACAAGTTTCGCTTGAATGCGTTAAAGTGTGCCTTCGGCGTGGGGTCAAGGAAATTCCTAGGCTTCCTAGTCACCAACCGAGGCATCGAAGCGGACTCCTCACAAATCAGAGCCATACAAGAATTGAAGCGGCCCAACTCGGCAAAGGACGTACAACATCTTGCAGGTATGGCAGTCGCGCTTAGTTGATTCATAAACCGGTCATCAGATCGTTGCCGCCCTTTCTTTCAAGCTTTGAAGTCCAAGTTTTCATGGGACGAGGAATGTGACAGGGCCTTGGCTAAGCTCAAAACGTATTTGTCTTCCGCCCCACTCTTGGTAACACCTAAGCTTGGTGAAGATCTTTACTTTTATCTGGTTGTTTCTCAATATGCAATTAGTGTGGTGCTCGTTCGGGCAGAAGTATCCAACATCTCCCAATCTTTTACGTGAGCAAAACCTTGCTACCTGCCGAGTCGAGATACTTGCCGATGGAAAAACTTGCTTTGGCTCGAATGATGGCCTTTAGGAAATTGGCACACTACTTTCATACTCACACAATCGTGGTGTTGATCGAATTCCCTCTGAAAGCCTTATTTGAGTGAGCGGATTTTTCCGGCCGAATTCTGAAGTGGGCAGTTGAATTGGGGCAATTCGACGTCAAGTTTCAACCTCGAACCGCCATCAAAGCCCAAGCATTGGCCGTCTTTGTTGCTGAATTCTCGCATGGAATTCACCTGGTATGCCCGGTGGATCTTACTGCGACAGCCGGGGTGAAGGAGGTAAGCGTAACGAAAATTGCACAACAAAGTGATGTTGGCGGTGCGGAACTTGCGCGCCCGTGCACAAATCCATCAAACGTAGGTATACTATAGCCCGTTGATGCGACGTTGGATTTGGGAATAACAGGCCAACCTGTTGGATCCGACGCTGCATTGCCGAGGGGGGATGAAGATACATCTGTTGTAATCGTTGGCGGCAAGCTTGTAGCAGAAATAGTCGAGCAGCCGAGCGACCGTGATCACCTCAACCTTCAAGCATCTCAGGATCCCTCAGAATGCTGGAAACTTTTCATTGGCGAAATGTGGAAACTTTTTGTAGATGGCGCCTTAAACCCGCACGGGGTCGGGCTGGGCATAGTTTTGATCTCGCCGGACGGTCTAACCATCGAATACACTATCACGCTCGGATTCCCAGCATCAAACAATGAGGCTGAGTAAGAAACACTGCTGGCCGGACTTAAAAGCGCGCTCAAATTGCACGCATCCGAGCTAATGGTCTACAGCGACTCCCAACTTGTTGTAAACCAAGTGTTTGGAGAGTACGAAGCCAAAGATGATAGAATGGCCAAATACCAAGCTCTAGTGAGAGAACACATCAAGAAATTCCAAGCAATAATGGACCAACAAATTGGCCGTGAAGATAACGGCTGAGCAGATGAGTTGGCTAGTCTAGTTTCCATGTTCGATAGCTCAACTCCTAGCCCTCTCCTGATTGAGTTCCTCCCAAGACCCAGCATTGAGGACTCGAAGCGAACGGAAGTATTCTGCACCGAGCTTGGTCCCTCTTGGATGGACCCTATCATCATTTTCCTTAAAGAACGGACCCTTCCGGCCGACAAAAAGGAGACACATAAAGTTTGCGTGAAGTCAAAGTGGTTTTGGCTCTCTCTATTTGGCGCTCTATATAAGAAATCATTCATCGGTCCATACCTCAAGTGTGTTCATCCAAACAACATGGAAGCTTTCTTTTACGAGATCTACGAAGGCATGTGTGGAAGTCACATCGGGGGGAGATCTTTAGCCTACCGTGCTATTTCGCAAGGATACTGGTAGCCGTGCATGCAAGCAGATGCGCAAAAATATGTTAGAAAATGCAAAAAATGGCAAAAGTTCGCCCACCAAATTCACCAGTTGTAGACACCCCATTTTTGACCGTCCTCAAGACTTGGATGTCACCGCTTGAACACTCGGTGATTACCCTTGTTTGTGTTCGTTCGGAGTTCCCAGAGTTCTTGGCTACGCGCCCTGCCTCAAGATCTCCGAACTCGATCGTTTAGTGTTTGGTTTTGGCACCAAACACTTGTGTTTTGCCTTGGAAGGGAAGGGAATGGCTTGTTGGCCATCTCCACACACCACCGGCCCTTCCCCACCATCACCGGCCGCATTTGTGTACCGCCGGCACTGTTTTGTTAAAATATTTGGCCGGTCGGCACTATATGTTGCCGACCGGCACTTTTTTGTGCCGATGATCCCTTTGGCTGGCCGGCGTGCACCCTTTGAACTCCTGAGGCATGGTGCATGCCAGCTGTGCCAGCTGGAATGCACCATCACTCATCCCCGTGCAGGGGAGTGACCCCTTTGCACCTTTGAACCCTCTAAGCTTCTAGAAGCTTGAACCTTTGGCCAAGCTTCTTGGAGAAGCTTGGCCAGCTGTCTTAGCTTCTCCAAGAAGCCTAGACTCTTTTTCCCTCCTTGAACCTTTCTCTTTGCTTAGCCATTAAGTCATTTGACTTTGTCTTGGCCTATATAAGCACCGTCTCTCTCCCTTGGAGAGAGGTTGGCCATTTTTGATCAAAAACCAGAGCTTCTATATCTATATATCTGCCATATATATCTCTCTCTCTCTCTCTACATTTTCCCTCTCTCTCCTCTTGTGTGTGTGTTTTTAGGCCTAAAAGTGTGGTGTTACCTTACTTTTGCACCAATACACACACCATTACACCCTAGTTCGAGATTGAGGGACTTGGAGGGTCATTTGTTGAGTTCTTGGACTGGTTTTGATCAATAGAGGAGGGCTGCACCACTTGTTCTTCAAGTGTTCTTCAAGGGTGAGCACTTTACTTTAGATTCCCCATTTTTGCAACAAGTTTTTACCTATCTTGCTTTGTGTTTTGAGCTTTGTGTATAACTGAAAAAAGTCTTAGATTTTCTTGCTTTTGAACTTTCATTAAGGTCATTTTGTGGTTTGAGTGCAAACTCACCCTTTTAGGCCTTATTTTGGCCTATTTGGTGTCTTTACTTTGAGCCTTATTTGCCTTGTTGTTTTGGGTCCTTTCACCACTGAAAACCAGTGGGTTTTTAGTGGTAAACAAGGTGGTTTGAAGTCTTGTATAGGGGAGGGACACCCCTCTCCCCTTTGTCCCTCTTTTGCCTTTGTCTTTGGCTTAAAAGGGAACATGTATGCTTGCTTGTTTTTGGCACCATTTCAGAATTTTTTTGGATGTTTTGGAGCATGTTACATCTCTATCTAATGGTGGTTTTGTGGTCCTTAGCATGCCTTATATACTTGCTTTGTAACCCTCCATTTTCCCTAAAATGTGCCATGGGTTTAGCCTTGTATATCCTCATGTTTTGGCTTGACTTATTGAAGCTTTTGGCCATGATTTGTCTTGTCTTAGGTCTGTTGGCCACTGATTTTACCACTTTTGGCATGCTTAATGTAGTTGTTTTGCATTGTTGCTTGTAAGCCTTGAGGATGTGATCCATGTATATGCATTGGATAGGTTATTTAGAGGACTTGAAGTCATTTAACATGTTATTTCAGTCCCTATGCCATGTTTATATGTCCCCATTTGTCATGCCTTTCATGCCTTGAAACATTAGTCTTTTGTGCCTAGGAATGGACATTGTGCATGCTTGCATATTTAAGGTATTTGGGTTGCCATATCAAGGTGTTTTTGGGGGTATTTTTGCATGCTAGAAATCTGTTTTGGGTTGCTTGATTCATGCTATGAATGGTCATGTTGGTGGTAGTGAAAACCCTCTTTATTTATGCCTTGGTTTTGGGCCCATTTGCTTGCATGTTTGCATGAGTATTGGTCCATCATTTTGGGCATTTTTTGCCACTGTTTTGGGGAGGTTTGAGGTCTATCCCATCATGGTTTAAGTCTACTATTATTTGCTTGAAACATGTTAGTCGCATACTTGATTAGCAAAGCCTTGTTGTATGCTAGTTCCCTTACAAGAATTGTCCATGTTTGCATTATACTTTGCATCTTGCATGCCTAGTATTGCACACTTGCCATAACATGTTGCATTGCATTTGGTATGTCTTGCACTTCATGTCATATTGCATCATTTGAGCCATGTCGTGTACATGCATTCCATGTCTTGGTTTGGGGTGTCAAACCAAGTGTAAGGGTAGAGAGGAGTTCACACTACAAGTGGTGCAACTTGTCTCAACTCTTGGTCACCAAGGCCTTTGATCTATACATGATAAGGTCTTGGTCTCATTTGTGTGTTGCATGCATATTGACATTAAAATGCAACCTTGGTTCCTTAGGCTATCATGCACCAAGATGCATAATTGATGGCCCAAGAACCAAGGGTCATGCTTCCTTGAGTCCCATGCATGATAGGAAGCATTGGCCATGCTTACATATGCTCAAAATCCCATACCATGCACTGCCTGTCTGTTGTTGCTGTCAAACTGTCTTCTGCAGGAATTTTATGCCGACCGGCAGTATAGAGTGCCGACCGGCACTATGTGGGTGGCCGATAACCTCCTAAGCAGCCGATGGAAATTTCAGCTGGCCGGTGGGCACTTCCTCCAGCCGGTGGTGTACAGCAGCATGCAAGGAAGGTGTTCTGGGACTTTGGCAATTTTTGGAGAGGCAGGGCAGTAAGAACAGAGGCAGCAGTGGTATGGTGCGGGTTTTCCGGGCGAGTCGGATTCGAGCATGCATCATTCACGCATCCCAAGGCGGGCAGCCGGGGCCTCCTTTCTTTTTGCATTTATTTACTAAGTAATTAGGAATTTTGTAATAATTTATTTATTCATCATTCGGACTGTATATTCTTTTGGTCCCTCCGAGTGAGGGCGTATTTGTAATAAGCGTGTGTGAGTGGTGTGTATGTCTTCCAATCCCCATTTCTTTCTTCCCTTTTATTTACCTGCTTACGATGGTAGATTAGGGCATATTTAAATTAGCATACAGTATGATAGCATGCGTGCATCCATACATTTGTTGACATGCATCGGGCTCGGTACATCACGCTAACTGCATTGTATTTCAATTTCCCAATTGAATACTTGATAATTATAGCATTTCACATGTTATGTTTAGGATAGCCGAGCCTGTCTAGATCATATTTTGCTTGTGTTGCATTAGCCACTTAACATGAACTAGGGCATGCATGTTTGCTAACTAGTTTATTGTTTTGGCACGGAGTACGATGTAAGTATTTATGCTTTAGCATCTCGCATGCGTGTGAATGTTAACATGACAGTATGCTTACCATGTGGCTAAATGCTTATGTGAGATAAACTGTTTGAATGCCTGTGGGTGGAGGTTGGATTGCTTGAGTTGGAAAAGCTCGTTGAAATCCGTGTTTTAGCCTACTTGCGAGTAGCAAATTCCAAAGCCTTTTCAAAACGAACGGATATGCAATGCTTATTTCCAAATTAGGCAATCTAGTCTATACTTGTTTGATGTGCGCATAACATAGTAATTATAGGCTAATAATTGGTATAAGAACACATAATGTTTTCAAAATTGGATATCACGGTTAGTAGAGGCCGGTCTTCGGACCGGGCGAAAGGGGGTGCTCATAGCTGACCTTCCCCGATCGTACCCAAGCTCCCGAGCCAAGACCACTTTGGTGATGACGGACACGTGGCCTTCGGCACCGAGTCAGGGTTTCCTAAATTTCCCATTTTAAAAATATTTAGGTGGCGACTCTGTATCTGGCAAAGCAGTCCATGTTTGGCACTTCTTTTCAAAATCTGTTTTTTTCTCAAAACGATTTGCCAGAGTTGGACTCTTTGGTTCAGATTTAGAACCGACACAAATCGAGTCCGAACAGTAACCCCATTGAGTCCCCTCACGGACATGTTACAGTTTCTGGCGACTCTGCTGGAGATTTAGAGAGCTTGACTTGAACTCGTGATATCCTGTTTTGATTTCATTTATGTGTCTCTTTGCATTGCATGTGCATTGGTGCGCCTAGGACACTGTGTTGGCCATCTGCTATTCCTGAGCGGTTTGCTGGAGGCTTGTCTTGTCAAGGCATGTCCATAAGGCTAACCGGTTGCGGGCTCTGCCAGTATGGGAACACAAACCCCGGTTTTACCGGGGCACCCTTTTTGACCATTCGACCTAGTGCATGTTCGGATCCATAGTGACCATTCCAAACTAGGACAGGTTGCTTACCCGATATAGGTTGTTTGAAAGCCCTGCGTGCATAGTGAAACCCTAGCTCCTGACAAAATAGGACAGGGAAACCCTACCCCAACATAGGGGTGTATTGGCTCTCTTTTACTTGTTATATGCTTTTAGAGTGTATCTCTACAGGGAATGCGCATAATCAGTTTGCAAATTTTGGTATCAGGCCTGAGGGCACCAGTAACAGTATTTTGGGAATCAGTTATCTGTGGGTACCAGATTCAGACATGGGGGCAATGATTCAGAAACAGTGATCAGTATTTGAAGAACAGTGTATCCAGTTCACTAGCAGTGTGTTGTGATATCCGAACCGTGTGTTGTATGTTTATTTTATGCCGTTGTGCTGTCCAATTGTCTGTTTATTTATACGCTTTATTTATCTTTTTACTAGGTAGTTGAGTACGATTGCTTCTGACCCAGTAGATACTCCCCAAGCACTCTGGACTAGAGGTCGTCGACTCCATCGATCTGAGGATCTGATAGACGGACAACCAGTGTACTGCTCTCTACCCCCAGTTGCTAGACGAAGGACAGTCAGGCAGAGGATATCAGTACAATAGTCAGTTCAGAGGGCCTTATCTACCCCACCTGTGTTCAGTAGGGATCAGGGTTTCGTACCACCAACAGAGAGAGAATATATACCGGTAATTCAACCAGAGCAGAATAGTATGGCTAGTTTAGAAGAGATGGTGCGCCACCTCCAAGAAAGCATGAAAATGATGCAGCAAGATGCCGTCCGACAGGCAGAATTTGCCAGGCAACAGGCCACAGTTGTGAAGGAACAGGCAGAGACAATTGCCAGGCTAGAGCAGCAAATCGGAGCCTCTGCTTCGCAACAAGTTCCTCCCCCACTAGGGGTCCCGAATCTCGGAGAGACGACCAATGCTCAGAATGATACAGAACTTCCTACAAGACCACCACCACCTCCGATCCTACCTCAAATCCAACCTCAGCTATCAAAAACACCTACCAACCTATCAGACTCTCCCTTTGAGTTCGAAACTGATCCTACCGCACTGAAGTTGAGCAAGCTTGAAAAGCTGTTCAAGAGATCACAAGGGGTCAAGACTATCCCCGACATTGAAGATGGATACACCGATGCAGCTGTGACGCTGCCCGACAGATTCAAAATGCCTCATATTGATCGATTTGATGGGTCCGGGGACCCCATGGTGCACTTAAGACTGTTTTCAGATATCCTAAGGCCAATGGGCCTCAGTAGGCTTCAGAAGTTGTCTTTATTTGGCCGGACCCTGTCAGGTGTGGCGGCCATATGGTATGCCAAGCTAGGAGATGACGTTAAGAGGAATTGGGACGAAATGGCTGAGGCCTTCATCGCGCAGTACTCATACAATACACAGATTGAGATTACAACCCGTGATCTCGAGACGACTAGGCAAGAGCCTAAGGAGAGTTTTTCAGAGTTCGTAACCAGATGGAGGGCCAAGGCTTCGATGATGACCTTGAGGCCTACGGACAAGGACCAGATTCGGATGATTGTGCGCAATCTTCAGCCGAAGTTGATGCAAAAGATGATAGTACTCCCCTTTCCTACTTTTTCTGACCTGCATGAGATGGGGGTACAGATTGAGGATGCCTTGAAGCAAGGCTTGATTGATAACGACCGAGAGCAACCCCGACGAACTTTCAATCGTGGTAGCAATGCAGGCCCGAGCGGCACTACAACTACGAGAGCCTCCAAAGTAAGTATGGTCACCACTAATCCCCCTCCAAGAAATACGACAGCTGCACCATTCTCCGGTGCGTCCGGAAGTAC